>NW_004624754.1:4902285-5073020 GCF_000247695.1 Heterocephalus glaber | reverse complement strand
CATTTTCTCCAGATCCTCTTTTGTTGCGAGTTCAGGGAGTCCAGGTGGTTGAGTATCAGATTGTTCCATCTCATTTCCCTTTGGGGTTGCTGTAGTTGATCGGGAAGTCTGGTTCTGAGACTTGTTTATGTGTTTTCTCATTTCTACGGGGTGGAGAGGGGTTGCTGCTGGTGCCTGCACAGCTCACCTCTTCTGTGCTGGGAGAGGTGGTAGGATGGCCTGGAAGCCTCCTACCCTGCACTAGGAGCTGTGGCACATTGACCCAGAAGCTTCCTCTGTGCTGGGAGCTATGGCATGCCAACCTGGAAGGCACCTCTGCACTGGAAGCTGTCTCTGATAATTCTTTACTAGCATATGGAAACACGATTGGTACAAATAGATCTTATATCCTACATGTTTCCTAATGTCATTTATTAGCTCTAGTAGTGTGTGTGTGTGTGTGTGTGTGTGTGTGTGCATATGTGTGTTTATTTAGGGGTTTCTATATATAGAAATATTTTTCATAAAAAGTTCCCATATGGGTGCCTTTATTGTTATTTTCTTGCCTAATTTCTGTGTATAGACTCTCCCGTACAGTGTTGTAAAGAACTGGTGAGAGCTTTATCTTGCTCCTGATCTAGAGTTCACATTCATGTTTTTAGAACCTGGTTTTGTAATATAAAACATTCCTATAAAGAAATTGTCAGGCCTCAGATGGCTTAACTGGTTAGCTACATAAAAAATTTAAGAACAACAAAAAAAATACAAATTCTACAGAAATGGTGCTAGAACACAGGAGAGTAGGAACTTTTTCTTAATTCATTTTATGGGGTAAGCAATACTCTGGTACCAAAACCAAAGGCAATATAGGAAGGGAAAGCAACAGTCCAATATTCCATATCAACAAAAAAGCAAAATATCTTAATAAAATATCATGGACCAAATCTGACAATATATGAAGAAATTAATACACCATGACTAAGTGGATTTACTCTCAAGAATGCACAGGCTTTTTAGCATTGAAAAATCAATAGATCTCACCAGTTTAGCCGACCAAAACAGAAAAAAATTATTTGAATAGATACAGAAAAGGCATTTAAAAATTGATAACTCATTCATGGTTTAAAAAACAAACCAAAACCAAAAATGAAAAACAACCTCAGCAAACTAGGAATAGAAGGTAACTTCCATAACCCGAGAAAGGGTTTCTATGAAAAACAGACACCTAACATCATACTTAATGGTGTAAAATCACATATTTTCCCATAAGATTAGAAAGAAGACAAAGGTTTCCATTCTTATCATTTCTATTGAACAATACAAGAGATCCTAGTCAGTGCAGCACACAAGTAAAAAAACAAATAAAGGCTCACAGTCTGGAAAGAAAAAAAATAGAACTGTCTTTTTTGTGCAAATTATATGATCAGCCATCTATGTAGAAAATCCTGGTAGATTAACAAAAAAGCTACTAGGATTGATTAGTGATGTTGGCATGGTAACAAGATTCAAGGTTAATATACAAAAATCAATTGTATTTCTGTATACTGGAAATAAATAATTAGAAATTCAAAATTTAAAATATCACTAACAATAGGGTGAAAAATATGAAATACTTTAGAATAAAATTTTTTAAATACAGTAGGTTATGTACAAATCCTGTACACCAAAACTACAAAGCATGACTCAGAGAAATTTAAAAAATAGTGAGCTATGTTATGTCCATGAACCAGAAGTCTTAAGAACGTTAAGATTCAATCCATTTGCTATCAAAATCCTAGCAGGATATTTGAAGAAATTGGCAAGCCCATTCTAAAATTCACATGGAAATGTGAAGGATTTTGAATAGCTCAAATGATTTTGTGAAAGAAAGCAAACTTGGAGATCTTATACAAAATTTCAAGATTTTCTCATGAGCTGCAATAAGCAAGACAGTGTGATATTGGCTCAATTATAGGTATTTAGCCCGATGGCATAGAATAGGAAGTCCACAAATAGGCCCAAAAAGGATAACTGTCCTAAAAATAGCTGATTTTTGACCAAGACACCAAGGTAATCCACTGGAAGTTAATAACCTCTTTAACAAATAATACTGAGAAATTGGATGTTTATGAGCAAAAAACAAAACAACAAAACTTCACCCTTTGTCTCACACCACACACACACATACACACAGACACTTGGAGTTAATTCAAGATGAATCATAGACCAAAATATGGGAGGAAAGTTCTAAATTTCTATAATTAAAATGCAGAAGAAAATCATTGTAATAGTTCATCAGAGATTTATTAGATCTATGATTTTGAAAAAGCAAATACCATAAAAGAAAAAAATACTACTTTCTTTCTTTTTTTTTTGGTACCAGGGATCGAACTTGGGTCCTTGCACTTGCGCAGCAGGCAGCAAAACCACTGAGCTAAATCCCCGGCCCAAAACTTTTTTTTTTTTTTGGTACAAGGGATTGAACTTGGGACCTAGTGCTTGTGAGGCAGGTGGCAGAACCACTGAGCTAAATCCCCGGCCCCTGAAAGAAAAAAATAATAAAGTGAACTTCACCAATGCTAAAAAACCCACACCTTATGTTCTTCAAAAATAAATGATAAAAAATAAAAAGGCAAGCGAGACACTGGAAAAAATTGTGAAATATTTGTAAAGGATTTATATCTTGGGTATATAAAGTAACCAAATAATATGACAAGCAATTCAATAAAGCAGTAAAATGTTTGAACTCTTCAAAGATACAAATGTAAAATAAATACACAAAAAAAACCTCACATCATTAGTAATCAGAGAACTACAAAAGAAATCACAATGATATACTTTTATCCACTCACTAAAATGGCTAAAATGATAAAATCTGACAATATCAAATGTTGACAAAGATCTGGAACTCTCACACAACACTGGTGGGAGTGTACAATGGTATGACTATTTTAGAAACAGCTTGGTAATTACCTGTCAATTAAACATACCCCAACATGACCCAGTAATCCTACCCTTACATATTTATCCAAGAGAAATAAAAACAAATTGTTGTTCACAGAAAGAATTTACTTGAATGTTCATGATAGGCAACTAAAACAAACCCAGATGTTCATCACCTGGTGAGGGTTAAACTGTGGCCTACCCATGCAACAGAATAGCGGTCAGCAATAGAAAGGAGTCAGCTGCCCATAAACAGCCTGGATGAATCTCAGTCACATCATTCTAAGTTGTCAAAACCAGACACAAAGACTACATTTTATGTTATCCATCTATACAAAATTTCAGAAATGTATACTAGAATGTCAGAAATCTCACCAGTGACTATGACAGACTGGAGTTGAAAGGGGCTGTTAACTGTAAGGAGGTGTTGGAAATGTTCTGTGTCGACTGGGGTGATGGTTATATGTTTGTCAAGATACATAAAACTCTTCACTTAAAATCGATACATCTTACTATATATAAATTATACCTCAATAAAACAAATCAGCTCCCTGGGTAATTCCAATGTATAGCCACGGAGGGTAGAGACCACTGATCTGGGCTCACTCCCTTACTTTATGGATGGGAAAAGACTAAGGTCTTGAAGAAAGCACCTGTCTACCTGGTGAGTGGGTAAATGTATTGGTGAATAACAAGACTGAGGTTGTGGCTGCAGATACCGGGAACAGTGTTCTCTTGCACCCAGAGACTCTTTCCCCCTGCATCAAGGTTAAGGAAGACTTACGAATTGGCTTTTGATGGAAGCAGAGTAAGTACAGGGGTCAGAGCATACTCTTATGAAATCTGCGAGCTTTTTTTAAAGGTGAGTGAGGTGAGCTCTGGCCTCTGAACTATTGACCAGGCATGGAGAGACTGAGTACTTTCCCCCTTCCCTACCCAGGTTCAGGTCCCCGACCTGGACCAGCTAGGATAGATGCAAAGGCCTGAGGAGAAAGAGGAGGGCCTGGCTGCTCAGAGGGTGGTCTACAGTTGGGCAGTCCTAGAATCAGCTGGCAGTTGTTGGAAATGTGGATCTCAGGCCCCACCCAGACCTACTGAGTCAGTTCTGCACTTGGAATCTTGAGAAGTACTGTGGTAGAGGACTTGGCAAAATTTGAGGAGGGTTTTAGGAGGGAGCAGGAATATCGATCAGGTCTGTTTCTTTCCCAGAGGTAGCAAATCATAAACAGAGGAACACTGGACCAGGGGGTAAAGAGCCAGTCACCTTGGGAGGCTCTCTCCTCCTTCCTGAGCTTTAGTATTCTCATCTGTAAAATGGAAACAAGGGAGCCTGCTTGGCCAACTAACATAGAAAGGGAACAGGTGGGTGTGAGATCACCTTGGAAGCCCCAGATGGCCGGCACACACTGTCACACCCCTCCCCACCCCTGATCTTCTGGTTTCTATTTCTGGAACACACTAACCTCCCAAGCTCCCCCAGCTCAAACCCAGGCCCACAGTTGATGCTCAGCAGATCTTGTGGCCTGATGGCGGTTTTCTAGCCATCTGGTTCCCCTTTCCCATTTCTCTCCTTCCTGGTTCCTGAAGGCAGATGAGCACACATAAGGAGCCCCATGTCTTGTATGTTACATGGAGGGAAGAGCTGGAGCTGGAACCAGGAGTGCTGGTATGCAGTGCACCTTCCTGGATCTTTGTGTACTGGGGTGCCAGTGACCTTTGAAACTCCCAGAGTCCTCAATAGTGAGTTTCTAGGACAGCTCAGCTGCATGAGGATGGATCCAGAGATAGGGAGGGCCTTTGCAATTCTAGCTTTCTTTGCAAAGGGAACTCATGCAGATCTGAGGTAGGAGAGCAGCAGGTCTGGGATTTTGGAGCTGAGGCTCTCAGGCCCCTACCTGGTATGGGTAGCAGTACTGTCCTATGGCGGGGAGGGCTTGTGCTGGTCCAACAGCTCACAGTCTGCCTCTTGCTTCACCTCTGGCCTCTCTGGTTCCCCTACAGGCCATGTGACTCTTAGACATGTGTGGTCACCCTCCTGTCATTCACTTTCTTCCCTCAAAACACCAATTTACTCCTGTGTTAATGCCTGTGGCAGATACTGCCTCCCTTCTGGTGTGCATTTCTGCATTCCTAGCTTCAAGCTAACTGTCCTGGCATTTGTTGTGACCCCTGGCACCAACTACTATTTCTGGATCTGCCTGAGGATAGCCCTGGTTTGAGTTGTGCTGACTCTGGTACAAGGAAGGATTCTTTTGACATGTGTGGCCATTCAGCAAGCACTGCAAAAGGCTTAAAGCATCTTTCTAGTTCCTGTCCCTTGCATGACCAGGGAGCATCATCCCAGTGCTTTTTGCAAGGCACTGTAGGGACAACTGGGACTGGATGCATCTGGCTGAACTGTTCTTGGCAGCAAAGATGCCTAATATTCCTTTGAAGCTTAATATGGCCAAAGTGGAACTTTCAGCCTTTCTCCCCAAAACCTGTTCTTCATCTTAGTAAGTGGCACTGTCATCTACTCACTTAAGCCAGAAACATCCAGTATCATCCTTGATTCTTTCCTTTCTTTCATTTCCTACAACCAGTCCTGCTGGTTCTCAATGGTTTCCATGTTACCAAGCCCCTGTACAAATCCACATTAGCTTTCTGTGGTAGCTGTGATAAATCACCACCACTTCCCCTTGAAGTTCCGGAGGCCAGAAGTCCGAAATTAGTTCTACTGGGCCAAGAACAAGGTATGAGTAGGGCATCTCAGGAGGTTCTAGAGAAGAACCTGTTCCTTGTCTCTCCCAGAGTCTGGTAGCTCTAAGCATTTCTTGGTCTGTTGCCACATCATTCTAATACCCTTCTCTTCTTCCACCTGTGCCAAATCTCCCTCCCCACCATCCTTGTGATGGTACATGTGATTGCATTTATGGCCCACACAGATAATCCAGGCACACTGGCCAATCCAAGGCCTTTAATTTCAGCATGGCTTCAAAGTCCTTTCTTGCCATATAAAGTAATATTACAAGGTTACAGAGATTAGGGCAGGGATGTCTTTGGGGAGTCATAATTTGGACCGCACATTTTCTTAGCAGACTCCTGCTTTGAAGCTCCTCTTCTCTTGGTTTCCATGAACTCTCTTCCTCATTGGTTCATTCTTCCCCTTCACATTCACTTGGAGACGCCATAGCAGGGTTTCTGCCATCCATTTTGTTGCTAAGACTGAAGACCTGCATGCAACATTCTTGATTCCACTTTTCTCTCACCACTTTTCATCATTCTGCTAGCTCAACCTCCAAAATATGGCCCAAGGTGTCCATCTTCATGTCTCTATAACTTACTTCAATCTGCACTGCCAGATTCTTTGTCCATGATCCACAGCACCCTCCTCCCTCACCAGTGAGCCACTCTGCAGGGAAAGAGTGACATGGAAAGCCCTAAGAACCCAATAAACAGCCTCATAGCCTTTCTCTGATTCCAGCCATGACTGCAGTGTGCATTTCCATGATGGTTTCCAGAAAATCTCTTAGCTCAAGTGCACAATTTCCCAAGTGCACAGAAGTGTGACTTCTGCTTTCTGCACCTGGGATTTTCTGATACTACAGTATATGACACTAGAAAGAGCATCAAGGAATGAACATGGGCAGCCTGGAAGCATCGGATGGGGGAGTCATCCATGGACAACAGGGAAGGAGCAGAAGTCAATGTGTAGCTTCTTTCTCCCTGTGTAGAAGCAGGTTGGAAATTCCAAGAGGTGTTCCATGTCCTCCTTTGAAGGTCCCAGTGTGACCAGCCCTGGGTCCAGCCCAGGATCATCCTATGATGGAGTATAGCTCATTAATGCACCCTCATACTGGCTTTTTCTCTGTTTATATTTCACCCTCCCTCCTCCTTCTAGATTGGCTTGACATTCCCAAAAGACATGACTCAAACCTTGAACTTTGGAGGTGCTTCTTTACCTTACCCAGAAGAGGTGAGAGGTACAAATACAGTGCTCTGTCTGTTCTCTGGCATAGTGGTAGGTTAAGCCTTGAAATCATCCTCTCGTAAGAATGAAGAAAATATTAAATTTAACAAAACTGAGTTTGTAATGCTGCAAGCTGTTATATTTGCATGAGATTTCCGTGGCTCACAGATACCTTCAAGGCCCACCATACTTCACGACTAGATCGTTAGCCTCCGGCCTTGGTGTCTCTGTCCGCGGTGCTGAAAGTTCCAGAGTGTCTGAGGTGAGACGGTTTCTCCTACTTTGATTTATTTACCCTTTGTGTAGTGTTTCCTAGGATTCACACTTTTTATTATGTAATTTTTAAATGGAAGGTTAAAAAACTGTTGCAGAGGAAATAGACCTCTCACCTCCCAATTCTCACTTCTTGTCCTTTTAGCTATTCTATCACGTTTCCAAAGATTAACATTTTCTTTCTGGGAAATTAGGGAAGTGTTGAGGCCCTCACACAGTCTACACCCTGTTCACAGGTATCCATGTGTCTGGAAGAGGGACTGAGGTTTGGATGGGGGAGGTTGTATATTCTTGGCCAATATGAATCATGGCTGATTTCATTCATATATTTTAGCAAAATGCTGGGTATATTCTTGCCACTTGATTGCCTGTGCTGGAAGCATTTGAGTCATCTTCAACTCACTTTGCACCACACATCCTTGGAGTCACCAAGGCTAGTTCAGAAGTATGTTCATTCACTTCTTTTCTCCGCCTCCTCCTCCACCACCACCACTACCATGGCCTTGGATTAAACCTTCATCTCTGAGTCACAGCAAGAGCTTCTAATAGGCCTCTCTCTGCCTCCACATTACACTTGCTAATTGATCCTCCACACAGGTTGGAGGGCTCCCATTGTGCTTCAATGTCAAGTCCAAACTCCCTAACCTGGCCTCTTGCCAACCAGCCGTGCTTGGTCCCTCCTCCATGCCTTCATGTATGCTGTGCCTCCTTTCTTGATTTCCTTCCCTCCTCTGCTTGGCAAACTCCTCCTCAGTCACATTCCTCAGCCCACATTCCCAGTTCCAAAGACCCTTCTTCTGTGGAGCCTTTACTGACCTTTTAGGCTCCCACTGGTCCACAACCCTAAACCATCCAGCTCCTCTGTCTCCTTTCTCAGCTCTGGGCAGGATTACAGCAGCCTCATCTTTCTATCCCAGCCTTTTCACATCAGGCCAACAAAAGACAGATGTTCAATAAGAATTTGCTGTACACACAGCTGATTGGTAGACTTTACTTTAGCAGTTGAACTTCCCTCAGAGATCAGCCTCTCCCATGTCTAGTCACCAGCTGCCCTGGGACCTTCTCCTCAGCCTCACTGGTGCCCACTGAAAGTTTCAGGAACACATAGCAGCTGTCACTTGCCTCTTATCTTCTGGCTTCCAAAAGCCTGAATCCATGTTTGCATCACCTCTCGCCCCAATGTGGGTTTCTCTCTCTGGGTATGAGGATTTCAGTTGCTTTTTAATTTTCATAGACTCATTAATTCAAGAGCTTTGTTTTGTTTTTACTCAGGAGTCTCTGACCAGGGAGGGTAAGATACCACCAGTACAGCAAAAGACCCAGAAGCTGAAAAATCCTAAGTACCCTGGTCCCTCTGCCTCTCCTGGCAGCCAGGAGATCACATCTCCCAGAATCTGTCAAAAGCTCAGCTGCCTAAAATGCTCCATGAATCATATTCAGAATTGGGAAATTAATCAAATATTTACATCATGCATAGAGAAGAAAATCTCTCCCAGGTAGAAATGAACCCTAACATCTCCCTGTATATGCATGTCTCATTCACTCAGACGTGCACAACTCTGAGCCAGAGAGCCTTTTTCCCCTGGAGAAGAGAGAGGATGAGGGTCAGAGGAGCCCCTGCTGAGGGTGGGACACATCCAGACCTCTTGGGCTCCTGAAGTATGAGGGGAGGGTAGCAGTCCAAGGATTACGGTTTGGGGTGGGTGAGTGGGGGACTCTAGGTGAGTATAGGAGCTAGATTCTAGAGGTTGGAATGGAGGGAGAAGAAACTGTTGCTGAGGTGGAGTGCATAGCTCCAGGAGTGAGAAGAGGAGAGATGTGTCCCAAACAAGGGAAAGGTGATGGAGTGGTCCTGAGGATCCAGCATGCACAGGGTGGAATGGATGGCTCTGGCTGTGGGGTGAAGTTTTAGGTATGGATGGAAGGGGCATTCTGGGTACATGTATTGGGAATAGATTTCTAAATGTGTGATATCTCTGGAGAGGGCAGAATTCTAGGTGTGATGGATGGGGTATGAGGGACATGTGCATGTGTGTCTGTGTAGCCCATTGGGTCACATAGACCTGGAAACCGTTGACAGCATTGTGAAATACAGAAGCGGGGGGCAGGGGGAGGTAATATGGAAAGGACTTAAGAGGCGACAGAGGGTGAGGCTCATGGCAGAAGTCTGATGACCCCAAAAGTACAAGATTACCTGGGGCATTTTCCTGCCCATAATCCCCTCAATGCCCTGAACACAGCTTGGCACACAGAGGGACACTGTCAATTTCCATCAGGTAGACACCGGGGATCTCTCAGCATATATTGTGTCCTCACTCTGGGCTAGTTAATTTTGGAGTTCAGAGTGATTCATTTTCAGATGTGTTTGAGAAATCCAGGGAATAATATGACCCCAGGGGGAGCAGCAAGTGCCCAGAGGACATTGCTGGTTGGGCTGGAGAGGTACACAGGCAGCCTGCAGTCTGAGGGCCAGAGATGATAGATTCCCAAAAATGGGTCATGAAGGACCAGTGGACAATGCACATGTGTGGTGGGTGGATTTCAGGAGAGGTAGGAGGAGGCAGTGTCCAGTGGACAGCAGAGAGGTCCACTTGGCACAGCACACAGTTTGGATAAGCCTCAGAGGATTGCAAACTCATGCCCCAATGGTGCCAGGTAGGCAATATAAATGGGTGGAGAAGGCCAGGTGCAAGATGGAATTTTGGAGCCTGGGATGGACAAATGGAAAGAAAGCTGCACACAGCTAAGGGCGTTCAAGACAAAAGACCCAAACCAAATGGTGGACAGGCCCAATGAGGTCTGGCCTGTGGCCCCCCACTTGAGACCCCCTGAAAGCAGCAATTGCTTGGACTGACTCAGGGTGTATGTACGTCCAGTCCAGCTGAAGTAGTAGGGAATTCTTTAATCACACAGGGGAGGGTCTGCCAAAGACCACAGGGTCACAGATGTTTCTGGGTGGAGCATTGCTCACCTTTCAGGTACAAGGAGCTGGGCATTGATTGTAGAATCAGCACATACTTTGGTTGCTAGAGGATCTCATTTCCCTTTCCAGTGGCCCTCACCCTGAGATCCCCTTGACAGAGCCCTCCTCCCCAACTCCCTCCAGGCTGGTCTTGCTTTGTGTACAGACTGTCATCTCCAGCCCATTACGGCCCTCCAACCCACATTTCAGAGCTTCCCTAGCCCTGCCTGATTCTGGCAGGTTCTGGCCCCTTGGGGTGCAAGCCCCTGCTCACCACCTCCTGTAGTCTCCTAATCCCCTCACCCCCCAGGCAAGGTGGGCAGAGGAGGGGGCCAGGCCTCCCAGCTTCCATTGTCTGTGCTCCTTGAAATGTTTAAAGGGATTAGGGGCTGGGGGCTGGGCGAGGGGCCTTCAGGGATGCGTGTTCAGTGGGCGAGAAGATGAGATTTCTCTTTCTTCCATTTCGCCTGTCCAGAGTGTTGGCAAGTATGAGATAGATGGCGTGGATAAAGGGGCATCCAATTAATTCCAATTTAAACTCAATTTGGTCTTCTATATAATGAGAACAGCAGGCATGTTTTCCTAGTGGATTATCTCTCCCAGGCAGTTGTTTGGTTGGTTTTTTTTTTTTTTTTTGGTACCAGGGATTGAACTCGGGTCTTTGTGCTTGCAAGGTAGGCAGCGAAACCACTGAGCTAAGTCCCCAGCCCTCCCAGGCAGTTGTTTGTCATCACTCTTTCTCGGCACTGGGTTTTCCTGGATCACTCTGCCTGGGCAGGGGACACAGAGCTGGAGGGCCAGGGCACAGCACTGAAGGTGGAGAACACTGGGGAGAGATGCAGACAGGAGCAATGATCACAGAGGCTCATGCTCATCGAACAGAGTCCTGCCCTGTGCCTCAGTTTCCGTGACTATGTCAGCAAGCATTCTGTACTTTAACAGCCATTCCTGAGGAGAGAGAAGACACTGATAGTGGATCTGAAAAGTGAGGCCATAAGGGCTCAAAGGACAGCGGGAGACATGGGCACTGCTGTGTGGCCCTGGGAGTGTCATTGGTCTTTGTGTTCTTTCATTTTCTGGCCTATGAAATGGGAACAGTGATAATGGTCATCATCATAAAAGACTCAATTAATAGTAATGTCTCAAGGACACTACAGCCAAATGCTTTCAAATAAACTCTCACATAGAAGCCCTTTACCAGATCCCTCTCCACCCCCTGCCTTACCGAGACCCTTACATGCACATCATGAAGGAGACAAGGTTTATTTTGGCTCATGGTTTTAGAGGTTTCAGACTATGGTTCCAAGGAAGAAACATCATGGTGGAGGAGAGCTGCTCAACTCATAGCAACTCGGAAGCAAAGAAAACACAAGAGCCAGAAAGAGAGAGGAAGAGGCTGAGGACAAGATTATAGCCTTCCAGGTTACAACCCCAGTGCCTACTTCCTCCAACCAGGCCCCACCTCCTAACAGCACACTCACTCAGAACTCACCAGTGGATTTACCGATTAATGAGGTCAATACTCCCATGATCCAATCATCTCTCTAAGCCCCACCTCTGAACATTGCTGCTTTGTAGATCAAGCCCTCAATACACGAGTTTTGGGAGGACATTCCATATTTAAACCATAACAGGGGCACCCTAGTCAAAAACCACAGTCAGAAAACAGGACCTTGAGTGGCCTCACCTTAGCCCTGCAGGGACTCAGGAAGTTCCCAGGGGACTTGGATATGGTCCTGAGGTTTCCAAAGCCCTCTTGGGAAAAACAAAGTACCCCAGTAACTGCAGAGTGCATATGATTGGGTTCAGCTGATACCTCAGGTGGCCTCTCCATGTGCCATTGGCAGTCTAGCAGGATGGTTTCTAGTCTGTGTTTTTGAATCCTAGTGCCTTCATCCCTCAAGTTGACAAGGCAGTTCCCATCCCAGGAAACTGAGGATCAGACAGGAAAAAGTCATTGCTAAAGGCCAGCTTGTTCTCTGGAGGCAGAGAGACCTCAGGAACCCTAGTCCTGATTCCAAGCTGGCCTGGGCCCTGTCTACATTTTGCACCTGAGATGCTGCAGGCCCCCAGCTTGGGCCCTGGCCCCTGGTCTGTGGCTCTTTCCCTGTGTTGGAGCTCTGTTCACAGGGATCAGACCTGATCCGTGCAGCCCAGAGCCCCTCACCCACACAACCAGCCTGCCACCCTCTCCCTCCCTGGCCCCAGGACCAAGGCCTTAGCCACTGCCTACAGCCTCACAAATCCTCCCAGGGACATCTGGGTAATTAGGAGATTCTTCATTTACTTATGACACTTCTCATTATCCAGAATGAACGCAGACTTGTTCCCTCCCCACCACCCAGGCAGGGCTGTTCCTCACATAAGACAGGATTGATGGACCAGGGTAGGATGGGTACCTCCCTGCCTCAGGCCCTGGGGCAGCTGCCCTTGCCCGCTAGGGGCTGAATCCCCTACACATTGGCTCTCCTTCTCCTCCAAGGGTTAGGTTCTATCCTTGGCAGCCCCCCTCACATTGACCCTACACAGTTACAACCCTCTGTTAATGCCCTTTCTCTTACATGGAGGCTCTGAGGGGTCAGACCACTTTCCCAAGGTGACCAAACTTGTGACACACACACACACGCACACACACAGAGGATCAAATAAATACAAAAGGAAAGCCTTTTGATTTAGGAGCAGCCAACTCTCCCTCAGAGACATGATCTTCCCCAGAAGCCTCTCCTCCAGTCAAGTCACCAGCTCAGGATCGTGTCTCTGATCTCCCCAAGATGAGGGCTCAGCTGGGGGGCTCTTAAACTATGGTGGCCTTCGTGGACACCCCCCAGGCAGCCTGCCACAGAGTCTGGTCCTCTTTTTCTGACCTATTATCTAGAGGCATCTTGGAGTAGCTGGAATAAGTCTGTGGGACCGGAGAGCCCTGAGGCCCCCCTCATATGCTCAGCCTACCTGTGGCACTGTACTGTGCCTAAGAAAGTGGCTTCTTAGAGTCAGCATGAGCTTCTCCAACCTCCCTGGGCAGGGCTCCTGACCACACCATGGAAGAGTCCTAGATCTGGGGAGTGAGGATAAGGGACTGACCTGCCCAAACCTCTGTAAGGGTGGAAAGATGAGGCTCTTGCCCAAAAAGCTTTTGTGTTCCGAAGGAATTGAGTTAACACCAGAGGAGTTTATTTATATATACAGCAATATATATATTAATACGCACACACAGAGACTTTGTGATATTTGAGTGAACTTAACACCCAGCATGAAAGCTTAAAGCTGACAAGGGAAATGTAGTTAGCAGGGCGTCCCTGATTCCTGATTTATTACTCCACCAGGGACTCTTGCAAGCAGCAGTGAGAGAGCCTGCAACCCAGGCACCAGCTGAATTATGAGCCACAATTTATAAACCATTATGTGCTATGGATTCCAACCATATTTATTGCAGTCTGACCACTTGGGTTTCAAACCTTGGCTTCGTACATGGGCAGGAGTCAGGGATGTTAAAATGTGTTTTAGAGTCGGGCTTTTCCCAAGGCTCCCCTGGTGGCTGCAGACCTAGGCATGGGTTAACATCTACCCCTGCAACCACCTTCTACATACTCTGAGGCTCCCAGCAGTGCCACCCAAGAAGTGCAATCCATTTTGCTGTGGAAGACAGAGGTAAGGATTTTACTCTTTTGAGTCTAGATTTGTAAGTGGAATGAGAAAAAAGATCATGTCTTATGTCGTAGGGGAAAAAAAGACTTCATTCTATTTTTACAGATAGGATCCAAAAGAAGGGTGAAAGAAACCTCCCACTTACTCAAGTCTTACTCTTGCACCAGGCACCACGCGGAGGCACTTTCTTCATAACAAGCCTGAGAAGGACACAGCCTGCTCTCCCTTACACAGTTGGACATCGAGGCCCAGGGAGATGCATTGATTTAGGCCCAAGGGTAGCACATCACACTGTTACTTGTGTGGGCTTTGGAGACAGAAAGACTGAGGTTCCAGTAATGTGTGTGATTAAATCTCTCCGAGCCTCAGCTTCCTCAAATAGGGATTATGCAAGACAATGTGTGGGCTGGACATTGAGCAGGGTTCATGCATGGTCATTATTTGGTGGGACTAGTATGGTTGGTGAATTCGGGTTTGTGGGATCCCAAACTCCAGCACTTTCCACCCCATCAAGTCTCTCCCTGTCCAGTTGAGAGACTTTCTGAGGTCCCACAGCCAGGAAGAGCACACCAGGGAGCCTAAGCTCACTTTCTAAGTTTTTCTCCCTGAGCTTCTCTCCCCTTACGGTCATTACCCAGGCATCTCCACCTTGCCACTTTCCAGGTGTGTGTGCTTGCTTGTGTGTAGAAGAATGGGGTGGGAACCTCAACTTGCCTCTCTACAGATTCTGCAGAATGCAGTAAGACCTGGGGTCTAATATCCAGTGAGTCTTGACCATTGCACTATCAAATAATTTGGGGCACCCTGGTACAGGTGCACAGGTTTTTCCCCCCGTGGACGTTCTCAGAGCCTTTACTATGCCCTGAGGGGTCTCATGACTTCCTGAGGAGGATATAGAGTTTGGAGTATTTGCTAACTTATTGATCAGAGAAGCTTTTGCCAAGAGGAACCCCTCAAATGAACAGGATTGGGAGAGACTGTTCGAGTGGATGCCCCATTTCTTGGACATCAAGGTAGGTACACTCTTGGCTTCCTACATCACTTTCTTCTGACCTTGGAAGGCCACTTGACCTCTCCCAACCTGTGGGCCATCTCTTCGATACATTTGGGGAGTTGGGGAAGCAAGACAGAGGCTGCAGGCAGAGAACAAAGAGGCAGAGCCATGCGGCAGCCTAAAGAGCAGTGTCTTTGGAGCAGCTGGACAAGGACCTCTGGGTGCCCTTGGCAAACACCTTTCCCTGCCTGGGCCTCAGTTTCTACCTGTTAGACTTAATGGTCTTGAGGAGTCTTTCAGTTCAAGGGGTACGCACTTGGGGCATCTGCAGAGCAGAAGGTCTGACCTTTCCTGGACTCTGCTCCAGGTCCTCTGGCCCCACCACAGCCCCTGCCCCAGGGGGATGGTGGCAAAGGAGCCAAGAGGCAGCCCTGGCTTAATGTAGCTGGAGCGAATCAATAATTGATTCACGAGGAGTCAAGATCTGTCTCAGAGGGATGTAAGGAAAGGGAGGGGCCGAACACATGGTGGCGGAGGAGGACATTTTGCTCAGACTGGGATGGGCACAGGGGCTGTGGTGGCCACATGGCTCTGCTCAGGCCCCTGGAAGGGTTGGTTCCCTGGGGAGCCTTGTCAGGCTCTGCCCAGTAAGACCTGAGGATTCTTCCCTGGGGATGGAGGCTGGCCCAGGCTCTCAGTGAGGAGGCTCTTAGGGAATTTGATGGAGGTTGCTGGGGTTTGCTTCAACTTTGAACCACAGGACTTAGGGTGGGAAGAACCTGGCCCTCACCCTGTGGATTCTTCAGGTTGAGTGATCCTGGCCCAATGTGCCCAGAACATGGACTATGGACAGCAGATGGACTCATGGGACACTTGGGGAGGCTGGCCTGAGGTGTTCAGGGTGCTGCCCATCCTCCTGTCATTTGGGGGAGGCCTAGGCCTGGCTTGGGGGTCTGAAGGCCTGAGCAAGCTCTGACCTTGCAGGATAAACCAGGCCCAGGTCTGTATCCCTCTGAGCCACTGAAGTTTAGGGAGGAAGGGCAAGACCATGACATTCATCAAGTGAAGATGATGAGGATCTGTGCCAGGAGTGTGACAAGGCTGGATTTCCATCATTGTGACAAATTCCTGAGATGAACAATGTATACAGAAGAAAGGTTTATTTTGCCCCATGTTTCAGAGGTTTCAGTCCATGGTTGGCCCTGTTTGGGCCTGGGGTGAGGAAGCATATCGTGGCAGGAGTGTTTGGCAAAGAGAGAGAAAGAAGGGGTTGGGGTCCCACCATCCCCTTCAAGGGCAGCCCTCATGATCTAACTTCTTCCTTCTGGGTCCAAGTTGCCAAAGATTCCACCTCTCCTCTCTCCACCTCTCTCCAATAGCACCATGGACTGGCAACCAAGCCTTTGGCATATGGGCCATTGGGGGACTTAAAGATGTAAACCATAACAGTGGCCATGAAGGTGACAGGATGAGGACAGACATCTCACAGATGCAAGCTGCACACTACACTGGCTGAGCTGGAGAGCAGGTGGGAAAGGTAAGACTGACTTGTTGGGTTCTGCTTTGGGTGACTAGAGTTACCAAGTTAGCAGACTCTGGACAAGGACAAGGTATGGTCACATGGGGAAGTCAAGGGACCTCCCGGTAGAGAGTTTACTGATTCCCAAACACCTGGGGTGGGGGCTAAAGCTGAAGAGAGGCCACTGAGCTGTAGATGAGGCCTGAGAGCGCATCATGTGACAGTAGAGAGTGACACCCAGTATGCAGAAGAGCTTGCCAAGATGGGAACTACAGAGGCTAAGAGGGGAGAGTCCAGCTTGGAACCCCATCTTGGCCATCCAACTAATCAGTCAATAAATTCTGTGGCAGTACCAGCCAAGCCTCAAGAGGTGACCAAGACACTGTTCCTTGTCCAGGCTGGTTCCTAGGATTGTCCTAACTGGGGATCAGTTCGTGTGTCTTTGCCTCCCTAACCTATGGGTGTGAA
Source organism: Heterocephalus glaber (assembly GCF_000247695.1). The sequence goes on along the minus strand of NW_004624754.1, from coordinate 5,056,309 downwards.
ACCTCAGTCCCTCTGACTTGTGGGGTCCCATCTTCTCACTGTGCTTGGGGGAAGGCAGGGTAAAATGAGATCAGGGCAAGCAAGAATTCTGAGTCCATGGTGTACCTGGAAGCACAGCCTTCTGCCTCACTGGTTTTTCAGAGGGACCCTTGCTGGGGAGTCTGTCCCATGTTCCCAGGCCCCCAGTTCCCTGTTTGCAGGTCCTGCCTTCCTTCCTAAGGGCCTGGCTGTGAGAATGTGTGGACCTCAGTCTACCTGAGCAGGGCTGTGGAATCTACACAATCACCCAGGCTGGTATGCGTGGCTGATTGCAGAGGCTCATACGCTTGGAGGAGGAGCAGCAATTAGCTGCTACAGTGACAGCCCAGACAGGGCTGCTAAATGGGCCCATTAGAGGGCATTAGTGAACTGACTGGGTGGTGGCCTGAGCTGAGACACACCGTCCTGGTGGGCTGGCTTGCTGAGGCTGGGGCTGGGGCCTGGGGAGGTTGACCTGACACATGTCAGGGAGGGCGGGCCTCAAGGTGAAAGCTGCTTTAAAAGGGGGGTACCCCTGTCCTGTACCCACAGCCCTCCATAGGGTGCCCATCTGTGGTCACTCTGAGTCCACTTGCAAACTGACGCCTTCCCAGCCGCCAGATAATGGCTTTAATGGGGTCTTGCACGGAGAGCACTTAATGCACTTCCCAGAGCCCTGTCCGGCCATTAGCTCATTAGCTCCAGCCTCTGAGGGCCAATTCACAGATGGGGGAGGGGGAGGGGTCAAGGAAGCGACATGTTAAAGGTTAACCAGTGAGTTGATGTGAGTAGAATCCCACCAACTTCTTTATTCATTACCCAGCCTGTGAGGCCTTGCCCTGGAGATTTTAAAGCCACTTAAGACTGAGACTGGGTTGTCAGAAATAGAATGGTTTTTTTTTTTTTTGGTACCAGGGATCGAACTCGGGTCCTTGCGCTTGTGCAGCAGGCAATGAAACCACTGAGCTAAATCCCCGGCCCTGAGACTGGGCCGTAATGACCACTGTCACCTCAATGTTAGGAGTGGCATAGAGCAAGTGCCTTTCTTTTCTTGATTTTTAAAAAATATATAACTTTATTATCATTCACTAAACACACACATATACAAAAATTAAAGTTATTCAAAGAAAAGCAATGCAAGGGAAAAAACTATAATAATATTCAAATATAATAGAACTCAACCAAAGCAAAATGAAAGTACTTAAACATTTTTCCATATAATTTCAAAAAACATCTCAAGCATTAACAAAACATTAAAGGATGTGATTTGTTTTAGAGAGATTTTCAAAACTAATATTGAACAAATAGTGGTCTGAAAAAAAATTCTAATTAGCTAGTAGACTGCACATAGGCCAAAAATTTTTTTAATTTAAATTTCAATACAGTCATGTGACACGTGATGGAGATATAATCTGAGAAATACATTATTAGGCAATTTCATCAGTGTGTATCGCAAAGTGCCACACAGAGTGCCAACTTCTAAGTGCAAACTGAGAAGGTATACGTCAATCATCTGTGATGGCCCCTTGATATTATCCAAATACGCAGTTAAACATGAGATACATGAGGCTACCACTGGCATAGCAGCACACTGTTTTACAGTAAACTCTTTGATATAAGTAGGATTATGCTCTAAAGGATGAAAGCACAGCATGTTATGATAAGTGCCTAAAACAGTGACAGTCATTTATCACACTATCAAGTACTGTGTACTGTACATAGTTGTAGGTGCTCCTTCTGGAAACATGGCCTTCTCTCCTTTGATCTCAGTGACTCTTCCTTCCCAACCCACTGATGAGCCCCAGCCTAGTCTCCATCTTCTCTTCCTATAGTTTTAAACACAATCTATATATGGATTCTTGATTTTTTTGAGATGGAGTTTGGCTGTGTAGCTTCAACTGACCTTGAACTCATGCCAATCCTCCTGCCTCAGCTTCCCGAGTGCTGGGATTACAGGCGTACACCACCATACCTGGCTACAGGTACTTACAAAAAGTGGTTATTGAAGAAGAAGATAAGGACCCTATATCAGCTGTGGCTCACAGATCAGGCTCCCCAAAGCCCTCCGGCATGGGCGGTAGTCAGAATCCAGCAGACCTGGCTTGGAGCCCTGAGCTCCTGGACTATGTTTTCACACCAAAGCACTCCACCTCCCAAAGCCCTGATCTCCTCATTTGGAGAACAGGGCTGGTAACAGGACCTGTGGATAGGGTATAGTGAGGGTTAAGACACCATGTGTGGAGAGCTAGATGGAGGACTAAGTGCATCATTAAGTGTGGGGGGAGATGGCAGGTGGTGGTCACCTTTGCTGCCATTGTTCCCCATATTACCCATTTATTACTCCTTTACATGGCTTCATCAGGAGTATTTGTTTAAGTGACACAAGTTTGGCTCCCAGAAGGTGACCCAGAGCTGGCCTTGCTGAGTTATTATGAACCCTGAAGGCCAGCTCCATGACACAGTGCTCTGGGCCTTGGGGTTCTCCACCAAGACTTGCTGAGGTCCAGGATGAGTAACCTCTAGTTTAGCTCTAGAGCCTCATGGCTCTGCTGGCAAGTCACAGGTGGTCTGGGGCAGCCCAGAGAAGCAGGTCTGTCCCAGGGTGGGCTGATAAATGTCAGGGCTCTAGACATTCCCTACTTGCCACTGTGTGTTAAGTGGTGGGCCATGGGGTCGGGGGTGTGAGGGCAGACAGAGCCTGCCTTGACCTCATGGCACCTGGGAGGTGGGAGGGGGAGGGTGTGCAACCTTCCCGGCCTGGGGCTGGGTCCACAGCAAGACCACCTGCCCTCTGGGGAGCTCGGAGTGAACCCAGCCCCAGCTCTGCAGCCCTGCACAACTCCACAGGGGCCCTTATGCTGTGCAGCCACCCCCTTCCCATTTGCTCTTGTTTGCTTCCCAGGCTTGACCTGCTCTGTACCTATCATTGAATTCTAGCTGCATCTGGCGAGACAGAGACCGCAAATTCCCCAGTACACCGAGTGGGAAAGCAAGGCAGGGGACGGCCTGGTGTCTTGTATTCCACTGGTGTTCCCTGCAGTCCTGTTGGGAAGAGGGCCCCATGGAGGAGGTACTGGAGAGGTATGAAATGAACGAACCTCAAACTCCTGTGTCCCTGCAGTGCCCATTTGTCCTGCTTTGGATATGTTGAGCACAGTGCTGCCTGTTTGCATACAGGACCTTTTTTCATCCTCAGGACAGCTCAGAGGCCAGGTTCCCATCTGACTGTGAAGTCATTTGAAAGAAAAGGGTTTCTGGTGTGTACAGCAAGGGGACTAAGGGCAGGGAATTGGCTTCCAGATGGTGGACCAGCTGATGGGACAGCAATGCAGAGATTAGCAATGTTACCAGGACCTGCATCGGGACTGGAAAGGTGCAGTCTCTTGGGCGTGCACTGTGAGCGCTGCAAGCACAGAGGCAATATTGCCGGGGACACGCACCCAGGGTAGAGAGGCCGTGGAGAAACAGCCTAAGTTTCCCTCCTCCACACTTAAACTGTCCTCCCGTTGGCCACCCTGTTGGAAGCCCTGTGAGCCTGAGGCCTAGGAGACGTGGCCTGCAGGAGTTAGTCCCCTGAAGTACAGAGAAATGCCAAGCCAGGGAAGGCTGAGGGACAGATCTCAAGGTGAACAAGCCAGACACACATTCCGTGGGTGTCCTGGATCCCTGGCCCTAGGGTGACCTGCCTCTGCTGTTCCTGTCACTCTCAGCCCTCCCTCAGCTCCCAGAGGACCAGCCCTGGGCCCTGGACTAGCCCTGTGTCCTGTTGAGTCCAAAGGACCCATGGCAGACCGGCTCCCAAGCACAGCGGGAGTGGTTCTGCTCAACTCAGTCCCAGCTGTCCCCAGGACAGCATGACAGCCACCTCCAGCCCTAGGCCATTCCACAGTCAGTCCAACATGGCTCCTGGCCAGCCCAGGACTGATGTTCTTCCCACCTCCAGTGCTTCACAGTGTGCCCTGATGGGGAGACCTTCCCTGTCACCCCCATCCTCCCAACCTTGGCTCTAGTGCTATTCTTTCTCTCCTGTACCATGGGTCTCTTCCTTATGAGTCCATCATTCCTAGGGGCTCAGGCTGCTCTATTTGTCCCATCTACCAATCACTGCTCCCCACACTGACCTGTGCTCCCTCTGTTATCTGAGCAGTGAAACACCCCATAGCTGTCAGCCATCTCTGGTCCACTATACCTGGCTGTTCTCCTCTCCCCCACTACAATGGCCTGCTGGCCTTGACAAGATCACCCACACCTGTGAGTCACCTGGCTTGGGTCCCGGTGTGTCCTCGTCTATCCCGATGGCCAGCAACAGCTGCTCTTGCTGGTCGTTCCCTCCTTCCAGGACAATCTCTTCCCCATCTCCCCACCTCTTTCATCATTGCCTCTTGCTTTGCCTTTGTGGATTCTGCTGCCCAGCCTTGCACTGTTGGGGAGCCCCACCCCCAGCCTGAGCTTTTCTATCCAGTCTTTACCTTGGTCATCTCATGCAGTTGTCTTTTGAAAGACAAACCCCTTGCTCCACTTGCATTTGCCAACTTAGCCAGTCCACTTGGCTCCACATTTGTTTCCATAATACAGGTGCTCACTGATCCCCCAGTGGGGCCACATCCCAGTAAATCCATTGTAAACTGAAAATATAGTAAGTTGAAAATGCATTTACAGTCTGTGGATGTTACTCAGTGGTAGAGCACTTGCTTAGCATGCACAAGGCCTTGGGTTTGATTTCCTAGTACTGAAAAAAATATGTGTGTAATACACCCAACCTGCCAAACAGCGTAGCTTAGCATCACAGCAAACCACAGTATGGGCTGTTTCCCCTGGTGATCGGGTGGCTGACTAAGTACTCCAGCTCCCTGCCACTGCCAAGCACCTCAAGAGAGTATCATGTCACTTATCGCCAGCCCTGAAAAAGATCAAAACGCAAAATTTAATGTAGAGTTTCTAGTGAATGCATATTGCTTTTGCACCATCATAAAGTAGAAAACCCCTAAAACATCAAACCATCCTAAATCAGGGACTGTCCGTACCTGCCTTTTCCTTTATGCAGATGAGTGCCCAAATCAGCAGCTGAAACCATCACGGCCAAAACAGAACTCTTCCTGACCTATCGCCTCAGAACAGAGCAAAGCTTGCACCCTGTCCTCACCCGGTCCAGACACCTGGGGTAATGCTACCATCCTCCTCTCTCCATGGCCACGGCCATGTGCCTGCCCGGGTCACTATCATCTCCTCCACTGACTGCTTGAATAGCTTCTTTTTTGTCCTCCACTCCCTCTCTTCACTCCGTGGCCACAGCCCCCTTTGTGGACCGGAGTCAGGGCACGTTACTCCCATCCTTCACACCCCTGCTGGCTGCCATCACATCTAGTTGCTTCCCCCAGTCACCCGAGGATGTAACCCTGCTCCCCTCATACACTTCTACAGAACAGAGGACTTGACCTTCCTGTTTCCTCCTGCACACCGTAGGCTTAATACATGTTTGCTGAGGCAGCAAATTCTCACCCATTGCCCAGCCGAGAAAACTGAGTTCCAAGAGAAGTCTGCCATTGTGCTCAGATCACCTGCATGGCCTACCTGTCTCTATCTAGTCCAAAGGGCTGGTGGCAGTGGCTAAGGCCTGCTTTCTGAGTGAGCTAGCGAGGGGTCCTGGGGACAGGAAGCCCAGAGGCCCTCTGCTATGCCTGCAGCCCTCCCCCTCCTGGTGTCTGTCTGCCTGTGATGGATGCTCAGCTTTAGGATTTTTCCTTCTCTTCTTTTCTCTCTCTCTCTTTCTCCCCACTGGGTCTTTTTAGGGAGTAATTACAGCCTAAGTGGACAATCTGTCTTTTTATTTTTAGGCTTTGACGATCAGACGCCAGGCCCTGGACAGCGAGTGCTGCCTAGAATAGGTGGCTGACGCCCAAGCAGGGTTCTTCTAGGTCTGACAGGGAGCTGGCTGGCGGGTGGGGTTGGCAGTGTTGCTGCGAACACCCTTGCAAGGGCTGGGGCATGAGGAGAGCCTTTCTCAGTGATCTGGGATGTCTGGGATCTGGTCACTTCTGCTCTGTGACCTCAGGCAAGTCTCCAGCTCAATCTGTGCCTCACTTTCTGGCCAGGAACAATGAAGAGTAGGGTTCCATGGGCCCCACCAGCCCTGTGGTTCCAGGGTGGAGGCCCTGGGCTGGCGGGAGGGGTTTTCCTGCCATCCTTCCCTCGCAGAGAGACAGCAGGAAGGATGAGTTGGCCCTGAAGAGCCACCTGGATAGCCCGTCCTGCTGCCGATGAGTGATGGTCCTTCAGACCTTTCCTGTCCCCTCTACTTCTTCCTGTGGCCTTCACGTTTTCATTGTTCCAAAGTTATATCTGGCCCATCCTTCCTCTTAGGCTGTCCTTACCTTGCTCTCCTATTGGCTTAGGGCTCAGGGGACCAGACCACTGCCACTTGGGCTGACAAACAGGAGGCACCAGCCCCAGGCCTCCAGCCCTAGCAGGCCCAGCTGTTTCCTGGGGTGCCCTGGCCACCTTCCAGTGACCCAAAGTTATCTTCCTCTGCAGGCTGCACCGAGCCATCTCTCGGGGCCCATCCACATGGCTACTGGTGTCCTCATTTATTTACTCAACATTCCAGGTTTAAATGGGTCCCAGGGTAAGGGGCTGGGCCATGGCATGAGGAGATGAGCAGCCTCCTTTATGATCTGGGAAAACAGACACGACCACCAGACCCAGGCAGAGAGGTTTCAGAGAGACATGAGTGCTGTGAAGACAAAGAGAGAAGCCAGTGGAGCTGGGAATGGGTGGGGATGGCTGCTTCTGACCTGGTGGCTGGGGACAGCCTGTTGAGGGAGGGCACAACTGGCTGAGACCCACAGGTGGGAGGAAGAGTGGCTTAGAACCATGAGGCCCTGTGAGTGCTTGGAGGAGCATGTGCCCCTCTGCTCCTGGTGACTAGCTCTGGTGCCAAGGGGCCTCGCTGGTGGTGAGGACATGCTGGACGCACCTCCGTGGAGCATCAGGCACTCAGCCTACACCATTCTGTCCCATTTAGGGCCAAGGAAGTCTGGAGAGCTTTAAGAGAAATCTGACCTGGAGTCTGACTTCATGGACTTCACAGAGCCAAATCTTGCCCAAATGCATTGACTCTTATGAGGAAAAGGTCCAGACCTACGATGGTGACTCCCTCTCTTTGCTCTTTGAGGGTTCTGTTTGGATTCTGAGAGCCCTGAGCTGGAAGACTGCTCATGGAGAGGTGAGCTTTGTGGACAGGGCAGGGCCTGACCCTGGCCACACAGCCAATGAGGAACTGTGGGGGCTTCCAGGTCTCCCTACCTCAGTTTAGGATGCTTCCCACTGGCCCCTGCCTTCAGCAGACAAAGGCTTAGGAGAACAAAAAGGGAGGAGCTGTGAGGAACATGACTCAGCTCTCACCTCCAAAGTCAGCTGGGACATTGGGTCACTAGGGCCAATGTGATGGGGAAGACCCAGGAGATGGGACAGGACACAGTCCTGCAGCCCCAGGCCTGCTGTGTCCCGAGAAGATTCCCTGACTCCCCTAGCTGCTGGGATTAGTGAGAAGTGATCTCTCAGGCCGGGTCTGGCCTCAGCCAGGGACCAGGTGGCTGATGCCTCAAGCAGAAGGAGGCGGTCTGTGTGTGCTGGGCATAGGGTGCTTGGTATGGTGGCCACTGGGTCCCAGTCTGGGGGGAGATGGGCAGTGGCCTGTCCCAGAAGCCAACAGACGGGACCCACCTAGTTCTCTAGGACACTCGGGGAGGGAAGGGTTTCTGCTCATGGCAAGGTCCTCTGGAACACAGCAGTACAAGGACCTTTCAGTTTGCAAGACTTTTGGCACTAGCAGCTGTCTCTCCAACAAGGTGCCTGTCCCATGTTCTTACAGGGAGTTCTCTGTGTGGGGGCAGAGAGTGTGTACATACCTGCAAACAGGGCTAAACGGTTAGACTCCCAGAACGAGGCACATCCTGTCCTCCTCTCCTATCACACTCATTTAGGAAATCCCCTCCACGGTCTCTGACCTCTGTCCCCCAGGAGGAGTCGCTTGCCTCCTGTGACAGAGACACCTCCCTCCACAGGCAGCTGCCACCTGGTGGGAGGCACGAAGTTGGAAGGGGCTTCCCTGGACCTCCTTCCTGCCTCTCCCGGAAGGCCTGAGTCACAGCCCTGCCTACTGGAAGGGGAAGAGGGTCACCACAGCCCGCCTTGTCCAGGGAGCCGTCCTGGGCCACCTAACTGTCTTTTCCAGTCTCTTGTCACATGGATCCGGTCTCCTCAATTAGACAGGAGTCTCACCAGAACAGAGGCCCCTTTTTAACACTGAAAGAATAAAGAGAAAGTGCTCTGAAGAGAGCGTCGTACCCTGTGATAAGAAGACATCAGCTGCTATCGTGAGAAATATTGTTCTTCTCACCCCATCACCATCTGCCATGGCTGAGAATGCTCCACAGGGATCTCACAGCCTGCCCCTCTCCTGGTCAGGCAGCAGCAACAGGGCACAGAGATGTGGGGTCTTCACCATAGGTACCAGAATGAGCACTTAAGTGTGAGACCCTGTGCATGCTCTCACTTTACAGATGAGTAAACTGAGGCACAGAGTGGGAAAATAGCTCACCAAGGTTGCACAGCTGCAAGTGGCAGAGTCAGGCAGTCTGTGTTAGAGCCTGTGCTCCGAACCGTCCCTCTCCCACTACCTCAGACACTCAATAAGAAAGATTTAACCTCCAGGGCCTTATGTAAGGGAGACAGAGGTGCATCCTCGGGACCATTCTCCAGCCCCAAATACCCCAGGGCTGCTTGGGAGTTGAGATGTCACTGGACCCATCCTCCTGTCCCCAGGCGTCTGGAAGTCCAAAGGCAGGCTTTGGCGCGTGGTGACTTTGTCTCATGTCCCCTGTCTTCCCAGGGAGGCAGGAGTGGGAGGAGGTTCGGATGAGAAGGGGCACATCAGGGTCACTCCTAGGAGAGGAGCCTGAAAGCGGAGGCAGCGCAGCTCTGGAAACATGTCCCTGTCACAGTGACAGCACACCACGCCCGCAGCCCCTGCCCTGTCGGCACCGTCAGTGGCCCCGGGACACACGCACACATGCACGCACAAGCGCGCAGGATATTAAAGTCATATTTTTGGTTGCTGGGAAGGCTCAGTTGTCACTTCCTCTGCCCTAGGCAACCCGCTGGCCCGGCTCCTCTTTTCCTTCCCAGCCCCACTGTGGAGTGCCATCCGTTTGTATTTATATAGATAAATCGGCCTGGCTAATTAAAGTTCTCTTGCCAGAGAGTGTGGGAATTAATAAAAGAACTTGGAATGGAGCCGACTGAATGCTAGGGCTTGGGGAGCCAGTGCAGCAAAAGAGGCCAGAGGGTCCAGCAGGCACTGGAGCTGCCCCACCTCTGCCAGGGAGCCCAGGGAGCCCAGGGCCCAGGAATGAGGACGAGGTGCAACAGGATGAGTTGGTGAGGGGGTTTGCTCTTTCTTCACTGTGTTTCCTGCTGAGATGCCACATGTGCTTTCTCTTACCCTCAGGAGGTGGCTGCAGGCCAAGCAGGAGGTAGTGGGAGGCTTGATTGACAGCAACCAGGAGGATGTCACAGCAGTGCTGTGGTTTAAGAGGCAACCAGGGGCTGATACTCAATCACAGGCCACTGCCTTTGCATTCCGCCTCTGCCACTTAGAGCTGGACAACCCTGGATGAATCATTTAACCACCTTGTGCCTCAGTTTACATCTGCAGTGGTCAAGGGTGGAGGTAGGATGGGATGAAGAGAGGACACTAAGACTGCAGCTCAGGGTCCAAGCCCTGAGCTCTGTGGGACACCAGGAGCACCTCCTGCTTTCTCTGACTCAACTACCACAGCTGTGTGATGGGCTGAGGCTCAGATCTCCCGCTCACAGGGTACTAGATGGCCTGTCATGCACAGGGGGCACTCAGTGGTGTCATGGAGACAGGGTTTTCTGGGATGGTGAGCCCTCCTTTGCTGCTCCCCTGGGCCCTGCTTGGGCCTCAGAGATGGGTTGTTGGCTCTCAGCCACATGGCCTGGTGGGACTGAGGAGGAGGCCCTAAGGTCCTGGGCCTGGAGCTGCAGGCAGAAAACCCTAGTGTCAAGACACTGCATTCGTCCAAACAGAGCAGGAGTGGCCAGTGCTATTCTTAGCCAGGGTCCCATCACGTGCAGACGAGCTCGTCATGAGTGAGGAAGGAAGGGAGGGAGCTGCTGGATTTAACCCTGCACTGGCTAGGGCGCCACAAAGAGCTGGTACCCACTGCTCCTGGTGGGGAGAGGGCATGACTGGGCTGGTGGAGTCACCAGTCAGAAAGGCCACCTTTAGGGGATACTCATGGTGGACACCCACAGACAGATGCAGTACCCAAGGCCCGGGGAGGCAGATAGCCCTCTACAGGGAGAGTTGCAGAGCAGCCCCTCAGCCTGTCACACTAGGAGGATATGCATAGAGTCCTGGTGGGGATCAGGAGACTGAATCCAGTCCTGTGTCTACCACACATGAGCTGTGTGGCTGAGGTACAGGCACAGCCCTTCTCTGGCCTTTGGTCTTCAAACAAAACACAATAACTCTATGAACCCTCTGCTCCTGCATTTTGTGACCTGGACACCACAGCTGGGATTCCAGCAAGGACCCCAGCCCTGGCTGAACTCCTGTGTCACCTGTGGGCTGCCCAGGATCTTGCTTTTGCCCCATGTGCCCTGTGTGCACTGTCTGGCTATGAGGGACTAGGACACAGGGCAGACTCCTCTGATGGCACTGGGCGGGGTGAAGCAAGGTGGGAAGGTCACCTAGACAAGGCAGGGCAGGACCGGAGGAGCTGCAGTGGCCTGGGTGCCTATGTTGGCAGCAAGGGGACACCTAGGAGGGGCACCCATGGGCTGAGACTGCCTTGGAGAAGCCAGGCATAAGGAGCCCCCTGGTTCCCTGTGAACCCTCCTGCCTGCTGCCTACACCCACCTGGGGTCTCCTCCTCTGTATGAGCCGGTCTCCTGTCCCCCTCAGAGCTGTCACTCCTGGAAGACTCTCCTCCTCCTACCTCGGGGTACACCCAGCAGGGACCCTTCTGGCTTAGCCACTGCTTGCTCAGGGTTCAGCCATCGAGCAGAGCCAGCCTTGAGCCAGCCTCCTCTCACCAGCCCCGGTCATGTTAGCCACTCATTTCCTTTGTAATTAATCACTCATGGTCTCCAGCAGTGACTTTCCCTCCCCAGCTCATTTGCCTAAAGAAATGAGTTGCTTTGCGAGAAAAACCAAATGCTTCCCAGTTCTATTTCTTCTATTTCCTGTCTCCTCTTCCCAGACCTCAGAGACAGAAAGGAGTCCTCTCTTTGACAAAGAGGAGGAGGCACTGGGCTGCAGGGAGACCAGCCTCAGTATTCCCATGTTGGTCTGGACAAGCAACTCCAAGTGTGTCCTGATGGAAGATAGTGCCTTGGGGCCCTGGTGGGGATGAAAGGGAGAGGATGATGAAGACAAGGCCTTCTGGAACCCTCTGACACCCAGTGTCGCCATCTGTAGAGTAGGGTGAAAGCAGTCTTCACCTTCAGTGTTGTCAGAGGAACCACAAGGATACTGCAAATAGAGCTCTCAGTGGAGTCTGGCACCTAGGATGGGCCCCATAAATACTAGCTATTATTTATTATTGTTATTTATCTAGGTCTTCTGTGGGGATTCAAGCAACTGAGAAAGGAAGCTTTCCAGGGTGGCCTTGAATTGACTTTAATTTGCTTTTCAGAGGTAGACTGTGTGCCAGTTCTGCTTCTCTGCTGTTGCTGGTGAGTGTGACTCAGAACCCCTCACAGTGGTGTGAACTAGGACTGAGGGCCACACAGCTGCCCCAAGCCATCAGAGATCCAGAGGTTGTGAGTCACAGCTGCAGGAAGGGAAGCGCCCACCACTCCTGGATCCCTGAAGTCTCTCCTGTGCTTGTATTGTACTGGGTCTGAGTCCTGCAGCGGGGCCTGGATATGCCATGGAGCAGGCTACCTGACAGAGGTTCCAGTCCTGAGCTAAAAGGCAGGCAGCAGGATCCAGTGCTGGCCTGGGATTCTGCCCTTGCACCTGCCTTCCCTGAGCCCCAAGTGTCCTTTCTACGCCAACATCTGAGGCCCAGGTTGGAGCCTCTGGGTGCTCCGGCTCCAGATGCTGCAGGGCTGGGCAAAGGTAAGGAAAGAGACACAGAGACATCAGAAGTGGACCAGAAGATATTCGAACAGATGTATTTCTGCTGAGGAGTTATGTCTTGCCTGGCCCCTGCCCACGAGGGGCTCTGAGAGCTGCAGTAAGAGCAGGGCTCTGGGTCGGGGCCTCAGCACAGGTTTTGGCTCTGTGGGACCCAGCATGCTTCCTCCTCTGCTCTGCTTCTCCGCTCTCCTGGCTTGAGCAGGAAGAGTTGGACTAAAGCTGCCATGTGATTTAAGATCCTGTCCAGTAGAAATGGCTGAGAAGATACAGCAGCAGAGGCGAAGAGGAGGGGTGGCAGGTTAAGGCAGAGACAGCTGGAGAAGGTGTTCGAGACCTGGCAGGCAGGAGCTCTGCCTTTCCTGCTTGTAAAATGGAGCGGCTCCTCGCCTTCTTCAGCACTGTCCAGGGAAGGAATGACAATGGCTTCACCATTTTCCCAGGTGCTCTCTTCTGGCTGAAAGAGCATGCAGAACTGTCTTACACAGTGTGACAGCAGGGCTGCCACATTCAGTTGGGCAGGTTGTTCACTGTACAAGAGTGCTTGGCTAAGGGACAATGATGCAGCTGGAATCCAGCCTCATTCTGCTCACCAAGCCACACTCCCCACCTGGTGCTGGATCTGCCTGGAGCACAAAGGCACAGTGTGGGCCAGTGGTGCTGATGAGAGGCCATCCACAACCTTCCACTGTCCAAACTTGTCATCCTTCAAGGCACGTGGGCTCGGTGAGTAGTTGAGAAAAATCAATCCATCACAAGTGCTCTTAGCCTTTTGAAAATAAGCTTGGGGACAAAGAGCATGGTAAAGGCTGGAGGGACAGGGACAGGATTGGGTGTCTGGCTTGGGGGTGTGTGTGTGTGTGTGTGTGTGTGTGTGTGTGTGGCCGGAGGACACTGGCATCTACACCCACCCTCCTGGTCAACCTAGGTCATGGCTGGATCTGCCTCATGCCTGAGCACCTCCCCGTTTCCCCTGGAGACTGGAATACCATGGGAGATCTCTCCATGTTTGCTGTCACTGGGTGGAGACGTCTGTGCATTCCCTTTGTTACTCTCCTCCAGTCTGTCCCCACTACACAAATCCAGGGACCCAAGAACATATCCAGAGCAGGGCTGGGAATGTGCAGGTGAAGGTTCAAAGCCTGGTTCTGCCCTGGTCCACAGCTGCAGCCTGTACCCTTTGCCCCTCCCCAACTCAGTTTCCCCATGTGCAAAGCAAGGCATTGGATGAGATCGGCTGTTGGGATCTGTGGCCACCACGCAGAGCCCCCACCCCGCTTTGTCTCTGAAGGAGCTGAGATAAAACGGAGCCTAATCCTCACAGGGAAACAGGTTCTCTGCCCGAGGGCCAAGGGCACAAATTGGGCCGTCGTGTTGCATTACTTCCGCCAAGTTGGACCCAACCATCTCACCTCCGTTCCGGGACAGCCACAGGCCAACACGCGGTGGGGGCAGGGAGCCGGGGCCCCCACTAGGCTGCCTGACTTCACCATCAAAGGCGATGGGCGAGGGAGGGGGCCCGCTCAGGGAGGATTTTTAATGACCCCAAATCCGGCAACTCATTACGCCTCTGATAAGGCAATGGAAGCTGTCACTCCCAGGTGCCACCAAGGACTCCCCAGAGAAATTTTGTGGCCTTCTTGCTAATCTTCTTATAAACATTGTTATTTATTTTTTCTTATTTTATCCGACATGTGTCGAGCAGCTCCTGCTAAGCCTGTGACATCTCCAGGGAGGCTAGAGGAGGTTGGCCTGTAACTCCCCCAGCCCTGCTACTCCCCAGTCCTGGGCGGTGTGGTCACCAATAGGCCTGGGGAACTTTGTGGTGCCCACAGGAGCTGGGGCTGGGGCCAGGAGAGGCTGGATGGCTAGGAACTGGCCACTAGTTAGTGGATCTCAGGCTGTGCCAATTTAGCCTGGTTCGGTGAGGGAAGGTTTGCAGCCCTGGTATCACACACACCAGCCAGCTTGCTCTGGGTGGGCTCAGTCAACGTCTAATATGGCCATCACTGTACGTGCCACGACGAGACCACCCTATTCCGGCCACCACACTTAGTGTCATTCACATGTTGGGTCTCCTTCATTCCCCACGAAGTCAGTCCTGTTGCCAGTCCCATTTGTAGTTGAGGAACTAGGAGGTGATGCCTGAGCAGGAAGGGGCAGACTGGGCTTTATGCCCTGATGCCCATTGCCCAGCCAGTGCCAAGTTGTCCCACACTTTCTGTAGGTGGCCTCCTTTGAACCCTCCAGGAATTTTGGAAAAGAGGCAAAGCCCAGAGTCTTCTCCCTGTTTCACAGCTGGAGAAACTGGCTTGAGGAAGGCACCTGCTTGCCTAGGGCACCACCACTGGGACTAGAACCCAGATCTCCTGGCCTCCATGGCAAAGTGCTTTCTGGAAGTCTCAGGACAGCATTTCCAGGATTTTGTAATGCGGTGCTGAGATCCAGGGGACTTCTGTCCTGCTGTCCCTCTGTTGCAGGGGTTGGAGCAGTGTTGGTAGGGTGGGGAGACCACAAAACTTTCATAGGAACAGGGAAAATTCCAGAAGGTCTAGAAGATCGTCTCTCACCTCTAGTCCCTGGCAATGATTACGACAAGCCTCGTGGATCACTCACAATGAGATTGTTATTAATCAATCAAGGGGGCTATAAAACAATATGTAGCAGGAGCTCATTTCGGTGACATAGGGTTATATTATGCAATGTATAACTGAAGAATGGAAGTGCTGGAAACTAAAGATTGGATTTGCAGTTTTCAAAATAGCCTTGACTCTTCACAACCCCCTCTTCCACTTAAAGTCAGCAATTCAATATTTTGGGCATCCTGAACCCAGAACAAGGCACATATTTCTTAAAAATGTTTTCAGAAGAGTTCAAAGATAGCACAGAGTTTCCACGCGTCACCCAGCTCCACTAGAACATACAATATTGACGTCTTGTACAACCTCCAATCTCCCCCACCTTCCCACTGGTGAAGCCACATGGGCTACACACAAGCTGACGCTCTCTGGTGGTGCTGTCCTCGGTGCTTTGTTTAAGTGGCACCTGCTACGTTTTCCATTGCAGCTTTACTGTTTTCACCTCCCTGTGGTCTATTCTTAGAAGCAAGTTGCTAAGTCCGGCCCATAGCTGAGAAGAACGAAGCTTCACCTCCACTTCTGCATCTGTGAGTTCATGGACAGATCTGCAAAGCACTGCAGTGATAAATTCAAGGGAGACCCTCTGAGGCTATGCAAGTGTCCTGCTTCCCCTTAAGTTTCATTCACCACTTAGAATGTCCATCATCATGTCCTGCCTGGAGCAATTCTTACTGTGGTGCCCTAGTGGCGCTTTGCTATTTCTCTTGTTCCTTCTACTTTATTTGTTGGAGTTCAATACACTTGTTATTTATTGTGCTGCTCAAATTGTTCCAGCTTTGGCCATTGCAAGCTCTTATAGTTCGCCTGCTCTGTTCTGTTTGACACAGGCTCCATCTTTTTTATTTTTGGACATAAACTGACATTGTGTTGCTCTTTCTTTTTTGGTACCACCTTATGTTCCTGCACCACGAAATGCTCCAAGTGTGTCTACCACAATCTCTCAGCCCAATACTCGAAGCCAGCATTTCTCCAAGGAGTCCCGGTTCCTTTTATTGGCAAACAATATTTTGAAATCATAGACTGGCTACACTTTTAATACAACTTTTACACCAAAAAAAATCTGGATCTTGCTACTCAGAAATGAATCGACATCAAGTGTAATCAGGTGTTCTTATGATTTTGCAGTTGCACACATTTATGCAAACAGAGCTGGATCTCCATGTCCCACTTGAACCTTAGCCATAGAATGACTTTTCAAGGTCATAGCCAGGTTGAGGGAGGTTGCTCTGGGTTCCAGTCTATAGCACTGGTATTAGAGTGCTGCTCTCCACTCAGTCTCTGGTCCCAACATCCAACTTTTCATCTGCACACTCAAGATATGCAAGCCAAAGAATTTGGCATGTCTTCAAAATGTCGACAAACCATCTGGGAAATATTAAACCATGATTTAATGATTCTCCCCAGGTTTTACTCAATTATAAATGTAATATTCTTGACATTTTCCTTCACTCTTATGGAGCTTCTGAGACTCCGGAGAGTGGGGAGAGAGCCCTAGAAACATGGGTGTGATCACGAAGGAGCTAAGGCAGCAACAGTGCCTTGCCTCTCTGGCTATTTTACTGCTTATAAAATGGGAACAATGCAAGCAGTTACGAGAGTGATGAAAACTGCAGGGGCTGTTCTTGTGACTTATTGTTCTGTCCGAACCAAGTGTTTCAGTGCAGGATCCAGGTGGACTCTGATTCAAAACCTGGATCCATCCCCGACCCCTGTGTGACTATGGCCATGCGTGCTCAGCTCTCTGGGCCTCAGTTGTTTCATCTGTAAAACGGGTACTAGTTCCTTTGTTGAGAGGCTATCAGAGTCAAGTGCTTAGCATAGTACCCGGCAGGTACTCAATGATGATTAGTTAGTAATAATAACAAAACACTGGGGCCAGGGATTTAGCTCAGTGGTTTCGGCACCTGGCTCGCAAGCGCAAGGGCCCGAGTTCAATCCCCAGTACCAAAAAATAAACAAACAAACAAACAATACTAACAAAACATCAACCAGAAGGACAGAGTTCCAATGATCAGTCAGTGGCAATGTTATTGGGGTTGTGTTAGATGGATGCATTTTTCATGCACATACTTCCAAATACACTTTACCTTTATCACAGTTTGTATTTGCAGAAAAATTGAGCAGAAGATACAAAAGTTTCTGATATGCCCATGCCCCCCTACATGAAAAGCCCCCATTCTCACACCCACTTATTATAGTCAATGAACCTACAACATTAACACGTCTTAATCATCCAGAGTCCGTCATCTACATCAGGAGTTACTCTTGGTGTTGCATATTCTATGACAAATAGACAATGACATGTACCTCAATTACAGTGTCATACAGGGTATTTTCCTTACCCTAAAAATCTTCAGTGCTCTGCCTATTCAGCCATCCCTCTAATCTTTTTACTATTTCCATGGTTTTGCCTTTTTCAGAATCTAGAACAGCTAGAATCATATTGTATGTAGCCTTTCAGATTGGCAGCTTTTATTTAGTAATATATCATTAAGTTTCTTCCGTGAAAGAGCTATGGCTTGATAGCTCATTCTCTTTTTAGTGCTGAATAATATTCCATTGTCCTAGTGAACCAAACATTATCCCTTCATGCACTGAAGAACATCTTGGGCTGCTTAAAAGTTTGGCAACTATGAACAATACTACTATAGATATCTGCAGGTTTTTGTAAGGCATAATGTTTTAGTTCATTTGGATAAACATTAAGGAGTATAATTTCTAGATTGTATGGTATATGTTTGATCTGTAGGAAACTGCCAAGCTTTCTTCCAAAGTGGCCATATCATTTTGCATTTACACTAGCAATGAACATGAGCTCTTGTTGATCCACATCCTCACAAGCATTTAGTCCTGGTGTTTGGCCATTCTAATAGAGCTGTAGTGGTCTCTTATTTACTTCCTTGTTCCTGAGACAAAATACGCAACACCCACAAGTTAAAGGAAGAAATGTTTAATTTAGCTCATAGTTTATAGAGGTTTTAGTCCATAGTCAGCTGTCTCCAAGGCAGGGTTGCATGAGAGAGGGGTATGGCAGAGGAGAAACAGTCCACAGCAGAGCAGGCAGGAAGCAGAAGCAATGAACCTCCCTTTCCCTTTTATCCCATCCAGGCTAAAAGCCTGTTAGGTGGTACCACCCACATCCAGGGTGGGCCTTTTCATTATCCATACCCAGAAATATGCTAAACCAATTCGAGGACTAATTTAGTTATTACACACCCTTAATCCATATCCACACACCCATGAGCCAGCTACCTCCCAAAAGCACCACCTATGAGCACAGAGGCTTGGGGTGGGGGCACCTAGATACAAGCCATAACAAATAGAACCTCATTGTGGGTTTAATTTGCAATCCCTTAAGGGTATATGATACTTACTTGCCATCTGTCTATCTTCTTTGGTGAGGTGCCTGTTCAAGTCTTTTGCCCACTTTTAAATTGGGTTGTTTGTTTTCTTATTGTTGAGTGATAATAGTACTCTATATGTTTTGGATAATAATTCCTTATCAGATATGTCATTTGTGAATATTTCCCTAGGCTGTGGCTGGTCTTCTCATTCTCTTGGCAGTGAGTTTTATAGAGCAGAAATTTTTAATTTTGATGAAGTACTGCTTATGAATTATTTCTTTCATGGATCATGCCTTTGATGTCATATTTAAAAAAGTCCTTGCCATATCTGAGGTCATCTAGGGTTTTCCCTATGTCATCTTCTTGGAGTTTTATACTCTTGTATTTTACATTTAGGTCTCTGACCCACTTTGAGTTAACTTCTTGAGGGGTTAGGGTGAGTATTCAGATTTGTCTTTTATAGCACCATTTGTTGAAAAGATCATGTTTGCTCCATTCATATATTTTTTTCATTCTGGGATTTTCAAGAACATCTCTGAACAGAGTCTCTCACATTTCCAAATACCTGCATGTCCATAGCACAATTCCAGTAGGAAAGGACCCTCTGAACTGAGGTCTGAGCCCTGATAGCCAGAGCCCTGAAAGGGAAGGACATAGAGTTATATTATGCAATGAATTCATCCAGGTATTCCTTCAAAGTCAAGGACAGGTCTCCGTATGGACCAGGGCTAGAGGCAGGTGGTTCTCAGTGCATGGCAACTGAAGAATGACCAAGTCTCCAGGTCAGAAGTAGGAGGTCTGGCCAACAGGGGCTTGCCATAGGAAAGATGGCAGCCTCAGGCCTGCATGGAGATTATACAGAGCCCAGGGCATGCAGCCTCATCATCAGATACATAAGCACAAGCCCATTTGCACGCACACACCTCTCCCCAGAAACATGGGCAGCTGCTTATCAGGCCATACCAGGCCTGATCAATCTTTGCCATCTCCCTTGCAGGGTTTAATTTGGGGCATCCAGGTCCTCAGAGGCCTGGTGGAAGGGGAGGCGAGGATTTCTGCTCCATGTAGTGCCCAGGAAGTCAGTGAGGAGGCGAGGTCTGCAGATACAGGGATGCTTCCTCCCACCTATGTTCAGCGCTCTAGAGAGATACCCAATTCAGGGTTTGTTCCAGAAGCCTAGGGCCTCTTTGCCAACAGTGAAATGGCCCCAGCCTCATTGGGGCCTTCCCCTTCTTACTTAGGCCAGACCAGGAGGGCTGGTGCAAGGTCAGCTGGAGAGTGGAGCCCCTAGGTCCCTGAGACTCCTTCTCCTTCTCAGGCCCCAGCTCCTGACACGGCCCTTTGCAGCATGTGCACCAAGAGCCAGGCACTGTTCAGGCCCCTTCCCAGCCAGTGTCTACTTCACCCCAAGACAAACCCAGGAGCTGGAGTTGTCACTGTCTTTCAAAGGACTCGAGATCCCCATTCTGAGGATGCTACGAAGACTCAGTTTCCTTGACTATAAAATGGGACCCATCAGACCTTCCTCACTGGGCGGCTGCAAGATGAATGATGTGAGACAATGGATATAAAGTGATAGTTGCCACTCAGAGCTTTCCCTGGGACGATGGGGCTTGAGTTACCATTGCTGTCAGTGACAGTCTGGCTCCCAACTCATGCTCCGTGTACCCAGCCCCAACTCCTAAGAGTCTTCTGGAGCAGACGCTTAAAATGTACTCCTAGATCCTTCCTGGGAGATGTGCAGCCTGTGTGTGGAGGATGTGCCTATCTGCACAGGGCCACAGGCTGAGGGGGCAGGTTGGGGAAAGTCCTGTCCCTCCTGACAGTCATGTTTCTTCATGTACTGCCCTCAGTTAGTGATCATCCAGCCCAGAAAGGCAGGGGAGCCAGGCCAAGGTCACACAGTGAGCTCCTAGACCCAGCTAGGGCACCCCCTAGAGGACCCATTGCTCCTGACGGTCAATGCCCTCATGGCTGCTGCTCTGTAACCACTGACCACAAGAGGCCTTGTCCATCTGGGCTGGTCCCTGGGGTGTGAAAATCATTTTCTTTGTATCTCATGGAGAATTGGGCACCCAGCCCGAATCCAACAAATTGTAGTGATTACAAGAACAAGCACAGTGGTGGTGTTGGTGTATGTGTAATGCAAACAGGTACTCACTGCCTTATACCCTCATGGGCTCACACACTCATTTGCACAGGCATAGATGCTCACACTCATGTACGTATCCTGTCTTTCACTCACTAAATCAGAGTCACAGGAACTTGCTGTATCCCACACTCACATATACACTCACACTTGCTCACACGTGCAAGTTTTACCTGTGCACACTCACGCACTGACATAAAGCACATATCACACGAGCTCACACACTCACATGCTGCCTGGACCCCAGTTCCACACAGCGGTGATGCTCTCCAAGCAGCAGCTAGTTCCTACTCCCCTCCCACTCCTCCCTATGGGATTGAGTCGTTCCAAGTGCTCCACAGTCACCTCCCCCAGGAGGGCACCTTGCTGCCTGGACTCCCTGCTGCTCAGGGCCCCCATGAAACCGACAGTAGCACACACCTCAGCTCTTAGCCACCACCCTGTATTGGCTGAGCACCAGCTGTGAAGCAGGCCTGTTGAGTTCCTGGACTTCTTCTCCTAAACCCAAGAGAGTCCTTGGGTAAAGGGCAGCTGTGGTGTCCTCTGTGCCTGGCACTCAGAAGGCCTGAGCGCATGAGACCTGCTCAAACGCCCATGTGCAATAGACACAAACATGCCTTCTCCAGAATACTGCTGGCCAGTGATCTGCCAGTGACCAAGTGTGTTCCAAACCAAGGCAGCCTCAGCCCCTATGCAGCCCTCTGCAACTGCAGCCCCAATTTGCAAAGCCTCAAGAGAGCTCTCAGCGAGGGTCCCACAGTGCTGAGGGCCCTGCTTGACCCTCTCCCAGGAGGACCTGCCCAGAGAAGGGCAGAGCTAGCAGTGAGGAGCCCCGTGGACCCAGGCCAGTCTGCCTGCCTCTGGCAGGGCTGTAGATGGACAGGGGGGTGGGCAAAGGAAGCCACAGCCTGGCCCAGCTGAGGTTCTCCTGGAACTAGTCTTGGACAGGGCAAGGAAGTAGGAAGGCAAGGGCATAAAAAGATGTGACATTGTTGCCTGGGAGCTGGGCCAATAGCCTGACTCGGCTCTGCCCAGGTCTGGAGTCTCCTGGTTTTGGGGTCCATTTGTCCTACCATTTCAGGAAGAGCCCCTGGGTGACCTGACCTTTCAGCAGGTGGTCACATGGGGTCACCAAGAAACCTGAGATCATGCAGGGAAGAGAAAGCCAGGGAGGGGATGGACTGGGACTGATGGTGGCCAAGGTGGCTATCCAGCCAGGAGGAGTTGCCTTGTAGAAAGAGAAACACCAGGATTTCACAGGCAGTGACATTTGCTCCTTGCTCCTTTCCCATAGCATGTATTGAGTACCTGCTTCATACAAGGTCCTGGAGATGCTGCAGGGGTCAGGACAGACGTGACATCTGCCCTCATCATGCACAGGCCAGGAGGACAGACACAGAGCCAGAAACTGTGCCAGAGAGGACCCAGAGGAGGGCATCTATGTGAACTGGGGCAACAGAGAGGGCCTTGGAGAAGGGGACCCTTAAACTGAGACTGAAAAGAGGAAGAAGGAGGGTCTCAAGACTAAGAGGAGACAAAGAATGACACTGGATAAAGCAGCAGGTCTTTGGAGTGACTGGAGCAGTATATATATGTGTATATGTGTGTGTAAGTCTGCATATGCACGAGTATGTACCTGTGCAAGCATGTGCATGTAAAAATGTATTCGTAAGTGTGTGCATGTGTACATATGAGTGGCATGTGTGTGGAGTATGGGAGTACGCATGGAGGATCATGAAGTCTGGGGCTGGCTTGCTTGGGGCCAGCACACAGTGCCAGATACCCTTCTGATATCAGACTAGAATGTGCCGAGGCCATCCCAGGAGGCTTAGCCCTGACTGCTTCTTTCTGAGGGTCACAGACAAGGACACTGCCCAACAGCTGTTTCCCCTCTGTGCTGATGTCCAGGTCCTCCGTCTCTCCCACTCCAGGCTCGCAGAGCTGCTGAGAGTTGGGGCTTGGGGAATGAAGGTGGGAGGCTCTTTGCTTCTGAAGACCAGAAGTGCCTGGAGAAGCAGCTGTCACCTCTTCCTGGAAGTGTTGAGGGGCTGCCAGAGATGAGCACAGGATTTGGGGTGGGGGTGCAGAAGAACTTGTGACAACCATTGTGAGAGGTGAGGTGAAAAGGAGCTCCCACATCCTGGTGGCACAAGCAGTACCTGGTCTGACCAGGGTGACTTGGAGAGAGTCAGGTGACCCTGGGCATCTCTCTGGTATGTCACGCAGGGGCCTCCAGCTTCTGGCCTGGAACAGTCTTTCTGTAACTCTTCTTGCTTTCCTTGACAATCTCAAACATGACCTGCAATCCCCTGCCTCCAGGAGGAAACCCTCCCAGATTCAAGGGGTGGGTTGCTGCCCATCCTTTGGGTCCCAGGGCAAGTGCCCCCTCCTTTGGGAAACCTTCTCTGACTGCCCTAACGGCTACACTCTCTACCTCTGCTGAGATCTTGGAGGCTCCTTGCTGTGGCTCCTATTCTCTCTGTCCTTGCAAAGGGCTGTGGATGCCTGCGAAGACTGTAAACTGAATGACTCTAGGGGTCCTTGTCACACTGTACTCTTGGTAAATTAAACCCTCTGCAGTTATGCAGTGCCTAACATGTGCAACTACACATAGCACCTGGCCCATCTCCTGCCCCTAAGGACTACTCCAAGGATCCTATGGTAGTAAGGAGTTCAGCAATGTTGGGCATGCACATTCAGCTCTCCTTCATCTCCTGGCTTAGCACTTCAGACAAAGATACTCCTCTTCTGTTCAATCTGCTCTCCCTGGACAGCTCTTCTCTCTCCCAGGCACTCTTGACCAGGCCTGAGGCTTAAGTGCCATTTCTAGCTGATGACTGACTCAGACTGATGTCCAAAGCCTCCAGCTCTGCCCCAAGCTCCAGACTCACATCTCTGCCTTCTGGGAATGAAGCTCTACTTAGAGGTTGCACAGGTTTTGCTAATGTACACTGATCCCTTGAGTGTCCAGCCTGTGCCTCTGTTCTGCTCCTGGTCTCCACTTCAGTAAACCTTGACCTTCAGACTCCAACCCTCAGAGTGATCCTGGGTTTCCCCTTTTCCTCATCCTGTGCAGCAGGACACAAACAGTGGTCACCTCGCTGTGCTCACAGGCCCCCACCTGAGGGGGCTCTGGAGCCTGGATATCTTGGGGAGCAGAAAACCTTTAGGAGCAGCAAATCAGGCCTCTGATGAGCCATCTCTGTGCCCAAGGGCCTTCTCTTATCTGCCTCGGCTCCTGCCCTAACAGGTGAAGGCCCAAAAGGCAACGCTGCAGACCAGAAGTCCTGGGGAGCCCCTGAGAGGTGCACTGCCCACCCTCTGTCCTTTGCTGGGCACATCCAGATGGTCCCCAGAGCAGCCAGGCCCAGGCACAGAGCCAGCCTTGACAGATGGCCAGCCCAGCCCACAGATGCCCAGTCCACTGACCCTGTTCTTCCCCTCCCTGACAGCTATTGACGACCAGGGCACTTGAGTTTTTCTCTCTTCTCTGTCAGCTCTTTTAATTGAAAAATATAAAGAAAACGCCTATTGATTCCCTGTAACTGATAAGCTCCCCACTCCTGGGCCTTTTTAATCAGGAACCTGAGTCTGGCTGGCTTGAAACCCAGGGGAGGAGGGGAGAAGGGGAGAAACATGGCCAATCTGGGCTCTGGGGGGCTCCCCCCTCCCAAAAAACTGAGCACAGGCATCCAGTGCTGGGGTAAAAGAACAAATTAGGAGCCTTCCCCAATCTGAGGAAGTCTGCCTAATTCCTGAAGCATATAATTACCCCTAACATTTACACAACACTCTGTTTACAAAGCAATTTACATTTGCAAAGCCCTTGCACATTTATTGTCTCATATGATCGAGTTGTTTACTGCAGAGCACACCCAGCCCAGGGCTCCTCCCTCCACCCAGGACTGTGCCAGGGAAGCTGAAGCCCTGTCCCCAAGTACTGGGAGTCAGCTAGGCAGAGATGCCATCCCATTTTATAGATGAAGACATTGAGGTTCAGAGATATTATACATTTCCCAAGGTCACACAGCAAATGGAGAGTCAGAAAATGCTCCAAGGGAGACTTCTGAGCCCCTTTAGGTGCTCTGGTCCTTAGAAATGAAGTTCTGGGTTCATTTGGGTGTCAAGAGATGGGGCTTGGCTATCAAGCTCCTGGTCAGTCTGCATCATGATCAGACTTGCAGGGGAAATTCCTAAGAGAGAAGGTGATTGATCACTGTAAGGAGCTAGCCGGATGACTTCTCCTACTATGAATTCTGTTCATCTATGGCTCTGGTGGACATCAGGAGGGTAGACCAGATGACCTCCAAGCCCCTTTCAGCACCAGCCCATGAGTACCAGAGTGCCTGGAGAATGTATGCCCATCACCTACATGGAGCCCCCCAGGCTACTTGTCTTCCCTCCAGCACATACCAAGACATGAGTCACAGAAGGTGCAGGGGAAATTGATTGCATTGTCAATATTTAGTATCTCCAGAGAGGTGACATCAGCAAAATTGCCTGGCTTGGCAGAGCCAACTAGGTGGACAGTGGGACAGACCCTTCATCTCCCTGGATGCCTCATCTCACATGGGGGCAGGGGAAATTGACGGGCTCCTGGAAGAGGCCAGGCATCTTGGCAACTGCTGCCCATGGCCCTCACCAGGATCGCCTGTGCCAGCAGGGTGAGACCCAGGGAAAAGGTGTATGGCTACTTCTGAGGACCACAGCAGTGGCCTCAAGCTGTTCAAGATACCAGTGAAGTTTGGGGTGCTTGGAGTATGGTACAGTGACCTGAACTGGTCCCATACCACATGGCTGAGAATCACCTGCCTGCAGATACACCCAGGGCACTGACGCCACTAAAGCCAGAGAAAATCTTGGCAGGTGGCAGAAGTCATAAAATAAGGTAGGGAGGGAGGTAGTGCGTCCCAGCCAGCCCACACTGGCTCTGCTTGGTTAGCCTCAGTCTCCCCCTCAGCAGGATGGGCTGTGGTCTCTGCCTCACAGGTTTGCTGTGAGACAGAAACAAGGCACCATTTGATATGTGCCGGGCCCAGAGCAGGCCCAGGAGGTCTTCCAGTCCACCTGTGGGCTCAGCCCGCCCCAGGGAGGGAGCTGGGGACACCCAAGGCATGACGGGGGCAGGCGAACCTGTGGGTGCTGGGACTACAAGAAAGGAAAGCACTTGGTGTGAGCCTGTGCTGCATCTGGCTTCAGGTGCCTCTCCCCCCAATATTTGCAGTGGGGGAACTGAGGCTCAAGTAGTCTAAGTGATGTATCCAAGCTGGTATGTAGCAGAGCCCAAATCTGAACCTGCAGTTGTTTTGTTCTTGCTGTCAAACTGTCCCAAGTCTGGATGAGATGCGGAAACTGAGGCAGGTACAGAGGCAGTCTAGGGAGTGTGCCAGAGCCCATCAGCCGCAGACAGGATTCTCCACCCATGAGCTCCCAGTCCTGCCCAGGTACGGTACACACCCACTCCCGCCCAGTCTGACCAGCTCACTGTGGCACCTCCACTAGGAGCAAGGGCTCCCCTCCAGCCCTTGGGGCTCCACCTAAATCCTATGGGCACTGTGAGGCTGGTGGGACCCAGGAAGTGGCTTCTTCTCTTGGGGACACCAGAAGAACTACTCCAAATGTGGTGTCTACTGTGGAAAACCCTTGGCTTTGTCCCTGTTGGCTGCTTAACTCTGGGCAAGTTCTGATCTCTGGGGCTCAGTTTCCCCATCTCCAAAGAAAAGGTCTGGGTGGAAATCATCTTTGTGTTCTCTTCCAGGCTGTGCTTTCCTGGAGAGCACAGCATGACCTTCACTCCCAGAGTTCCATCCAGTGGCAGAGATTCTTGAATAAACCAGTGAAGACAATGGAGCATATGACAAGCTAGAAGTGCTACTAAGGGTTTTGGGGTCATCCAGTCCAGGGGTTCCCACCAGGCTGCAGGCCAGGTGACGCTGATGGGACAGGGTATCTGCTGCAGATGAAGATGCAAGTATTTGGAGAACAAGCCTGACTCAGCCTCACAAGGAGGGACAGGGAAAGGGGAGCTGGCCCAGGGGTTGCAGGGGAGAAACGGAACTGTTTAGGGTGGGAGATGCCCAGGTGTTCTGGGCCCGAAGGTGAAGGATCAGGCAGTGGGGCTAGGGTAGTTAGAGGTAGAGCTCAAGGCCAAAGAAGCAGCAGACAGGGAGCTGAGACCCAGTTCTGGGACGAGGGGCCAGGGTGGCTAAAGCCCATGATGGGGTGGGTCAGACAAGTGACTCCAGCTGTGCGGAGAGGATGGGTATGTGTTTCCTAGGGCCATCATGACAAATGATCACAGAGCGGGCTAAGAGCAGAAGTGAAATCTCCCATAGTTCAGAAGCCAGGAGTCTGAAACAAAAGTGTGGGCAGGGTCGGCTCGCTCCAGAGGTTGTAGAGAAGAATCCTGCCTTGTTCCCACCAGAAGCTGGGGCCTGCTGGCCATTCTATGCTCCATGGCTTGAGCTGCATTACTCCAGTCTCGGCCTACAGCATCCCATACTGTCCCCACCGCCTTCAGTGTGTCTCTGTTCCATCCATATTTCCTCCTTACCAGGACATTGGACCATGTCCTGGATTACATCTGCGAAGACCCTATTTCCAAATAAATTAACACTGACAGGCGGTGAGCAGGGGCGGGACCATGAAATTAGAGGCCCAGTATTGAAGGGCTGGCGGGGTGGCAGCCAGGCAGGGTTGGCTTCACTCAGCCTGTCTGGGGCTTTCCCTCAGAGGCCTGTGAGATCAGGGGCTGCTGGTGTCAGACAGGCCAGCAGGCCTGGCTGGGGTGATGGGTGGGAGCCATTCCCTGGAGCTGCCTCAGAACCCTGGGGCCACACATAGCAGGGACACTGCTTGTGGTTCCTGGTCAGTGTAGAAGAATCTCAATGAGGGCCAGGGATTTAGCTCAGTGGTGCCACCACCTGCCTGCAAGTGCAAGGACCCGAGTTTGATCCCTGGTACCAAAAAAAAAAACAACTCAGTGATGGGCCAAGAGGGCCAGAAGAGTGCAAAGTTCCTCTGTAGACTGGTGGTTCTAGTTCTAGCAAACCCAGTACCAGCTCTAATCCTGGCCTTTCTGCTATCCTGTGAGACCCTGGAGACACGGCTTTCCCTCTCTGAGCCTCACCTCCCTCACATGAAACACTGGGCTGCCCCAAGCTGACCTCCCAGGGCCTTGCACCTGGAGGTCCCTGGGGCAGAAATGTCAGCCCCAGGGAGGCCGGGGTCTCCTTTAAACCTGATCATGGAAATGACTGCTTACTCTGAAAAAAGCTAACTACTTATCAGCTCCTCTCTTGGGCAGACAATGTCCCCTGCCTCACCCCCAGAAACACACAGCCAAACTTGCTGCTCATTTTTAGTGGGAAATCAGGGCTTTGGGTGCAGGTGAGTGGCACAGACTGGGCAGGGTGTGGAAGGGAATGGGCAGGACGGGACTAGGCTTCCCCTAGATGCTCTGGCTCTGTAGCTCCTGGGCCTGGGGCCCTCAGAAATGGGTCCCAAATCCATGAGGTGTTAAATACCCCTCACATAGATCCTTCCTTGGGACAGAGTCAGAGCCATGTGGCAGCATGGAGCACTCCGTGACACCCCATGTCCCCACTGAGTGGCAGGAGGTGGAGTGGTCCTGTCTTCCCTCTGTACCAAGCATAGCTCTGCTCCAGCCTCCGCATTGAGGGACAGCACCCTGTCCTGCAGCTGTTCTGCAGAGAAGCCAGGCCAGGGCCAGAGCCTCAAAGCCAGAAGCCCCTTGATCCTGATTGTGAAAGCACAACAGACGTACAATGCCACATTTACATATATACAGATGCCCACCTGCCCGCCTTCACCATTGTCCACACTCATGTGTGTCCCTAGCCAGGAGTTCCCAAGACCTTCAAGCCCCAACGCCACAGTACAGGCTCCCGGTGGGCTCCAGTGTGTGCCCAAGGGTCTGATCTGTCACCCACCGCTAGAGGGGAATCTGGGACCTCTTTGCTCAGGGAAGATGTGCAGCCTAGCGGCCTCTGAGAGGCTTTGTCTCTTTGCCCTTCCCTGCTCATGGTCCCTGTGCCAGGAACCAGGAGGACCCAACCCACCCGCACTGTCACCTTATCTTTACTTGGGGACCCACACAGGTAGCCCTGGGCCTGGATGAAAGTCGTTTATCTGAGAGGTGAGCCCAGGAGGCTTGTGCAGGGCATAAGGTGAGGGGGAAGGGAGCAAAGACAGGAAGGAGTGTGTTCATGAGTGGGTTCTGGCTCACTCCTGCTTGGAACCTTCTAGATGACTGGGTGGAACACACTGCAAAACTACTCCACTCCTCAAGGGGCAGGGATGCCCAGTATTTACCCACCTGCTCTCATTCTGCACAGTGTGAGGGCCATCACCCCTGGAACATCTGTCCTGCTCCCTGAATGGCCAAGTATGCACCCCTAGCCAAAGAATTCCCTCCAGAAGAGAGACATGGGAACCATCCCCTGGAGCCAGGTGACCACTGGAAGGGGAACCAAGGGGAACCATCCAGTGGACTGATGGTCTTTTCCTATCCTCACTTTGACCATGTATAAAGATTGTGATGTAAGATCCATGTGCACACAAGTGCACACACATGCGTGCATGTGCGCGCGCGCGCACACACACACACACACACACATATCACCCATTCTCCCTCTTCTCCCCACTTGGTCCTCTCTGCTCCTAACTCCTGGCTCACTTTCTGGCCTAGAGAAGCCAAGGATGTGAGCTTCCACCTCTGAGAATGGCTCATCCACTGGGTGACAAGGGAGCCTGTCTCCCGCAGCTCTAGGAGCCCCTGGCCCCTAAAGCCCCCCCCATCACTTGGCTCTCAGGTTCCAGTGCCTGGCTCCAGCCCAATGTATCAGCCACAATCTCAGCCTTTGAAGCTGGAGACTCCCCAGGCAGACAAAGGGGCGGCTGCCAGGTTGGGGGAGTCCTGGGGGTGCCAGCCCAGGTGTGTGGCGATTATCTCAGAGGCCTAATCAAGGCGCCTTGTCCCCAGCTCTGCCAGTGAATGATTGCACCCCACCCCTCGCATCACTTCCCCATGCTGGCTCCAGGATGGTGACAGATACTTGCTAGGCCATGGAATCCTTCTCTCCCCCGACTGGCCTCTTTTTGTACTATCACAAAGGGGACAAAGCAAAGACCACCTGGTGAAGGGGAGGCCTCAGGGCTCCCTATTTCTCAGCTGTGACTGTGCTCCCTCAGGTACGGGTTGGAGGTGGGTTGAAACTGCCTCTGATGCCAGAACTTTGTCTTGAGCAGGGGATGCCCACAAAGAGATGAACAGACAGAGGGATGGTGGCCCAGGGTGAGCAGCAGGAGCAGAGGGGACCCATCCTGGCAGCCACCCAAAGTTAGATGCTCCTGGGTGTAGGTGCCCAAGACCATGGCCATGCTGTGCCCTGAGCTAGGTGCCGAGACTCTGATAAGGTCTCCTTTGTCCCCAAGGCCCATGTGGGATATGCAGCTAGACCAGCCTCACTTTTTGCAGAAGCACCCAGGGAAGAACAAAGCTCAGAAAGGTGGAGTCAGCTGTATGCATACCACATGCTGAGCCTGGACCAGGCTGGGACACTATCCTCTCCCATCTTTCTTGCTGTTCAAGGCAGGTTGCCCTCTGTACGCTGGGCATGTGGACCTGAGAGGGAGGAGGAGGTTAACAGGAATCGGATGGATTAGCACTTGTTTGGGCCAATGTTAGACAAACCCTTACCTCCTATTCTAATTCCCCTTTCCCTTCTAAACAGTTTCTGAGCCTGCCACATGGCAAGGCTGCTGACTACATACCATATGAGTGCTGTGGACCTACAACACGGTGGCCCTGAACTTTTCCCTGGTAGCTGGGGTGAAAGAAAGGAAGAAATGGGTGGGGGAGATTGCCCGATCTCTCTGCTGGGCCTCAGGTCTCCTCTGGAGAAGAGTTAGAGACCAAACAGAGAGAAGCTGGTGTCTGGTGGAGATGCTGAGCGCTGAAGGCCAGCCTACTGGGCTCATCGAATACCAGCCATTAAGATGAGCCATGGCTTCACCAGGACCATCTTTCAGAGTTGGGGATGCGGGCGAGGGGAGGGAACCCATTATTCACAGCTAAAGAAAGACTTATTACTTTGCACTAACCCTTGGTTGGTATTGAATATACCATCGCTGCCCTCCTAACAAATGGCTTCTCAAGGGTTTAATTAACTTCTTAGCACCCACAGGCAAGCAGCCTGGCCCCTGCCTCTGGCCAAAGCCTGAGTCAGCCATAGTGAAGGCCAGAGATGGCCTTCGGTAGCTGCCACTCCTGCCCATGTGAGGAGACAGTGGGGGTCGGGTCTGTGTCCCCGTTGGCCTGGACCAAAGATGGGAAGATGAAGGCCTGGAATGAGGAAGGCCATGTGGTCAATGTGCCCCAGGTTACGCAGCAGGAGGGATGAGCAGGCCTGGAATCCAATCTTGAGCAAGGAACCAGAAGGGCCCTTTCAGAGCCTTGCTGTTACTTTCCCCTCACAAGGTCACCAGCCATAATGAATACACAGTGCAGGGCGATTCTGTAATTACTGGATTAACTTGATCAAGACCCATGGTGAAACAGGACTGAGACTAAGTCCTTCCCAGTCCTCCTCTTTGTCATACTTCTTGGCCCATCCTAAATGTCAGACATGTGCTATCTCAGTGAGTCCTTATATAGATCCTGTGAGGCTGGCGTTTCTACCCGTTTTTCAGATAGGAATCTGAGGCTCAGAGGGATTGAGTAACTTCCCAAAGGCCATCTCACTTGAAGCACTAGGCTATTCTGCTTCTCCAGAGAAGAGCTCATGGTTTTGGACTTAATCTTTTCACTGATGGGGAAACTGAGGACTTACCAATGGTCACTCTGTTCACATGTAGTCTCAAACTCCTGGCTGCTAATTTCACGCCCAGTGGAGGACCTTTTGACCACATCCCATAGCCCATCATCTCTGCTTCATTATCCATGACTTGACCTTCTTTCCCTGTTGGGGTACCAGGCTCCCAGCCTCCTGAGCCACACTGAGTAGGTCCGACAGACCCAGGGGGACCCTGATCTGTCACTGTGTTGTGGTCCGGGCAACATCCCTGCTCCAGCCTCCATTTCTTCATATAAAGATGTGCCTCGCTGACATTTGTGAGAATTAGATATGTGCTCAAAGCACTTAGCCCAGGGTCTGCCAGCACACAATGCATTCAATAGCAGTCTCATTAGGACCGGCGTGTGATCTGGCCTGGAATCCCCACTTCTTCCTGTACCTTGCTATGGCAGTTCCCTTCACCCAGGAGGGCTTGTCCAACACCTCCCTCAATTCAAATTAGGACAGAGGAGCCCTGAAGGACATGGATGCCAGAAAAGAGCCCTTCCCCACCCACAGGGAGCACGAGCTGCCTCTCGGGCTTCGGGCTAATTAATTGTGAGGGGCTGACAGCAAAGAGGGGCTGTGCTTCTTGCCGGCAAGCCCAGAGCAATGATGGAATAATGGGTTCTAATGCACTGGCCTTCTCTAGGGACCTGTCTTTCATCCCCGACAAAACTAATTAATGATAGCAATAAATAAACCAAGCCAGCCCTCCCTAGCCAGAATAGCCAGGGTTCTAGGAGAAAAGCCTGTTGCTGGTTGGGTCAGAGTGCCGTGGCCCAGAGTCTTCTGTGGGGTTGGAGGTATGACAAGGCCCT
This sequence comes from Heterocephalus glaber, assembly GCF_000247695.1. The sequence continues at coordinate 5,024,313 of NW_004624754.1, read as the reverse complement.
GTGATGTCACGTGAGTGGAGTAAGAGGAACCAGACCCAGGTGAGCCACTTGATCCCAGGCTGAAAACACGGGAGTTATGAGTTCTAACACTAGTCAAGCCAGCATGTTGCCTGGTGACTTTGCAGTCCTGAGCTTGGAGATGTTAACCCCTTTAAGAGCAAAAGTGTGTAGTCCATAAGCCAGGGAGGGCCACATTACCTCATATGGCTTAAGGTGGGTGGACAACACCCGGGAAATCCCAGCCCTGGGCCTCGGGTCAGGTCAGTTAATGCTGTAACACAAAAAGCACAATGCCAGGGACGTGGCTCAGTGGTAGAACACTTGCCTAGCATTCAGCGGGCCCTACATTTGACCCCCCAGCACTGCAAAACAAAGCAAAGCAACAGCAAAACCAAACTCAAACCCAGTCTAATTAATAACTAAAAATTCGAGAGCCCCCCGCAGAGTCAAGGCGCACAGGCCTCCCCCTCCCCCCGCCCACCGGCCGCCGTTGCAGAGCCCCCGAGCGCTGGGGAGCAGCCCCCCCACCCAGCCGTTGCAGAGCCTCCACCCCCACCCCAGCGCCGAGGAGGTGCCGGGCTGTGGTTGCACCGCCCCCAGCACCCCTAGAGCCAAGGAGGTGAGCCGTCCCCCCCCCGCCCCCGTCCCGCGGCTGTGCCGAGCCAGTACCTGGATCCGTACAGTAGAGGTGCAGGGGGTCATAAAGGACATTGTTCTGAGCTCCAGAAGATAAGAGCAGAAGTGAACAACAGAAAGAGGGCCTCTCTGAGGCTCCTTGATGAAAATTGAAGCCCACTGGAAAAGTGAAGAAAATCTCTGCAATAAGGGCACACCAGACCACCCTAGTTAGTAAGTTGGAGGGATCATCACCTCCCACCAGAACCTGGACTATCTTCAGGGGAAGGGCAGCTGGAACCTGCAGTAGAACCTTGTAGAGTTCAATCCAGCAGGAGGTCAGGGAGCTCAATTTGGGCCTTGCAGCCAGAACTCAGCCTGAATCTCAGGGGACTGCTGCTGATGTGCTGAGACTAATTGACTTAGATCTGCACACTGCTGCCCACGTTGTCTACTGTGACAGCAGAGACATACCCTGAAGGAGGCCCCTCATTTTTATTTTTATTTTTTATTTTCAAAGTTATTTTTTTCTCTTATTTTTAATTTTTTCTCTTTTCAAATTTTTTTTTCTTTTTATTCTTTTTTCTTTTCTTTCTCTCTGTCTCTCTCGCTTTCTCTCCCACCTTGTTCTTCATCTCTCTCCCTTTCTGTTTATGTTACTGTCCTAATTCAGATTTCTTTTTTCTTTTTCTTTTCTTCTCTCAATTGTCATTAGTTTTAAAGGAAAGTGAATACAGTTTCTAGCTTCCCTATTGCTGTTAGGTTGTCCTGTTCTTGTCTTTCTTTCATTTTGTCTTTTCCTCTTGTCTTCCAACACTTTGCTAGAGTTTGCATGATCTTCCTGTATTCTCTGGCCTCACTTCTAACCTTTCTCTATCCTTGTACCTATCTATCCCTTGTACCTATCTCCCCAATTCCTTCTAAGCCCCCATCCCAAAGGGTGAAGTTGCTATATTGAAGAGTTTATTCACTATAAACATATGTTGGCTGGTCCTCAATTTTAATTTAATTCACACAGTTAAAGGTGATAGATTAAAAACTACCACAAATTGTCATTCTCTAAGCTGTGCTTGATGCTATTGTTGGTGCTGATTGTATCACTTGGGTTAAGGTGTTTTGATTGATCTAATCAGTTGTCCTTCCTGGTATACTGAAAACAAGATTGCCTAATAGTCTTTAGAGACTCAAAACTTAAAGACCAACTATATCTAGAAGACACCTCTGAGAAGCAATCATTCTGTAAGGGTTCTAAATACAAGCAACAAAGATACTTAGAATAAGCAAAATTGAAGTATCAACCCAGGAATTAAACCAAAAACAGTACCAACAACAAAAATAGAAATGAGAAGACACCTAAGCAAGGCGTAAACCCAGACTTCCAGCTCACCAAAGGAAAATTCTGGGGGAAACGAGGTGGAAAAATCTGATAATCAACCACCTGGACACCCTGAACTAATAGCACAGGAAGTAACAAAACAGATGAATGAGGCTCTAGAAAAATTCAAAACACAAATAATTTCCCAGATAACTACAGAGATGGTGATCAGAATGAAAAACATGATTAGAGACTCTAGAACAGAAACAGATTTAAAAAAAAAATACATGAGCTCAGGACTATGATGGAAGCCATGAATGCCCAGCATAGGAAAAAAATCGAATCCATGAAACAGATTCAAACAGATATCCAGGAGATTAAAAACTCTATTGACAGCATTTGCAGCAGAATGAGCCAATGTGAAGGCAGAATTTCAGATATAGAAGACAGGATTTCAGTAAGTGATCATGAAAAGAGAGACCTCTTAAAAATAGTAAGGAACCACGAGAAATCGATCCAGCAGCTCCTAGGTGTCACAAAGAAGAATAATATAAGACTGATGGGTATCCACAAAAAAAGCAGGAGAAAGTACAAATGACATTAAAAAAAACTGTTCACAGAATTAATGACAGAAAACTTCCCAAACAGAGCAAAAGAATTTGACATACAGATAAGTGAGGCATATAGGACTCCAACTAGCCATGATAAAAAAAAAAATCTACACCTAGATATATAATAATCAAGATCCTGGAAACCCAACAGAAGAACAAAATGCTACAAGCAGTTAGAGAAAAGAAACAAATCACATACAAAGGAAAGTTCATCAGAATTACAGCAGATTTTTCAACACAAACACTCAAGTCAAGGAGAGCCTAGAGTGAGGTATTTCACACCCTAGAAGAAAACAACCTCCAACCTAGACTGATGTATCCTGCAAAAATATCTTTCAAAATTGATGGGGAAATAAGATACTTCCATGATGAAGAACTCCTGAGAAACTTCATAAATACCAAATCGGCACTCCAAAAAATTCTAAACAATATCCTAGAAAAAGACAATGAAGGTCACAACTCCATGAGGCTCAACAGAACAAACCCACCAGGCAAGATAATTGAATGGGAGTTGTCTGCTTGTTGACGCTCTTCTTTTTTATTTATTTATTTTTGGTACTGGGGATCAAACTCAGGACCTTGCGCTTGCAAGGCAGGTAGTGGCACCACTAAGCTAAATCCCCAGCCTGACACTCTTCTTGTGTGGTACTGCAGATGGAACCTAGGGCCTTGTGCATGTTATGCAAGTGCTCTACACCGAGGGACACCTCCAGCCATTGTCGGTTCTCTTGGTGTGAATAAATCCCATCAAGTATGGAAAGAGGCAGGAAGCACTGTGTGTGAGGGCTTTGGTGTCTGCATTGCCCTTTATGTCTATGTCATTTATTGAACTTGCATGTCCAGTAAGCTCTTTTTGCTCTTTCTCCTCAGCAGTAACATGGGGATCATAATTTTACATCTGTCACTAGACTCTGAGGTTTGAATGTATTAATATCCACACAGCATTGATACAAAGCCTGTGTTATACAAAACACAGGGTAAAGCTGTAGTGAATATTTTATGGGAGCCAATTTTTTTAAGCCCTATTTACTACTTCAGATTTTACCTAACAATACTTCTTTTCTTGTAGGTGGTTCGTCGTTTCTTGTTGGTCTTTTCCTGTTGGTTGGACATTTCTCTCTCCCTGTTGAATGTTTCCTGTTCTCTGAAGAATATTTATCATTCCATCTTCCAAATGTGGAAAATCATCCTTAACACCTTTTGGTAAATGTGTATACAAGTTATATGTAGTCCTCTTACTTGACCTTTGAGGAAAAGATGTCCCTAACCCACTGATTGCTAACAGAGATAGCACCAGATCTACCCAAGCTAGCACATTTTCCTGATGACTGCAGCATTCTCCTTCCTCATGCCTTCTCTCCATCAAAGGTGCCTGATCCTGTGGTCCATTCCCTCAGACCTCCTTTGCCAAGGAAGTGCTCTGGACAGTGAATTCTCAAAATTGACCATCACTTCCACACCTATCTTCTAAGGCAACCTTCACAGTAGACAGCTGCCTTCCCCTAATGAGAAAGCATATTCCACAGAAGCCTGGGACTCAGTGGGGCTTGGTTGGAGACAGCAGACTGCATGGGAAGGAGATGGACTTTGGAGGCCCCTAGAATGTTTTGCATGGGCAGAACCCACATTGTCCACATGCTTGGGCTGACATTACCACCACCTTTCTGGGAATCAACCCCAGGGGTGGCCCCCAAACTTAAATTTGTTATTATCCCTGACACTTTCATGCTTTTGAATTGACAATGGGAGTCAACTGAGTTCACAGTGTAAATGTGAAGTGTACATTTTTCTTCACAGAAGATATTTGCTGCATGTAAAATACATCAGGATTGTTTGAATTTGCACCCAAGAGAAGCCAATACCTAGAAGTAGGATTTTGAGCAAGTAATTCATTAAAAGATCTAATGATTTGTGACATATAACATACAGATCTTCAAGGTCACAATCATTCTGCCTTTAAAGTATGTATACTTTTCATTACAAAGCATTATAGATAGGGCTGATAGTTTATCTCAGTGGTAGAGCACCTCAGCACCTGATAGCATCTCAGTGGTAGCATGAGTGAAGTTGTGGGTCCAAGCCCCACTGTTGTAAAACAAATTATGGAAATATATGTATATAAGAATGAAAATCTCCACTCTATCAAATTGATCTTAGAGTTATTTCTTTTCTGTACATCTTTTAAATCTTTAAAATAGTATGTTAGTGTCTATTTGTACATAAAAAGAAAATCAGATATGTCTCTCCTTTACAATATATCACATCATATATTTTACTATTCATTTTGGATTTTAGATTTTATTCATTCTGGGTATTTTTTTTTGTTTTTTTCTACATTTCAAATGTATTAACTCTTTCTTGGTACTAACCATGTAGTATTCCGCTAGTCTTAGTGATACTCTATTTTATTTGAATATCCCTCCATAAACATTTTGGTTATTTCCAATTTTCTGTATTGCAAATGGCACTGAAATGAACATCATTGCATATGTTTTCACAAACTCTTAATTTTAGTATAAATTCTCAAGATTGGAATTCATACTTGCAAGCACAAAATCCTGAGTTCGATCCCTGATACCAGAAAAAAAATTAGAATTCATAGATAAGACCTATGAATATTTCCATTTTTGAAAGATATCGCCACACTGTCTTCCAAAATCTCCTACAAACTCGTACTCCTGCCATCATCATGGATGCCTAGGGGTTTTCTCCTTCTCCTTCTCTCCTCACCTTTCCTCCTCTCCCTTCCTTTTTCTTCCCTTTCCTGATACTTTCTTCTGTTTTCTCTTTTTCCTTCCTTCCCTCCATCCTTCCTTTCCTCCCTTCCTTTCTTGCTCTCTCCCTTTCTCTTTCATTTTTTATTTTTTTGAGACAGGTTCCTGGGATGTACTCCAGGCCAGCTGTGTATCACTATTTTGCCCAGGCTTGCCTTGAACTCTAGATCCACCCTCCTCAGCCCCCAGAGTGCTAGGATTATAGGTGTCCCACCATACACAGCTGCTAAGCTCCTTTTATTCTTGCCTAAAATATTTAGGATGGTACTATGAATGTAGAACATTTAAATGTGACTTTCATACATATTTACTACTCTCTAACCATGATGCATGCTCTGTTTTTTCCTCCTTCCTTGGTATTCCTGCCTTGACTTCCTGCCTCTTCGGCCTCCTCCGCAGTTTTCCTGGAGTGAAGCAACACATCTACACCCTGACTGTCTTCCTGTTTAGTTCTGTGGCCTGGGTATTGGGTATCACCCTAGTGAGCAGTGTATCCTGGCGCGTGTGGGAATTTGACAGCCATGTTGTTCCCATTGCCTTCATTGGCCTTTGGGATGCTCAATATTATGTCAGGCAAAACAACTCTGGCACAGTGGTTGATGTGCCAGTAGATACCAGCATCCACAGGGGGTGGACCCAGGCAATTGAGCTTGATTATGCAAAAGAACTAATGGTGTTGGTGAATTTTACTCAGCCAGCAGCCCTGATTCTCAGCATAGTGGCCTTCCTAGTAAGCAGGCTGAAGCCCACCTACCCAGAATTTCTGAGACTCTATTACAGAAGCGCGGCCCTCCTTCTTTTCCTCAGCTCTGGCTCTGTGGCTCTGGCTGTGAGCTGGAACTATGCCATGGATATTTCTGGCCAAAGCACCCTTGATTTCCCATTAGAGTTTACTGTGGGCAAAGAGACTGTGACCAAGAAACACTTCTCCTATGTGTTCCCACTAGGGATCGTCACTGCCACTCTGTCCCTCCTCAGTGGCATCCTATGCTTTGGGCCCATGAGCTTCACAAAGCCCAAGTCAATGGCAGCGGCAGATGTGCCCTAAGGAAAGCTCAGAACTGAGAGCCAGGATGTGTGGGAAGGCCTGAGCACAGGGTGCTTGGGAAATTGCCACCTACTTAGCATTCTGAAGCAACTATGTCCTCACCGCAAATAAAATCTATTCCTTTGATTTCTCAAAAATAAATAAATAAATAAATAAATAAATAAATAAAATAAATAAAAATTCCCCAAAATAGTGGCTCTCAACTTTGATCAGACATCAGAACTCCTGGACAGTTTGAGGAAGCCCAGACTGTGGGCCCTGCCCTAGCCTTTCAGAATCAGCTAGGCCTGGGAATTTGCCTTTCTACCAAGTTTCCTGGGGATGCAGAGGCTGCTGATGGGAAACCCCATTCAGGGCCCGTGCTCTAAACTGATGGTCAAAGATGGATTCCCATCCTGACTTTAATTCCCGCTGGCTTGAGGTCCCTGGCTTCCCCTCTCCAGGCCTCAGTTTCCTCCCTCTATAAATTACAGTAGGGTGTATGTGTGTGAGAGTGTATGCTGGGGCAGGACTTCATCACTCTGGGGTTTGCTGTACCCTTTGAGGCAGGCCTGCTGCAGCATGTGACACTGGGCCATTTCACATGGGTGTCTCAGTCCTCTTGGCTACTTGGCTCCAAGGAGAGGAACAATAACATCACAGAAGAACCAGCACCTTCTCAGGAGCCCCTACCTCCATGTAACCACATGTTCCAGTCAGTATGGGAAACTGTGTCCTTAATGCGTCCCCCACCTCTCCTGCACAGGTGACTCTCTCTCTCCCATGGCAAGGTGTGCCATCCCAAAGTCATAAACAGTACTTTTGAGGTTTTTGTTTGTTTTTACTGCAGCTTCAAAATCTACCTCCTCATGATGTACTCCCTTGGCCACCTCCATTTTGAATCTCAATTTCCTCAAAAGTCCCGTCCAGCATTGACATAACACCTGGCGAGGAGACTGGTCTCTACCACCCATTGCTGAGGGACTTGGGAAACCCAGTGTGCCCTTCTCAGCTCCAGTTGCCCTCTGGGATGAGCAGAGATGAAAAAAGAGGTGAAATGGGGAGCACAGTGTAAAGAGGAGAGATTCTAATTGCAACCCCATGGTCTTACCTGGGCAAGGTCAAACAGGAATCCTGTTTCCTGGCCAGCTGGTTCCTAGGTCTCTGCAAGTGAGAATGTACTACAGCTCCTCCCCAGGTGCCATCCCTGGGTACATTTAAATCAGAAGCCATGTCTTTCTATCTGTCCTCTTTCCGACCCCCTCAGTCCTGTGGCCAGTGCTCTGGAGCCAAACCCAGACCAGCTGTCTGCATCCTCTGTGTTGACATCCTCAGTGGTGCGAGTCCTGGCTCCAGTGTCTCTAGGCAGCAGCTTAGTCTGCAGGGATCTCACAGTGACTGAGTCCAGCAGCAGGTCCTGTGGAGAATCCACCCCCTCTGCATAAAGCAAAGCCATTCATTCAGGCAAAGAAGTGAAAGGGGATTGAGCAGAAGCATCTATTGAATGGATACTGGGGACTCAGAGAGTCATTGCAAAGGGCTGGAAATCACAGTGTCCAAACCGCATGTCAGATCAGTGTGGGAAGGACACTGCCACCACTGAGCCAAGGGGGCTACCCACTGCTCCACCTCCCATGCCATAGATTGCCCATTGCCGCCCCTGGGGTGCTGCCCTAGACACCACCAGCATGGCTTCTCCAAGGCCCTGCTGATGTGCAGCATGGCCCATCTAATTGGCAGGCCTCAGGCAATGGGTCTTCACCCAAGCTGCAAAGGAGGCTGGAAAAGTGAGAAGCTGGATTTTTAACTTCTATAGCAACAGGTAGGAGTGGAAAATTCTCCAAATCCAGAAAGAAGGTTCAGATGTAGGGCAGGAAAACAACCTAGTGGCCACTCCTATCCAGGGGCAACTTGCCTCTTGGCACTTTTATAAGGGGAGTGCTTTTATTTTCATCATGCCCACTATTTTGCCAAAAAGAAAGCTGAGGACCAGGGAGTGTGCCCACAGGCATGCAACTAGCAAGAAGCAGATGGTGTCGGTCAGCTTTCCGTCACTATAACAAATTCCTGAGACTGCCAACGATAAGAGAAAAGGTTGATTTTGACTCACGGTTTTGGAGGTTTCAATCCATGGTTAGTGGCTCTGTTGCTTTGGGCCAATAGGCAGCACATGACAGAGAAAGTGGAGGAACAAAGCTGCTCACCTCATAGCCAGGAAGCAAAAGAAAGAGGAAGAGACCAGGGTCCTACAGTTCCCTTTGAGGGCACAACCTTAGAGACCTGAATATCTCCCACTAGGTCGCATCTCTTAAAAAGGAAACCTCCCAATGGCACCAATCTGGGGATTAAGCTTTTTAACACATGAGCCTTTGGGAAACATTCCAGATCCAAACTATAGAACAGACCCTGGGCTTGAACTTGGCTGCCTGGGCCTTGGGCTTATGGTCCTGGAGCTCTTTACTCTTCATTTTCTGTCTTAAGCAAAAATGACTCAGCCATTGTCCTCAGGAAGCAAAGGAAACATAAACTGTGGGAATGCAAGGCTGACAGTGCCAAGGGTATGAACCATTAAGTAGCCAAGAACCTGGGCGTAGTGGTGCCAGCCTTTTCCCCAGGACACGGGGGAAGGACAGGACAATGACTGTGAAGGGGTCCTTCTGCCTGAGCCCAAACTACTCATGGGCTTTCCCAGCCCAGGGCCCAGTCTGACTTCAGAGACTTGTATGTAACAAGGACTCTGAGGGTTGTGGGAGCTGGCAACACTGCCGATCTGCCTATAGGACCCCATACAGCAAGGCTGAGCCAGCCCTGGCCAGCCAGTGCCAGCTGACCCGGTTAGCCAGAGATCATGGCCACATGGGACCCAGGGCTGGCCTGGGGGTAGAATTCCCATGGATTCCAGCCCTGGCTCTCCAGTAGGATCACCCAACAGACAGTAAATGTATATTTCTGTATCCGTGCTTGAGTCCCTCTCAGGGAGCAGGGCTCATTCGATGGCCTATGGTGGGATTTGCCACTGGTGGTGTGAATATTACCTAAGTGATTCAAATGTGTAGCCAGGATGAAGAACTCCTGGCCCTGGGATTCTGGATCTTGCCTAGGTTGGAAGAGGCTGGAACAGGACTCCTGACTATGCTCCCTCCACTGCTGTGTCTCAGGGACAGGTGATCCCAGAGGTGCCCGGATGCCACCATGTGAACTTAGAGCAGGAGGCTGGGAAACAGAAATAAGTCCAAGGTACTCAGTGCTCCAAGACAGCTGCCAAGAGGAATCACAGGCAGGTGGGAAAGTTCTGAAAGCCACCTCCTCCTTGGAAACCCCTGCGCCTGACTCAGAGAGAGATATTGCCCCTCTGGGTTCCTCAAACTCTGACTTTATGATAACAAGAAAGTTGGGAAACACCTCTATTAAGATAATGTACTGCTCACAGACCTTTAGAGGCTCCTCTTGGCCCTCAGAGTAGAGTCCCAGTACCTCAGGCTGGTGTCCAACCCCCTCCCAGCCAAGACCTTGCCACCACCTGCCAGTCATGTGCTGCTCCCTTTGCATATATGGAAAGAGCCAGATGCCCAAAGGGGCTCCTGGCAAATTTAATAATGTGTATGATTTAAAATGCCCAACCCAGGTCATGGTCTACAGAAGTCCTTGAGAAAGTGACAACTATTATCATCATGATCATCGTCATCACAGTCACTGTCATTCCCCAAGTCACTGTCTCCAAGCCTACATCTGTATGACAATTCCTATCCCGTCTTGGATGATAGCACAGACCCAAGGCCACACATCTGGATTCAAGTCTAGATTCTGTTCCCTTCTGGACATATATCTTTGGCTGTGTCACCCTTTCTTTGGGGGCCTGGGCTCTCTCTCCATGCAGAGTGTGAAGGCCCATGGAGAGATTTCTCAGCCACTCTCCAACTCGTGCGCTGTGACTCAGCCAGCCAGCTGGGAGAGACCTCTGGCCCTTGGCGGTGTCAGTCTCCTCCCCTTCTACACTGTAGCTGCTGTGTGGTGGCCGAGGCCTCCTTTAATGGTTGGATCAGCCTCTTTCTCCTACTCTGGGGACTCACTCGGCTGGGGGCAGAGGCACACCCTACCTGAGGTGCTCTGGGCCCCCTCTCAGCTCAGAGGCCCAGAGACCGGGCTGTCAGCTCTACTGCTCTTGGGTGAGAGCTCAGAGCTCTTGGCCCCTGCCCCTGAGGGAGGGATATTTACAATTTAATAAGTGGCCTATTGATTCTCATTTGTATGCCACCAATGGGGCTTTCCGAGGAAGTGAAGGCAAAAGGACCATGTTTGTAAATAAGTCTCCGGTCAGTTGGCCCATCCCTCAGCCTGCCAGCCTGGCTTCTGAGCAGGAGCTGAGCTAACACACTGCATGCCCTTTTGAGCAGAGCCCGACCTGCAGCCATGGGTCACAGCCATCCAAGCCTATCCCTGGGCACTGGCTGTGCTCTTCAGTTAGCAGTGCACTTCCCTGTCTATGATCGCTTTTGACTATCTCCTTAGGAGAAGGAAAGACAGAGTGTAGTAGCCCCACTTAAGAGACACCGAGACTTGGGGCCTTGCATATGCTAGGCAAGGGTGGTACTATTGAGCTGTAGCCCCCCCAGTAGATTGTGTGCTTTGCAGGAATGCCACCAGGATCGTATATTGGACAATTCTAGGTGACCAGTTAGTTCTGCATAACAAACCACAAGATGCTGTTCTCCTGGAGATGGCTGGGGCCCAAGAGAGGAAGTGGAGACATTGACTATGCTTCTAAGCCCCTTCCTACATCACATTTGCTACCAAACTGAAGGTTGGTGGGCACTACTCAAAGCTACTGATAGAACAAAGAGCAAAAAATAGAGGCCTTTGATGCATAGCTCTACCACTCTGATCCAAGATCACTGCTTTTTCCATTGTTTTCCAGTACGCTGCCTTTTCCCTCTCACAAAACTGAACAAACAGGAAATCCTTTTGTCTTACCCCAAGTCTAGGTGGCACAGTGCTCTTGAGAAGCATGAGGCTTGATCTAGTTGGCACCAGAACACAGGGCTGAGATATGAAGTTGTGGGCTTACGATGTAGAGGGAATTTCTAAGGGCCGAGGTTGCCTCGAAAAAGAAATGGCTCCTTTGAGAGGTGGTGAACTCTCTGCCACTGGGAATGTGTAGGTACTGATAGGGTGCTGGCTGCATGACTGCGGGAGGGATTCTGCCTCCAGTGAGCCTGGATGCAAACCAAACAAGCTTCAAGCTCCCTTCCAACTTTGTAAGTCCAGGCGCTTATAAAAGAGTGGGCCAATTACTACAGATCCAAGCCAAGGAATGCTTTTTCCAGCCTTCCCTTGTCTTCTGGCTGGCCCTAGGAATAGCAGGTCCCAAAAGTGAGCCCGGGAGACAGATGCTTTCTAGCAGAGAGCAAAGAGCACGAGAGATAGCAGATGTCTCCCCTCTGGCCCCATGGACAAGAAAGGGATCGTGAGGCTGGGAGCCAAGACCCCTGCGCAACCCCAGAGAGGCAGCTACATACTGTGAAGCATGGGGACGTTGGAGCCTGGATTGGACGGGCCTTAGTCATGTGCTTTCTCTCGAGCCCCCGGGCTTCATGCAGGAAAGGAGATGACACCACTTTCAGGACGGTTGAAGGGTTAAGTAGGAGCAAGTAAAGGAGCCACCATGACAGGACAGGTAGACAGCAACCAAGCCTCTCCTGATGAAAACAAGAGCTGATGTAAAAATCCATGTCTCCTTGTGCAAACTTCAGCTACATCCTTCCTTCCTTCCTTCCTTCCTTCCTTCCTTCCTTCCTTCCTTCCTTCTTGTCCAGAGGCCATTTCAGACTTTGGGGTCTGTGTGGGAGGACATGGGGGCCCTGAGAGAAGGACAGCTCCAGGACAGGGAAAGGGGCTCTGGGGAAGGATCTGTTCCCATCCCACTCCTCAGACCAGGGCTGACTGGAACAATCCACCAACATCTGCCCCTCTTCCAGTTCCGGCTCCAGGAAGTGCCCCTTTTCTGCAGCATGAACCCCACTAATGGAGAGGGGTGGGAAGGGGGGTGAGAGAGGGCTGTTGATGGCCTTATCCACCTTCCAGAGTCTTTGGAGGTTTCTGAGATAATAATAGCAACAGAACCTGCTGCTGAACAGGACCCAGAGTTCTCCCCAAGTCCTCTGCTCTGCACAGAGGCGGAACTGCTCCTGTGGCTGTCCATCTGGCCAGCTGCCTGGCTCTCAGCTGCCTGCTGATAGACCAACTGACAGCTGCAGTGACGGGCTGACCCAGCAGCATCTGACTGGCAGACCCAGGGATTGGTGGGCCATCTCCATGGCTGGGTAACACAGGGTTTGATTAGATACACATAGAGTGACTGAAGACTCTTCTCTGACTTGCTAATTCATTGATGTGGTACCAGACCAATTAATTGTCTGACTGATTGATGTTGTACCTGACCAACAGACTCATGGGTTGTCTGACTGAAGACTGCCTTGCTGACTAACTGGCTGATATAGAGAATGGCTGTCTGACAGGCTGGTCCTGCCCAGCTGTTCTATCACAGGCTACTTGTCTGACTGACTCTCTCAGTCCTGGACATCATGATTGACCGACTCACGGACTGACTGGTTCACTGACTGATATGCAGATGACTTACCGCTCTGGGCACTGCCAGGCCTTTCACACCAATCCTTGTGGCAGTGACTGTCAGTAGGGTTGGGCTCATAATAGCTAACTGCCTGATAGCGCTGACAGAAAACGTGACTGAGCCACTGACTGCCATACTAATAAGCCCACGCGCTGGCTGCTTGGAAGCAGATAGGCCTGTGCAGTGACAGCCAGACGGACTGGCCGGCTGATGGACAGGCCACTGCTTAGCTGCTGCCTGGCCGACCCGGCCATTGACAGATGGCTGACAGGCTGACCAACAGCGTAGCTGCCACCTGCTGAGCCCACTGACAGCCCCACGGCTGACAGGCATCCAGACTGATGGATGGAGGTATTTTTAGGATCCTTTTCTGTTCCTTGCTTTTTCCCTCTTCGGACTCCTTCTCTCCCTGCTTGACTTTTCCACCTCGCTCTCCCTTTTCATTTTACATGTGTGTGTGTGTGCGCGTGCGCACGCACATACACCTCATCCATACAACAAGACACAGAGGACACACATGAAAGACCTAGAGTGTGAAAATAAAACAGACACCCATGTTCCACCCCCAGATGCACAGCCTCTACCTGCTATGTAGTCCGACCACCTGGGCAGCTTGCCACAGGTGCCTGGGCCTGGTCTCCCCAGGGCTGCACACAGAGCTGGTCTGGCGCAGGGGTCTGGGTAGTTTTGAGAAGCCTCACTGTGATTCTGACGCACTGCAAGGGTTAGGAATCCTGGCTAGACCCTCCCTGTGTCTTGCTTAGCCTTGTTACCTGCAATGTGGCCTGGACACATGGCCTCAGCCTCTCCTGGAAGCTTGGAGAAAACACAAACTCCCAGCCCTGCCCAGGGCCCCACTGCAGGGACACCAGTGCACACTAACGTCTGACGAGCTCGGCCTCGGACAGTCCTGCCCTCCTGCCTCCCTGCAGAGATGACCACTGTCTGCAGGTCGGCTCTTCAGCCCCTTCCCTTTCTTTACAGTGGCACCGCACATGTGTGTACCCTGCTCTGCTTCTTTCCGTCAGTGACATCCCTCTGCGCACATGGCCCTGCAATACTATTTTGACTCCACAGTGTGCTTCCTCCTGTATCCATGTGTGCAGCCATAGTGCCCTTATTTTTCACCGCTGAACAGTGTTCCAGTGTGTGAATTTGTCACTATTTATGCATTCTGAAAATGGACAATGGGCTGGTTTGAATTATTGTTAGGGGCATCATGGGGACCATGTACACGTGTGTAACACATCTTAATCTTTTGGATCTTCTTCCCCTCTCCCCCTCCACTTCCCCCTATCTCTTGGCCCCCTTCCCTTTAGCAGAAATCCTATCTCCTTATGTCTTATATGTTTCACTCCGTGGCCTGCACATGTTCCTCTGAGGGGTTGCTAGCCAGTGGATATCCTATCCGGTAGAATATACAAAGGTCTAGTGTGTTCAGATGTGTCAAACTGTCCCCTGCACATGCATAGAACACCTTGCCTATTCTTCCCTGCAGTGACAGCCTGACTCTGAAGCTATGACCTCCTGCCTGTGCTCCCTCTGCCCACCCAGGGGGACAAGTACAATCACAGAGAGGGAGTGACTCTACCAAGGAGGTTAGAAAAGGTGTTACAGGAGGGTAACTTCCCAGGCCTTAGGGAAAAATGTCTGCTCTTTGCCCCTCCTGGCATCTGGTGGAAGCTGGTAATCTGCAATGGTGGCCACATCACTAAAATCCCTGACTGTGAGGTTATGCTGCCCCCTTCCTTGCTGTTGGCTCTCCTTCTGCCTCACTCTTAAAAGGACACTTGTCAGTGGACTTAGGACCTACCCAGGTAATCAAGGATGATAGTCACATCTCAAGATCCTAAACTTAATTACATCTGCAAAGACCCTTTCTCCAAATAAGGCCACATTCACATGCTGGGGTAGGACATGGAGATCTTTTGGAGGCCACCATTCGCTCTACTACCCTGGGGCTGACCACCCAAGCAGCAGCTGGGGGGGAGCACCTTAGTCGAAGTGTATACATGTTCCATCAGGAATGGGCGGGCGCATGGAGAGGCGGTGAGGCTGGAACAGCAGCTGGCACAGGCAGCAGAGGCCCTGTTGGCCCGGTGGAAACATCTGGTCATTTTCTCTCTACATACTAAGGAGCTCAGGTAGGTTTTCGGCATGGTTAGGCACATCATAGACCCAAACTTGAAGTCAGGGCCAGTGAGAGATAGTGAGGACCTGACCTGGCCAGCGGCTAAGAGATGCAGAAAACAAGATGCTTTAGAGATCTCTTCTGGGGCAGAGCTGGCTATGGAGAGAGAAGGGCAGGCAGCCAGGTGGGCTCTGGTTTTCTGACGTAGGGGACAGGATTGATGGGGTGCATGGGGAAGGGCAGGTAACTTCAAAAAAAGAAAAGAAACCAGTTTGCAGTGGATTGGTTCTGAGACTCTTGAGGAATTTCCCAGCACAACTGTCCAGCCCTGTGTAGGTGAAGTTTAAGAGTGATGGTGGGAAGGAGAGTTGAAGGGCACCATCTACATGAAGGGGATGTCTGTTAAACAGGGAAGACCTTGTTAAATATTGGTCTGGAGCCTGGAGGGGAAGGGTGGCCAACCTGCTGGGAGTGCTAGTGGGGTGGTCCCAAGGTCAAGGTGCTGGCTTCTAGTGCTGGCCCTTGTGCTGACTTGCAGTGTGGCAATGGGCTCTCCTGAGACTCTGTCTCCAAAGAAGGCACCAAGCAAGAAGATGGAGAGACATTTATCACCTCCTACAGGGGCTGTGTCCCACTGCCCACCTTCAGGTCACTGAAGATCAGGGGGCCATGGGAGGGGACCCAGACCTGCGACCCAGGGTGAGCTTTTTGGCAACCATGGTCCTGCTGCAGAGGAATTCTATGAAGGAAAGCAAGGAAGGAAGAGAGGAATAAAGGGAGAAAGAAGGAAATAAGAGGAAAGAAAGAAAAAAGGAAGGGAGGGAAGATCTGGAGGTGGCCGTGGATTCCCAGAGGAGCCAAAGCCCTGGCCTCTACTTTCAAGAAGCTTCTGTTCTGATTTGAGAGCTCACGATGCATTTGATGGAAAGGCCCAAACTTTGTTGCTAAGCAACAGGTGAGCAATTTAGAACAATTGTCCCTTGGTTAGGGGGATGGGTTCCAGAGCATCTGTGCCAAAACCTGCAGAGGTTCAGGTCCCTTATGGACAATGGCATGGTATTTGCATATAACCTAAGCATATGATCCCGCACACTTTAAACCATCTCTACATCACTTATGCTGAGTGTCAGTATTATTATACCATATAGGTGTTATACCATATAGCTGTTATACCATATTATTTTGGGAGTAATGACAAGGAAAAAATTCTGCACATATTCAACACAGACGCTATTTTTCCAAGTATTTTCTATCCATACTTGGTCAAACCAAGGATAAGGAATCCATAGATAGGGAAGACTGTACTCAGGAATGCAGCCATCAGTTGTTTGGCTTGGCCCACCTGAAGGACCTTTTAAAACTTTATTTAATTTTAAATTATTATACGGTAAAATTAGCATACAGATCCGTGAATTTTTCTAGCTTTGTTGAAGTATAGTTGGAAATTAAAATGCATATATTTAAACTGTAAAATTTGATAATTTGATATATATATAACTATTTTACAAATTCGAACATATATATAGACTTGTGTAAACACCATCACAATCAGGACACTGAATAGTTGTGTCACTTTCCAAACTCCCTCATGCTGTCCCTTTTTAGTGACATCCCCATGACAACCACTGTTCTGCTCTCCCACAGTAGTTTCGTCTTTTCGACATCATACAAATGAAATGATTCAGAATGTAACCTGCTGATACTGACTACTTTCACTCAATATAACCTTACAAATTGTTACATGATGTTTGAATAGTTGTTCCTTTTTATTGCTGACTAGTATTCCATTGTATGGACCTACCGGCATTTTTTAACCAGTCACCCACTGAAGACTATTTGCATTGTCTCCAGTTTGGGGCAGTCATGAATTAGAGGTTCTATAAATACTTACATATGTGTTTTTCTGTGAACCTTAGTTTTTATTTCCCCAGTTCCAGGAGTTGGATTGGTGGGTCAAATAGTAGTCTGTTTAAGTTTATAAGAAAATGCTAAACCAACTTCAGCAGTGGCTGCACTACTAAGCATTCTTGCTAAAAATGTAGGAGAATTCCAATTGTTTTACATCCTTGCCATGATTTGATTTAGTTGTTATTTCTAATTATTACGTTATTGTAATAGGTGTGTACTTTTAATTTGCATTTCTTTAATGGTTGAAGATATTGAACATCTTTTTAGGCCCTTATCCGCTACCTTTATATCCTCTCTAGGATGTGTTTGTCCATTTTTGGTTGTTTTTTTATTACTATTGAATTTTGGGAAGGGCGGTACTGGAGATTGAACCCACAGCCTCATGCATGCTAGGTAAGTGCTTTACCACTGAGCTATACAGTCAGTTATTTCTTTTCTTTTTCTTCTTATTCATTTTGTTTGTTTGTTTTTGAGATGGTCTCACTAAGTTGTACAGGCTGGCTTCAAACTTGTAATCTTTCTGCCCCACACTCCTGTGTACCTGGAATTACAGGTGTGCCTCACCACACCCAGTTTATTGACTCTTAAGAGCTTTTTATATATTCTGGGTACTAGTCCTCTGGTACATGTGTCATGTCTTCCAGTTTGTAGTATGTCTTGTCATGCTTTTCACAGTGCCATCTAAATTTTCATGGAGTCCAAGTTATTTTTTCCAGCTCGTGGGGTTTTTTTCCTAGATCATATTTTTGCTGACATGTTTAAGAGCTCTTTGGATGAATCTCAAAAGCATTATGCTGAGTGAAAGTTCCAGATGACAAGCACTTTCTCCCATAATTTTTTTTCAAAAAGATTATGTTCTACATTTAGATGTATGATTCATTTCAGATAATTTTTATAAAACTATGAGGTTCAGATTAAGTGTCCAATTATTCTAACATCATTTGTGGAGAACACTATCCTTTCTCTATGAAATTATTTTCACACTTTTGTCAAAAAGTTATTGAGATCCAGGGATTTAGCTCAGTGGTGCTGTGCTTGCCTGGCAAGTGCAAGGTCCTGAGTTCAATTCCTGGTACCAGGGTGGGGGGAGGGGGATGTTGGCCATATTTGTGTGGGTCTATTCTATCCTCTCAAGTCTGTTTCATTACTCTATGTAGCTATCCTTTTGCCAGTAATACACTGTATTGATTACTGTACCTTTATATCAAGACTTAAAATCAAGCAATATAATTCCCACGATTTTATTCTTCTCTTTCAAAATAGTTTTAATCATTCTAGCTTCATTGCCTTTCTATATACATTTTAAAATAAACTTATTTATGTCTATATTAAAATTATGCTAATATTTTGATAGGAGTTATATTAAATCTATTGATTTGTTTGGTCAGTATTGACATCTTCACCATATTGAGTCTTCTAACTAAAAAAATACAGTTAGAGATTGTATTTAATAAATAACTATCCATTTGATCTTCCTTTGTTTTATTTCATCTCTTTAAAAACTTCACCTTTTTTTCAGTTTCAAGTCCTAAGAATATTTTTTTAGATTTAACCCAACTATTCATTTTTTGGAGCTATTCTAAACGTTACTCCCTCTTTAAGTTTCTGTTCCGTTTGTGCATTGCTACCTTATAGAAAGAAAAGGATTGGTTTCTGCATGTCAGTGCTATGTCTTGAGACCTTGCTAAATTTACTTATTTGTATAGATTTTCTGTCACTTTATTGGGGTTTTCTCCCTATGTAATTGTTTTAATCATTTTCTCACCATTGGAACAAAATATCCAACACCTGAAATTTAAAGGAGGAGAGGTTTATTTTGGCTCACAGTTTCAGTCCATACTTGCTCAGCTACAGGGCAGAAATAGCACGGCAGAGGGGCAGGCAAAGAGAAAATGCTCACCTCATGGCAGCCAGGAAACAGAGAAAGATGAGGAGCCACCAAGGGAGATTTATCCTCCCAGGCCACACCCTCAGTGAGCTGCCTCTAACCAGACTGCCCCTCTTAACAGCAAGTCAGCTGTGAACTCATTAGGGCTTAATCTACTAATGAGTGTAGTGCCGCCAATGTCCAATCACCTACAAACACATGAGGCTTTGGGGGAACACTTTAGATATAAATCATAACTGTCATCTTAATATCTGAGATTGGTGACACTATTGTTTTTTACAATCTGTATGCTTTTCATTTCCTCTTGACTGGCTAGGACTTCCACACAATGTTGAGTAAAAGTTGTCAGGGTAGACAAATATGCCTGGGTCTCTATTTTAGGGGGAAAACTTTTAGCATTCAATCTTTCACTACTGGGAATGATGTCGGATGTAGGTTTCTTCAGAGATAACTTTTGTCATGTTGAGGAAATTTCCTTCTATTCTTAGTTTGCTGAGAGTTTTTATCATGAATGGATGTTGAATTCTGTCAAATATTTTTTCCATATCATTTGATGTGATCATGTAGTTTTTCTTTAATTTCTTAATATGGTGGAATTCATTATTTGATTTTTAAGTGTTGAATCAGCCTTATGTTTCCAGAAAACTCACTTGGTTGTGGCAGTTTTAAAATTATAATTCTATATTCAAAGCGCTAATATTCTGTTGCAGACTTTTGTGTTTGAATTCATGACAAGTATTATTAGTTTGGAGTGATTTTTCTTGTAATGCCTCCATCTAGCTTTGATATTGAAGTAACATGGGCTTTATAAAGAAATGGGAAAAATCCTTCCCTGTTCTATTTTCTGGAAAAAATTATGTAAAAAAATTATGTGAAACCATTTAGTTTCACTTCTTAAATATTTCTTAGGGTTTTTCAGTAACTATCTAGGCCTAAAGATTATTTTTCCAAAGATTTAAAAGTATAAATTCCAGATCATTAACAGTTATAAAGCCATTCAATTTATTTATTTTATCTTAGGTAAGTTTTGGTAATTTTCTGTTTTTGAGGTAGGTGTCCATTTCATCTAAGTTGTAGAATTTATGTACATAGAGTTGTTCACATATAGTATTCCCTTTATTATCCCCTTAATGTTTACAAGGTCTTTTTTTCCCATCAGACTTGCTAGAGGTTCATAGATTTTACTGATTTTCTCAGAGAACCAGCCTTTGGGCTTATTAATTTCCCTATTATTTTTTGTTTTCATTTTAATCGATTTTTGCTATTATCTATATTGTTTCTTTCCTATTCCCTCTCCTTTCCCCACTAGTTTCTTAAAGTGGAAATTTACATTATTGGTTTAAATATTTCTTCATTTTAATCAAGGATTCAATGCTATATATTTCCCTATACATACTGCTTTAAGCCACAAATGCTGAAATGCTGAAATTTCATTTTTGACTTTTTCAGAAGATTGATAATCATATGTGTGGCCATGGATTTCTTTGGGTTTATCCCATTTGAGAGTCACTGAACTTTTTGGATCTGTAGATTGATATCTTTCACCAAAGTTAGAAGTTCTTAGCTATTATTTCCTCAAATGTTTTTCAGCACAGAACTCTTCTTCTCCATCTGAAACTCAGATTATATGAATGCGAAGCTTTTAGTTGTTATCCACAATCTTTAAGTTTCTATTCATTTTTTCAACCTTCTTTCCCTCTCTGTTATTCAAATTAGATAATTTCTATTCTGTTCTATTTTTAAATTCTCTGATTTTTTTTCTTCTGTTATCTCCAGTTGTTTACTGAGTACATTAAGTGAATTTTTGATTTAGTTATTGTGTTTTTTCAGTTCTAAAATACACATTTTGTCTTTCTTTATAAATTCTATTTCTATGTCTCTCAACAGAGGGCACAATTTTGTCCCTTGGGAAACATTTGGCAGTGTCTGAGACATTTATAGCTCTCACAACTGTCTGGGTAGGCTGTTTCTGGCATCAGATGGGTAGAGGCCAAGGCTGCTGATAAATATCCTCCAATACATGGGACACCTATGTAAATTACCCATCCCCAAATAGCGATGGTGCCCCTGTTGAGCAACCTGTTCTATTTCTTCTTGGAGACTTTCCGTTTCTCCATATGTTTCAAAATGTTTATGCATTTGTATAGAAACTGTCTTAAAAGTCTTCATAAAATAACTCCAACACCTGTGCTACCATGGTGTCAACACCTGTGAGTTACAATTTCCCTGATTCTTCCTATGTAGGATAATTTTGGATTGTATCCTCAATATTTTGAATATACTATTATAAGGCAGTGGCTCCTGTTTAAATCTTGTCTTGAGGGTTATTCAATTTTTGTCTTTTCCCATCCATCTGTTTCTATTTACTTTTCAGTGTCAACTAACTGCTTTGTGCAGTCTGTTCAAGTTTCATTGTGTTCGGTGGGAGAAATAAGATGAGTGTACTTACTCTACCATGCCCAGGCCCTAGGGCTCTGCATTTCCACAAGCTCTAGGAGATTCTGAAAGACTTAAAAGTTTGCATTTATAATTGCAGACTTTTAGAACCATGTTAATGTGATTGCTCCATCTCCACACTGCACAAGTGTTTGGTCTTCAGCTGCCTGAGTGGTAGCTTCCTCTACTGAGGTTTCCAATGTAACAGTGAGATCACCTCCCCAGGAAATAACCTTTAGTCTTGCTCCTTGTGCATTGAGCTTTGCCTTTCTAAAGTTCTGGGTTCCTCCCTTCTCCGTTGTTGGTGAGAGTGCAGGCTGGTGCAACCACTGTGGAAATCAGTATGGAGATACCTCAAAGAACTAGGACTAGAGGCCCCATTTGACCCAGCTATTCCCCTGCTGGGTATCTTCCCAAAAGAATTAAAAGAATCATACCACAGTGATATGTGTGCACCCATGTTTATAGCGGCACAGTTTGTAATAGCTAAAGCTCGGAAACAGCCCAAGTGCCCATCAACTGGAAACTGGATAAAGAAGATGTGGTTTTTTAAATAAAATGGAGTACTACTCAGCCATAAAGAATGAGAAACTACAGACATTTATAGCTAAATGGATGCATATTGAGGCCACACTCTTAAGTGAAATAAATAGGACACACGTGTAAATACTGAATAGTTTCTCTGGTGTGAGAAACTGAAAGTGTAAATGAGGGTTAAAATGATTAAAATGAATAATTGATTTTTTTTTTGGTACTGGGGATTGAACTTAGGTCCTTGTGCTTGCGCAGCAGGTGGCAAAACCACTGAGCTAAATCCCCTGCCCAATAATTGATCATTTGAAATAGGTAGAAAAGGTCCAAAGGGGTAGACATGATCGGAGGGGAAGGGGAAAGGAAAGATGGAAAAGGAAAAATTATGAGAAAAGAAAAAAATGGAAATGAAATCTATGTAAATAGGGAAGGGCGGAGGGGGTGAAGGACGCACAGGTAATGGGGAAAAAATAAGAACCAAGATACATCATGTACAGGTACAAGCACCCAATGATAAATGTAAAAGTGTTGTACACCTAAAATGTACCAATAAAAGAATTTAAGAAATAAAAAATAAATAAATAAAGTTCTGGGTTCCTGGGGCTGCCTCTTGTGGGCACCATACAGGGCTGCAGCTGGAGGCCCTGAGACACTTTATCGGCACAAAATCTTGTCCTCCTGAAACTTACTGTGGCCTCCTCTTATTTGTAACCCACATTCTTCTCAAGTGTGATCTACACAAATGTCCTTTTCCAGAGAGGCATCATGGTCCAATGGGAAGGAACCTTGGAGTCAGATGTGAAATTATAGCAGCAACTATTAATTAAGCATTTACTATGTAACAGACATGATACCAACCATTTCACAAAATTATCTTCTTTTAACTTCAGAAGATCTTATAATGAATTAGATTATATTGCATTTTTTACACAGAGTGTGTGTGTATGTCGGCATGTGTATATGCATATGTGTGTGTGTGTGCTTCTACACACAAGGTAACATGAAGCATGCCTTTCTGCACCTTGATTTTTTTCTCTCAACAATATAAATTATTATTTTATTATAAATTATTATTCTATTTCATTATGTGTAGTGTATGGTTGTATCATAATTTAGACGAAAACACCCTCATAATTTAGAAAAAAAAATCTCTCAATGGACGTTTAGACTTTTTTCCCAATATTCCCTTTGCTTGGTTCATGTTTGGAAAAAAAATCCTAGTAGTGGATTCTCAGCGTCACTCAAGGAGTTGGGGCCCCTGGAGTGGTGTTCTGGTAGGAGAGAAATGCAGACTGTGATTCTTGGTGGAGGGAAGGCTGAGTGAGAAGGGAAAAGCTGAAAGAGGAAAAGAGGAGGGAGAGTAAGAAAGGAGGACACCATTTGGGGAGGTAGAAGGGTGGGGCTGGGCTGACCTGGGGACTCTGGGGGCTGTGTGTGAGCAGGGGCCAGGGAAAGTGGAGGAGGACCCAAGTCTGTTCCAGATCGTCACACTCCTCCTCTCCCTGTACCTTCCTCCCCTCCGTGCCTCTCTCCCTCCCGGCACGGGAAGCTCAAGTCAAAATTAATAAAAGCAGCAGATTGCTTAGAGATGGAGGGCGAAGGATAGAGACAGTTTGGGGCCCTGATATTTCCCTCATGTGCAATAATCTGCTGGTGAGATCTGGAATGAACCCTTTCCTGCAGCCTTTATTAATATCAGCTCCTAATGCATAATTACCTGGCAAGCCCAGGGCCCAGTGCTAGGTCACCCTGCTCCACTCCTCTCCCTGGCCAGGCCACCTGGACCTCAGAGCCTCAGGAGGGCAGAGGTCCTGGAGGGGAAACAAGAACTGGCTCCCAGCCCAGGGGGTGACAGGCAGTGAGTGCTCTGGGATCCCGAGGTGCTTGCCTTCTGGTGACCTTGAGCATTCTATGATTCCTCAATAACCCAAGGGGGCCAAACTCTGCAGGAACCTGAGAGTGCAGGCATAGGCTTGGTTTTGATGGAGAGGACACACCAGACACAGCTTGTCTGCCCATCCCTTTTGGCCCTCTTGGCTGTTGAAGCGGTGGCTGCAGTGGCTATAAGGCTGTGATGACAGCTGAGTGGCTGTGCTTTCTGGCTGGCCCATCTCCACCTCCTGACTCTGACTTTATAACATCTTGACCTGAGAAAGGGCTGGGGCATTGTGTGACCTGTCCTCTTCTCTGATGGCAGGACACTTGTCCCTACAGGGCAGGGCCTTGGCTCTGCTGTGGTTGTCCTGACATGGAGGCTGGGATGTCAACCGGGCTCTTCCTTTGCTGCTTGCGCTCTGAGTCTGTTGGTATCAGAAGTCCCAGCATTTGCAAAAACAGTCTGGGCAGATGGGAGTGTTCTGAGAGCCCTGGTCCCTGGGGTCCTTACATTAATTACCCGGAGCTCTGCTGGCTGCAGTCCTGGCTCCAGCAGGATATACAAGCTCCTCATTGCTCGCTCCACCAAGCTCCCTGCCACAGGGACTTTGCTCCTGCTGTTTCCCCTGCCTGGAATGCTGTTCCCTCTCGTTTCTTACTCTTCCTTCAGCACTCAGAACAAGCATCATCTCCTTCGGGAAGCCCTCCTTGACTTCCCTATCAAGATCAGATCCCGGATGCCCCATGTATCTTCTTCACGGAGTTTCTGAGTTTAAAAAAGTCAATGACATACACACAAAAAATGTGACTATCTTTCTGTAACTGAACTTAAGTTCTGCCATGAGCCCCCGTTCTTCCAAGAGACTGAAATGTAATCTAAGACAATTCAGGATTCTCCTGCTCTGTCTGGGTCCCTGGCGATCTGTGTGGAGAAGAGTGTGGGTC
Organism: Heterocephalus glaber; assembly: GCF_000247695.1. The sequence goes on along the minus strand of NW_004624754.1, from coordinate 4,999,629 downwards.
CCCAGTGCCTCAGCCCCAGTAGTGAGACAGACTGTCATGTAGTTGCTGGTGTCCTCATGCCAGCCCCTCCCCAGCCCCCACTGAGTTCTCATCAGCCTGGTCCGACAGCCCTTCCAGGTCCCCTGCCACTCACTTCCATCTGCACATGGGATAATCGCCACCCCCAGTAAAGCATTGCCATGTTGGGTGAGTATTTGATTAATGTCTTTGTCTCTGAGGTACTGTAAGCTCCAGGAGGGCAGGAACCAGCTGCTTTGTCCTGTCACTTGCTGGTTTGGGGTCACAATTATATACTTCCAGTGCCGGCAAACTGCATGTACTGCTCTGCTTGTGGCCTGGCAGCTCTGCACACACTGACTATGACCTTACCTGTCTGTCCTGCCCATGCCCGTCCAGGAAGTTTCTCATTTAGGTAAATCCCTTCACCTAGCCCAGGCTCTCCATAGCCCCCAGTGAGATGTGCCCCATCTTCACAGCTGAGAGCAGCCCCTCTGGGCTGGGGCCACACCACTCACACCTGTCTCAGGGATGGGCCTGCAGAGGCCACCAGGTGAAGTTGGCCTCAGTCCCTTGAGTGTGTCTGAACCCAGAAAGGGTCTCACCTCCTACTGTGGGCAGAACTGAGACTCAGTACCTCCCAGCTGTGGAGGGGAGAGACAGCAGCCTGAGTGTCCCCAGGAGGGCCAGGGAAGCAGAGGCCTGTAGTGCCAGGATGAAGCAGGTTAGGCCCTTCCAGTGCCCCAATAACAGCCTGGGTTTCTGCCCATCTGCCCGTGGTGAAGGGTAAGGAAATGGGGCTCCCACGGGGTTCCCCATAAACCAGGCCATCTCAATGCTCCATCAAGCTCAGGTGCACCTACTGTGTGTACCTCCACCACCCCTACTCCTCAGTCTTCACCATGACAGCAATCAGACCTGTAAGGCCCAGAGAGGGAAGGACTCATCAGGAATGCACAGGCAGCCTGGCATGAGACCCTTAGCATGGGCCTGCAGTCTTTAGCTTTGAGACCATTCCCTCAGGATCCCTATCTGGCTCCTCTTTCTGGGCCACCAGAAGCAAGAGACAAGGTCTCCAGGCAAGGGTCCTCTAGCTCCAAACCCACAGTGGTGTCACGAGTCCTCAGCCCTGCAGCAGGCTTGGTCATGGGCTTTGGCAGCTGAACTGAAAGACAGCTCACACTGCCCCTGGCAGGGCTGGCCTAGATCTGCAGGAAGTAACTCACCCTGGGAGAAATCCTCCAAATGCACCACCTCTCCGAGCAAAACCTGGGCCGCCCCCCACCCTGCAGGAGGGAGGACAAAGAGGCCAAATCTCTTTCCTGCCTCTCTCAAATGCAGCCTGTTCTATCCAGGGCAGCTCATGCAAGATGGAAGGTCCCATTTCTCCGCTGCCTCTAGCATCCACTCTATGCTCTGAGCCTTCCCCCCAGGGTCATCTAGACAGAGCTGCTCCTTTTTCCCCACAGCTTTCTTCCACTGGGTTAAGAGCAAGGGCTTTGGACCCAAGAACCTGGCTGACCCCTGGCTCAAACACTTCCCAGCAGTGTGGGCTTGGGTTGGTCATCTTTCCTCTCTGAGCCCCAATTCATTTGCTGTAGAATGGTATTTAAAAAAAAAAAAAGACTTCATAGTGTCTTCTATGACCAAGTGCTCCTCAATGCCAGATTTTCCTTCCCTATATGACAAAGGGAGTGGTGGAAGCTGCCTTCAGCCTGCCAAGATTCACTATTCCTTTCACAGAGGGCAATGGGGAGCCATGGAAAGCTCTAAAGCAGAAACATGGCTTCACTGTGGTAAATCCCATCTGTTGTTATCTGATTGTCAGTCAGAGTGGGTCTGATTGGACAAGATAACTGTGAGCTGGGGCTCAGGGAAGACTTCCTCTGAAAGCTAGATGCTGACATGTATCCCGACACTCCAAGCGAGGTCTGTCTACAGTGGCAAATACTATTTGTTTCCTGTGCCTGGTGGAGCCATCTCCAATTCCAGCTTCCACATGGTGTGTCTACCAGGTGTGCAACCAGTGTCCCATGAGCCACTGAGATCCTGGGGTGACAGCAAGAGGCCCAGCAGTGCACATTTCAGGGCAGGACCTATTTCCTAGCCCCCAGGGGATTCTATGTCAGCCACCCAGAGACTCTTTTGTTCATAGAGGATCAGAGGAAACAAAAAGGACCAAGCTGCACGTTGCATTTCCTGGCCAAAGCCTAGGTGCTGTGCTGGGGCTGGGTTTGGCAGGTCCTGGGCCAGCTTAGCAATTAATTTATCACCCCTGACTGTAGACCACAATTTCTGTATCTATGTCTCTCCATCTCCATCCACCTAGCTATCCATCTGCCCCACTGAAAGTTCCCATTGCTTGGGAGGGGCTGCCATGGACATCAAACAGGAGAATGGATACAAACTGCACAGCCCCGTCCTCGCCCCGTCCCTGTGTGTGGCGTGACTGTCACCCTACGTATAACACAGAGAGTCCCAGACAGCACCTCAGTGGGATGTGGGACTTGGGGAAGAGCTTCCCTCCTGGAGCCCCAGGACTCATGCAGCTCCAAGATGCCAGGCAGCGATTCCTGCCTGGGGAGAAGGACTGCCGACAGGCCTGCGAACATGATCTCCTCTCCCTCGAGGGAGGAAGCTCCCGCCAGTGTGGCTGGTGATTAATACGCTCTGAGCACCTCAACCCCTGTCAGGGATGTCAAGGTAAGTGCCCTGAGTAGGCTGCGGCTCCGCAGATGAATAAATAATAGCAGCAGCACAGTAATGGGATCCGGGGAGGCCTGTCCGGATAATGGAGCCACAGACTTGGCATCACAGCCCCGGGGACCTGAGCACCCAGAAGAGCTGCCGGAGTGGCAGCAGGAACATGGACGTGTGCACGTCCCAGGCAAGGTCTGCCTACTGACAGTGGTGACGGTCAACCCAGGACAGGGTGACTTTGCAGCAGGGTGGACCTTATTGAAGTTATGAGCACAGGTCTTGGAATCACACCGACCTGCTGCCGCTTGGCTTGGCTGGGCCTCAGGCCCCACATTTGCACGTGGACATGATAATCACCATCTTAGGGTGCTGAAGAGAGAACATGAAAGCCAGTGTGCCATCAAGGATCCCTCTCAGTTCCAGTGTTGATTGTCCCTATAGCTCCCCGAATTCTTTTAGGGTCTCACTATGTAGTTCAGGCTGGCCTTGAACCCACCATGATCGTCCTGCCTCAGCTTCCCAAGTGCTGGGATCACAGGTGTGGGCCACCGTGCTCGGCTACTAAATTCTTAACTCAGATCAGCCCTGGGGACCAAGCAGGACAGGGATGGTCCCTGTTTGTGGGATCAGAGAGTGGAGGCTCAGAAAAAACCCCTCTCTTTCTCCAGAGAAGCCCAGCTCTGTCCCTGGCCATGTTAACCCCACATTGACTCTATTTCTTCTCTGTGCCCAGCAGTGTGCCAGGCTCGCAAATGACAGCCACGTGTCCATCTATGTCCCAGAAGATCCCAGAATCAAGAGGGAGGAGCAGGAAAGACAAAGGGTGGGTCTAAAATAAGCCCCCCTCCAAATGAGATGCCACCAGAATGGCACCATGTAAAAGTTGACAACACCCTATGTTGGCCAGGACATGGGCCAGCCAAACTCTCACACTTGCCTGGTAACAGAGTTAAGTGGCCCAGCCACTTCAGAAAAGGCCTAACAATTTCTAATGAATCTAAACATGGGACTCTTCTTGGCCAAGCTGTTCAACCCCAAATGTCAACCCCAAGAGAAATGAAAATGGGTGTCCTCACACAGCCACGTACACAGAGGTATGCAATGGTGACATTTACAGTCACCAAAGCCGAGGGGACTCCAGTCTTTTGCAGTAGAAAACAGGTCAGAGGTTGCTTTCTGGGCCGCACTGGGGTAAGTGACATTGCCTGCAAAAGGCAGGAGGGAACTTTCCGGGGTAATAGAGATGTTTTGTGTCTTGACCGTGGTGGTGCTTACAGGAGTGTATACATTCGGTCAAAACTCATAGCACGAGGGCCAGAGATGTAGCTCAGTGGTGCAGCACCTGCCTGGCAAGCACAAGGTCTTGCGTTTAATCCCCGATACTGGAAAAAAACCCTCATAGCACCATACTTTTTATGGGTGCATTCTATTGTATATAAATTATGCTTTGATAAAGTTAATTTTTAAAAAAACCAAGTAGAATCCCAACACAAGCACCAAAACAAGCAACTAGGGTAGACCATGCAGCTGCTGCCCCGGGCTGGCTCAGCTATGTGCCTGGGGCCTGGGCCCTCCCTGAGTACTGGTGGGGCCCAGACACTCCCTCCTGGCCAGGGCTTCTGTCCAGACCTCTCCAAGGCCTTCCTCTAGTTGAAGGTCAGCTCAGAGCCACACAGCTTCTTCCCGGGAATTGGAAAAGGCTACCTTGGAGATGAAGTCTTAGCCCGACAGGATGCTAGTGCCACTGTGAAGAAAACATCCCTTCCTCCAAGCTGATGGTAGCTACCGGGCCAAGGACTGGATTTCAGCTTCATGTAGCCCTCAGCCCTTGTGAAGGGCAGCCTTCAGACTGAGAACTAAATCTTGGGAACTGCCCTGTCTGACCTTGACTAAGTCCCTGTTCCCCTCTGGGCCTCATTTTCTCCTTTTGCCAAATAGAACCAACGAGTTGTGAAGACCTAATACGATGAGAGAAGGGAAGTTATTTTAAGATGTATGACAGGCTCGATAGGGCTCTTTTCTCCCAGGCCCACTGGAAGGACGGTTGGACCAGTGGTTGGGTGGGTTGGATGATTGATGAATGGATGAGTGGTTGGACAGATGGATAGATGGAAAGATGGATGGATAGATGATTGAACAGATCGATGAATGGCAAGGGAATCGCTAAATGCCAGTTATGTTCTTTGTTCTCTCTGGAGCAATGGAAGGCAGAGTGATTTGGGGCCCACATATTGGTGTTTTCTGACTTTCCTTTTGTCCTCCCATCCATCTCCAACTGTGTCCAGCCCCTGCTCCTAACCATTTGGAGCCCCCATGCCATGAGCAGACCTCCTCTCCTGGCCAGGGGAGCTGGTTCCTCCCCTCCCAGCCCCTCCCTCAATGGGGCGGAGGGCCCTGGTCAGCAGCTTCCCTTAGGGGGCAGGGCTGATCTCTAACGAGATAACTGATTGTTCTTGCCTCTTAGTGGTCTTGATAAAGGGATAGACAAAGATGAGACAATTAAAAGGCAGGTTCCCAGCCACCCTGGAGAGATTCAGTGAATATTAACAGACTTCCAGATGCCGTCTGGCTAAGGCCTTGGGAACAGACAGCTCCAAAAAAGCTTAAGGGGCCCAGTGGAATGACTTAATTTTCAAGAGAACAATGACCAGTGGAGAGTGGAAGGTCATCCCTCCCCTTACCAGGATGACCATCGAGAATCTCCTTCAGAAGAAACTGCGGTCCTGCAGTTCGCCCACGTCTGTCCCACGCCAGGCTGTGACGGGCAAGCACATCTCAGCCGTGACTCTGCATGAGCTCTGTGGCTTCAGATACACATGTGAACCTCCCTGAGCCTCTGTTTCTGCATGTGTGACCCTCACAGGCCACCTTACCTGAGCACAGGTGAATCCCTGCTGGTCAAGAGGAAGTAGTAGAGCCCTTAGGAAAGGCTGAGACCAATGTGCTCAGGATCACTGGGCCTCTTGGTGTCTGGGAGATGAGGGTGAGGAGAAAAGGTGCAACACACACACACACACACACACACACACACACACACACACACTGAGCCTTTACCTACCTAGACTCTCAGGCCCACTGCAAATGACCAAGACCTGGGAACTCAGCCCGGGGAGTCTGCACTTGCCTTCAACCAGTCTGGCTTCTGGTTCTCAGCTTCACAGATGCACTGAGGACTGCAGCAGCTTGGCCAGGAGTCAGGACCCGGGTCTTCTCCACCTGCATGGCTGTCATCCTATGGGCTCTGTATACATGCACTGTCCTAGAAAGCTCTTAAGCTTACAGATTAGGTTGGATTCCTCTGTCCCGTCTTCCATGGCTGATGGGGCCCCAGCTCACTGGCACTTGGGACTCTCCTTTGCTGTCCCTGCTCTGGGAGCCAGTGTGTCCCCTCAGGGCATTTGGGAGATGTCCCCAGCATCTACAGCAGTGCCTGTGTCTCATAAATGAGGAGCAAATATTCACTGAATACAATTGAGCTACTCTGGGCCGGGGATTTAGCTCAGTGGTTCCATTGCCTGCCTTGCAAGGGCTAGGTCCCGAGTTCGATCCTCAGTACCAAAAAAACCAAAAACAAACAAACAATTGAGCTACTCTTCACTGCTGCACCCCAATCTCCCAGCTGCCAAAGGGAGACGGGGACTCCTGCTATGGTGGGGAGCAGTCAGAAGGGCCCAGGCTGGCTGTGGGCATCCAGGCAGCAGTGACCAAGCTGTCTTAACTGGAGCTGAGGCCGGCTGCCCTGGCCCCTGATCAGTGGGGTGCTTACTAGAAGCACAGAGGTGAGAACTGAGGGAGCCCATGGTTGTGGGGTAGAGAGGGGTGGAGAGGCCAGGGAAAGTGAGCTGCCATGGGTGGGGAGGAAACAAGGACAGGCCACAGCTCTGTCCCACACTGGCACATGGCTGGAGCTCTGAGAGGTGTCCAGAACCACGGAGAGGACTCCAGTCTCACCCACCCCTGTTCTGCCCTGGGCTAGGCCTGCTGGGCACCCTCCTGAGGCCTGTCACCTGGGGATCATCTGGCCTCACCTCCCACAAAACCCTAGGGCCTCTTTCTGGGCCCATTCTTCATCTCCTGGGCTGAAGACCTGACACTCAGCCAGGGCCTCCAGTGCTGATGAAAGAGCACTGTTCTGAGTCCAGAGTCCTGAATTCCAGACCTTCTGTCTGGCTGCAGTGTAGAGCACTGGCCAGCTTGCAGGGACTGTGCAAACAAGCCACATCAGGCCACAGCCCCATACCCTGTACTAGGTGGATCTGAGACTACGCTGGCCCAGAGGGCAGAAGGCTTTGCTCAGTAGGGCTCCACACTAGCCCAGTCTGTGGCCCCCCACCTGTGACCTCTGCTGCCTTGTGACCTGCCCCTCTCAGGGCCTCAGCTTCCCCATGTACACAAAGATTTCCTACAGGAGCATCTGCTTCATTCCCCTACCTGTCACCTGAGAGTCTACAGGTGTTAGCAGGGGCACTGGTTCTGTACTGGTGCAGCACACAAGCAAAGATGGGGCTGGGGGGTCACTAATATCCCTAGCCTTCCTGGGCTAGCTGGCCTCATGGAGAGCTTGCTGGGGATGAGTCTGGGGGAGGGTGCCCTAGGCCAGTGGGCACGTGGGGAATGGGCAGCAGAGCACTCTGGGGTCTTGGCTCAAAGAAAAGAAGGAGGCCCGTCCACCTACTGGCTTTGACAGAGCACAGAGAGACATCTGCTCTCTTCTTGTGCCTCTCCTTGACCTTCCCAGGTGCGGTGGGGACAGCTGGGGAAGTAGATGGACCTTGTCAGAGGAAATGTGGTCCAGGTGTAACAGGGGCTCCGTCCAGGGCTGCCAGGCAGAGAAAGGGTGCCCTGTCCATGGTACTCTGGCTGGGGGCACAGGACTGCCACCTCCAAGCCCGGCCCCAAGGGGACTGCCCTGCTCATGCCTGCCCTGGCTTCCAGATGCAAAAACACTGGAAGTAGGACAGATTTTGCTGTCTGGGGGCACAAAAGGAGCAGCACCAACTCAAAGCCACATGGCAGGCAGTGGCAGGGGCAGCCAGAGGATGGCCAGGGCCGTCCTGTTGAGAACTTGTTGCCTGTCCCCACACGAGGCAGCAGGGACCTGGAGCAGAGCACCACTGGCTTTGAAGCCAGCTGCGTGGGGGCAAATGGCAGCAGCCTGACCTCCCCAAAGGACATTTCTGGAGAATGGCTGTGGTCCTTGAGCTGTTCTCCAGGCAAAGGTGGGAGCTAGAGACACCAGTGAAGCAGACAGGCCCACAGGAAAGGTCTCAGGACCATCAGCAGAGCCCAAGTGAGAGGGATGGAAAACCATAGCGACAAAAGCAGGAGGTTCTCACACCTCCAGAAACCTTGCCAGGAACACAATCATAAGAACACCCAAAGGTCCCCTGGGGTCCCTCTGTCTAGGGCCATGCGATCTTGCCCTTGGCTTTATGCCACTGAGTCTCGGGCCTTTGACCTTTGTCATTAAAGAAATTTCACAAGGTGTGATCATGGGTTAGGAGTTACCTGGACAGTAGATCTGTTATAACAGCCAACTGGCATTGTGTCTTGGATGCACACCCTCACCACCTGATGGCCTGTGCTGCCTTGGGACACTGCACAGAGTCCCCACTGCAAGAAGGTCCTCACCTAATGTGCCCCCTTGACCTTGGACTTCCCAGCCTCTAGAACTGCAAAAAGTAAATTCATTTTCTTTATGGATTATCCATCTGAGGTACTCAGTTATAACGAATATGGGCTAGGAGAGATGCCCCAGAGAGCACCAGGGGCCCAGCAGAGTAGAGCCACAAGTAAGTACAGGGGAACCACAGAGAGTCGCCTCCAATGCAATGCCCAGTAAGTCCACCACTCCTGAGACCCAGCCATCAGAGTGTACCTGCAGCCTGGGACAGCCACAGGCATGTGATTCCAAACCAGGAAGGCTTTACTGCAGGCCATGCCCAGCAAAGTCACAGAGGCTTAGGGCCGCTGAAGCCTTGAGGGCCAAACCCCCACCTGGGGTGTCCAGAGGTCAAAGAAGGTTACTCTCAAGCTGAAAGTGGACTTGACACCAGTTACTCCCTTTCCCTCCTAATTTCTCCCCTTGAAATGGGAATGCCTGTCCTACACCAATCCCACCATCGTGTTTTGTAAGCATTTACCATGTTTGACGTCACAGGTTGGTAGCTGGAGGGAATTTGCCTCAGGAAGGTTGTACTTTAAGTCTCATTCATATCCGAGTTAGGTGATGTTCAGATGAGACTCTGGACTTTGAATTTTTTTGAGTTAAGACATGAATTTGGGAAGACCAGAGACAGAAGATGTGATCTGAATGTTTGTGTCCCCCACCTTCGGATTCATATGTTGAAAATGACCAATCTGAGTTCTGGCTCTGTGTGGTGAAGCAGACAATTGTATTAGACACCTCGGTTTTCTCCACCACATCTTTCCTTCCTATGAGAGACCGAGCAGAGGGTCCCAGCCCAGTCCTGAGGAAGGTGTGGGTAGAATAGTGAAGCCCGTGCGGCATGGGTCCTTGTCTGCTTTGAAAGATGCCCCTGTACCATCTATGTCACCATAGAAAATGGAGCCTGGTCAGGAGACCCTAGTGTGGCCTGCACATGCTCCTTGTGTTCTTGGTGATTAGCCCCACACTAAGCGACATCAACAAGGAGGTAGTGCCCAGTGGACTCGGCTGTCAGGACAGCTTCCCTGCCCCTCCTGAGCACTGCTGTTCCTTGGGCCAGGGATTTGTAAACTCCTCCCAGGCCTTAAGGGAGTTCCTGGGCAGAGAGGTACAGCAGTGAGAAGGCCAGGGTGTCTTGGATGTGCCCAGAAAGTCCACAACACCACAGTGAGCAGGCAACTCTAATGCCAAACTGCCATTTTTGTCCTAGAGATTTCAGGTAATGCAAGTCTCCTCCCAACATCCCTCCCTCCTGGGCCTCCCAGGAAATGGAGGCAGAGTACACTCCCACAGGACCCCTGCTAAATGCCCACTCTCCCATGACACCGGGAACCAGCCGCCCGTTCAGCTGCTGAGGCCTCATGGAGCGTGGGTCTCAGAAGTAGATCAACTTGGGTACTGATGCTGAGCTCGAGTGACCTTGAGCAAATTACTGCACCTGCTGGGGCTCTGTTTCTCAGCTGTGAGATGGAGATGAACAGGATTATCTCATACCAGCCTGAGAGCTCAGGTATGAACATGCCTGGCATGTAGTACACACTCAATAAATGATGGTTGTTATTGTTGTACCAGGATAGACATAGAAGACAGGGGATCCTGCTCTCCACCACAGAGAAGAGGGGCAGCAGGGGCCCACTCTCTAGGCCCTGGGTGTTGTCAGTTGTGGGGCCTGGGTCCCACAGGCCTCCATGAATTGCCCCTGCCCACCCCAGCCCTCCTACCTCCAATATCAGAGGAGATGGGACTCTTCACAGAAGAGGGGAATATTCTCTCCTGGATGCCAAAGATGGGGAACAACACAGACAAACATTGAATTAAATGGGAGCCTGCTGGTTTCAAATGAACAGAACCAGCTCCCAAGGAACAAGGTAGGACTGTTTCATAGCCAGGCCAGGGGGACACAGTGAACAGAGCTCCCACTCAGGTGGGGCATCCACCGAGCACAGGCAGCTGCTGAGAGAAACTTAAATCTTTCTGAGTTCATATCTCTATGAGCTGAGATTCCTCACAAACACTGTTGTCATTATTTTTACTAATTAATAACTCAGGTAATGGCTGAGCACCTGCTGGGGCCCTCTGCTCTCCAGGCACCCAGAGGATGCCTCAAATGCTTAGGCCAAGCAGGCTGGGTGACTGACCATCCCAGAGGGAAGGACAGGACCTCCAGAGTGGCTTCCTGTGGTACCAAAGGCCAGAGCCCACCCAAGGATGAGACGGGTGGAGAGTCCACAGCTCACATCCAAAATGGCAGTGGGAGGTGGCATGGTCGGGTGAGCTGGCCTAGGTTGGCCCCCAGGGACCATCTTGGGGGAAGCTGGGCCTCTGCAGTCCACTGCCCCACACTGGAGTCCTGCCTCTCTCGCTCTCCACTCCCAAAGTCAGATAGCAGATGGGGAGACACCTCCAAGTCCAGAGGATCCAGAGTCCCACCTGTGTGTCCCATGGTCCCTCAAGAACACGACCGACCCCTCATCCCTAGACAGCTGGTTTCTGACTGTTATTCCCCGCCAGGCAGGTGGTGTCAGATGGTTTAATTAATAATGTGTACTCACCTTCCTGTATAAACAGGTGCCTGGAAGGTGCTCTCGGCCTTTATGCACCCCAATTCTAATTCAGCCTTCACTAGTGACTGGCTCCGTGACTTTGGCAAGTCACTTCATCACTGGGCCTCGGTTTCCCTATATGGCCTCTGATCTGAGTGACCTCTGAATCCTTACTCAGTCCCCTTCAACCACAAATGGCAGTAACAATTCTCTCCCTTCTTGGCTTCACAAAGTGTCAGCTCCTCCAGAGGACAGGGACTTGTGTCTGTCCTGCTCACACAGGTCCTAAGGACCTAGAACAGTACCTGGTATATAATTGATGCTCAAGAAAAACTCATGGAGTGAAGAGATGAATCCACAACAGCTCCTGCTTATTAAGCATGTATTATGAGCTGATTGCTGGGCTCAATACTCTACACATGTGAACATGAGACCAGTCACTAGGTGGATGTGGGACACAGTGGCGGGTGGGTCCAGCTGGGAGTCCAGAAGGAGTCTCTGCCTTTAGAGTCTGGATAGCCCTATAACTGAGGTCCTCAACCAGGATTCCATCTCACTTGTCTCCCTTTCAATTCCATTGTTCCTGTTTAATTCTCAGAGAAAGGGGAAGCACCATTTGATATCGTGTTTTGATAATACTCATAAATCTTATTACATTCTTCCCAGGAACACTATAACAAAGTCAATGACAATCTGTACCCTATGTGACAGACAAAGGATTATCAGTCTTCATATAAAAGAATGCTTCAAATCATCGGGAAGGGACAAACTAGGAATTCACAGATTCAAGTTGCTAAAAACTAGAAGGGAAGTTTAATAGATCATCAACTTTACTAATAATCCAAGACATTCAAATTCAAACAATGGTAAATGTCATGTATAGCATAGTAAATTGGCAAAGATTCACTAAATCCAGCATTATCTGGAGGTCGGGAAAAGACCATCCCGTTGGTGCATTGTGATAAAGGGTCACTGGACAGTGACGTGTGACATTCTTTAGACTGTGTGTGCTCAGTAGCTCAGGGACCCCATCCTGCAGTGTTTATCCACATAAATGGCTCAACCACGTGCCTCTCGAAGTCCATGGCAGGGCTGGGTGTAGCTCAATGGTACAGTGCTTGCCTAGCATGTGTGAAGCCCTGGTTCTATTCTCAGCATCAGAGAAACAAATCGAAGTCCACTGTGTGTTGTTGATAAATGCCTGGTTGCCCAACAATGCAAGACCTGTCAGAACCTGCTATATGCACACTGGAATCCCACACAGAGCCATGTCTAGACACCCCCTCCCACCTTCGGAGCAGCTTAAGAAGACTGGAGAAAGTGGGAGAGACAGCAGGCCCTTGGGAGGAGAATGAAAACTGGGGGACAGGGTCAGGGGGAGAATTCATTTCCATTCTGTTCTATTTTGCAATGCTTGAACTCTTTACCATGTGCACATATTAACCTGCAAAGATAAAATTAATTTAAAACTAAATGATATAGAAGTATACATTTGTGTGAAAAACAACTAAACTGGAGCATAGATAGCTATCAAAGTGTCAGGCATGGTTACCGCTTCGGGGAGCAACTCCCACCCTCTCCCCATCGCTTGGCACCTGTCCTTTGTCATCTTTTCCACCTCAGAAGTGAGAAGGATTTTAATCGGGAATCCTGATATTTGGAGCCACTTTCAGAAGTGGGTAAGGTCACTGCACTGCAAAGCCACAACCAAGCCCTCTTCTGTCCCACTTCCTCCACACCTGCCCTGGCTGTGGACAGTGGGCTGGGCACACCTCAAAAGACTAAGATTTTGTCAGGCAGGGGCAGAGAGCCTCTCATGGACTCAGGCCTGGGATGGGCTCTCCATCCTAACTCTTAGAGGAGTTCCACATTTATTTATGCATTTATTCATAGAGTAGCATTTTTAATTCCACTCGGCCACATTTTCTTGGGTACGACGTCCTCAGAACTCGGCACGAGGTAGGAGGTTGTGCCCTGGGAGTTTCTAGATGTCTCACTCTACCTAGCACCACAACTGCTGGGAAACTTCACCCCAAGCTTGGAGCAATTCTCTCTGGGTAGTGAGATATTATAGGATATTTTAAACTTCATGTTTATGCCAGTCTACATTTTCTAATCATCCATTATTTTGCAATTTTTAAATATTTTTCCAAGAATAGAGGAGGAAAACAATCATCTCTGGGACTGCCTTGTGGAAGACAGAGCCCTGGCCAGTGTTTTCTGAGAGAGGACAACTGCAACTTCCTTTTTAATCAGGTCATCGAATTCTCCTAAGAAGTCTTTTGTGGACATCAAATTGCCTCTGTGCTTGGAAGGGATTAGGAAATGCCAGATTTTATCCAGGGGGATTGGTTTTGGGAAGAAAACCATGTCTTCTGAAGACCAGAGGGGCTGTGAGCATGAGCCTCAGAGACAACAAGTATTCGTGCCTGACATTTGTACAACACCCTGCGATTTACAGAGAGCATCCACATCCATTATCCTCTTTGATCCTCACAGAGACCCAGAAAGAGGGAAGCTTCCTCCTGGGAATGGGAAAGGAATTATTAATAGTCTCACTTGACTCAAAGGGAAACTGAGGCACAGAGAGGTTAATTGCCCCAGATGGCAGCACCAGACTATAAATGCTAGTTGTCCAACTCTGCGTCCTACACACTCACACTGTGTTCTTTCCCAAGCGATGAAATGGAGGAAACTATTTAATTCCCTTAAGCCTCAGTTTCCCCATCTGAGAAGTGGGGGAAAGGATACTACCCACTGCCCTAAGATTGTTGTGATGTCTTAAGACCATCTCTTACATGTAGTAAGAGCTTAACAAATGAACTATAATTAAAGGGGGCATCTTCCAGATGTGTGTCACACCAAGTCTTGGGCTTGCTCTGCTAATCTGCTAATCTGCTCTAGATTTTCTGTGTGTCTCTTCTGCAGGGGAATCCTGGAGGACTCCCTAGGAGGGCTCCTCTCTGGCAGGGCAGGGAACAGCCAGCAAGGCATAATGAGGTCATCAAGACTGCAGAGCAGGGAGTTTATTCTTCCTACATGGGAAGGGTTCCAGGAAGGCTTTCTGGAGGATGCACTGGGACACCTGGTTAATGTCACCTCTACGATGAGGACTGGGTACCAAAATGGATGTGCACAAAGTGGCCTGACAGGCATGGTCCATTCCTGGCCACAGTAAGGATGTTCCACCCTTCCCCACCTAGCACAAAGCAGGAGGCAAATGATGGCTTGGGAGAGGTTGCTTCCTAGAGCCACTTCCCTTATTGCAAATCAGATGGCCAGGCCAGGTGGTGTCACATCCATGGAGGTGTGTGGGGGGGAGGCTGGTAGCCTCTCCCTTCCCCTTCCAGCCACAATTTGTGCCACACCAGGGAACTTTGCAAAATCAGGCTGCCCTGTTTGGGCCCCAGTGTCTAAGAGGAAGCCTGCTATGTGGATAGCAGATGACAAGCAGGGGGGATCTGCCCCACATCCCCACAACCATGCTGCCATCTTTACCATGAGGCCTCTGAGTCTTCACCCTTTCAGCAGTGGCTCTCAGAAAAGGCTCCAAGAAGTTGGATGCACTTGGGGCAAAGTGTCCATCCCCCTTGTAAGTGAGTGCAGAGGGGTCTTTTGATGCACAACCTACCCTTAACCACGGGAGGACACTGCTCCCCCATGAAGCCCAGAGGAGCCTGCCCCTACCTGCAGCTGTGACCTTGAGCAGGTTAGTGGGGTTTCTGGGAAGGACCCAGTTTGCCCCTGTTGCCCTGGTATCACAAGCGCCACCCTGAGTCTCAAAACTCCCCTGCCTTGGCTGATGAAGTACACAGTCCCCTACATCACCCATGAGCTGGGGTGGTCATGTTCCAATGTGTCCCTAGGGATCCACTGCAAGATAATTCATGGGAATTATCAATGCTAATACATTCTGTGCAGTAAGCTGTTAAGGTCAGTATTGCATGTTTAAAAAATACTACTGTCTTAATTTAATATCTTAAAGAGGAGCTTTTGATATGGTGATCACTAAGGGGCCTTTGACCTCCAATTCTGCTGCATTTTTTTGAACAAGAATACTCTGTGCTCTAAATTCAGCCTTATCAGTAACCCCTTCACACTTCGGGCAAAATTACCCCAGGTGTCCTGAGAGAAGCAACGGGGGCCACAGTGCATCTTAACACCTACAGGAATATCATCTTGCAACAGCTGTTTTACAATGGCCTTGCAGACAAAATCCAAACCCTGCCACCTGGACTTGCAGCCAGAGGAAGGCTGTGCAGGAAAGCCAGCTGTCCTAGGTTCAACCACCTTGCAAGCCAGTTGCCATTAGGTTGATAGCTGGAAATGGGCCACACTGTGAGTATTCACTACATGATAGGAATCACCAAACACCACAAAGCGGGCTTCCCCCACCCCACTTCCCAGAAGGCCAGCAGTGCAGCACTGCTAGAGGCCCACAGAACACTTAGCAACCTGTGATGAGATAAGGTGCCCAGGGCTAATGTCTGCGGCCTAAGTTCATTTCCTCTTCTCCTGATTTCTTTCCAGTCCTGGCCTGGTAAGGCCCCATGAGGGAGAAGCCTGCTGTTTGAAATGGAATGCGATGCTACTTCCAGGCTGGGAAGGTCCTGGGGCTTGGTCTGAATGAGTAGGCCGGCATCTGGGGTACCAGTGTCTGGCTGGGTGCCCTTCAGCAGGCTCTCCTGTGTGGCCAGGAGTCCACATTGCCTGAGATTTATAGTGTGTGTCTGCAGGCTCAGCTCCTCAAACAAATGAGGCTGGGTGTGGGTTTCTGTGCAGCATGCAAAGCCTCAGGAAGCAAACAGCAGTGGCCCCGGCCTCCGGCCACACCACCTGACCCAGGTCTGAGAAGAGGTAGCAGCAGGTGGATGGTGTGGAGACACTGGCTCTGGTCTCATACCAGCCAGCGCTGTGCCCACCCCCTCCCTGTATTTATTTGGAAAATATATATATATATATTTTGGGCTGCCTGTTGGGGTTAGGAGTGAGACCCCAAGGGATAGGTTAATGTCACAAAATGTGGTCACTGAACTCTTTCCACAGAGCCTAGGTCCTGGTCACAGGACTCTGCATGACTTGTGCCTGCCATGAGTTTCAGTTCAAGGTTGGAGCAGGAGCCTTGGCCAGGCCAGTGTCCTCTCCATGACTAGAGGGCAGAGGATGCCAAATGCTGAGGGGACAGCAGAGAGCTGAGCTGGTTCAGGAATAGAATGCTCAGGGGAGGGACATTGATGGGGACAGAAGAGATAAGGGCAGGCCATCAGAGGAAGCACCAGAGAGAGAGGTCGCACCTAGCTATGAGAGTCTCTCCTCACTTTGCTGTTGCAGCATAGCCTTTGAAGAGAGGGTGCACCCTGTACACGCAGCTCGAGGCATCCTCACAGAGGGACACGCCGTGGGTGGCCTTGCAGATGGGACAGGGCCACTCCTGGCAGCTCCGTCCACATCTAGCCTGTTTAAACCTCGTGTAAAAGGGGTTGTACAGTTGTCTGCTTCCGGGTCTGGATTCTCTCCCTCAACATTTGGAATGAAGACAAAGCCATGTTGTCGCACAGAGCTACCGCTTTTGTTCCACTGGATAAATAGTCTGTGATTTGCTCCCTGCTCTCCCTGGAAGGGACATCTGGGCAGTTCCCACTCTTGATGGCTGTGTATCGTGCCACTCTGACCACAGTCCTGCTGACCACATGCTGGGTACTTGCACGGAGAAGCCTGCCAGAGTGCACATGTGCAGTTGGCAGGTGGCACACACTTGTTTCTCAAAGGTGGTTGTGCAAACTCCACCCACTGGGGGGCTGCTCCACTGGGGGGCCCACACTGGGTCCCCTTGGTCTCTCACTGCAGTCACCCTGGTGGGCCTAAGGGTTTATCTGCTGTCGCCTCTCTTCCATCCCCATGGAAGCCTCTGGCTCAGTGATGCCCTTGGGCAAGGAGTTCTTCGGGGATGTGCAAGGGGTGCCACCTCAGCCTCACCTGGGCACTGAGGGAAGGCTGAGGCTGTACCCATGGAGGCAGGAGCAGAGAGGGCTGGCTCCATGCACCCGCCTGTCGCCACTCCCATGATCTGAACTCCCTGCTCCGCTCACAGCAGCTCTCAGGAACCCTCATCTCTCACCTGCTCTGTCCTTGCTCCTCACTCTACCTCGTGGGACCCCGAATAGCTGCAACCCCAGAACCAGGCCCAGTGCAGGAGGTGAAAACAGCCAGCCTCAGCATCCTGCTGCCAGGCATTAGCCTGGTGTGGAGCCTGGAGTGTGTGGACTTCAGGCTGCAGAAATAGAGGCACAGCGGCCAGAACAGGAGGGGATGGACCCACGCTCCTCTCAGCTCAGCCCAGGCTCCGCCTGCCTGGTCAGCACACAGACCACCCAGAAGGGACCCATGGCACAGCAGCCACACAAACAGTCGACAGACACTTCCTGAGCACCAGACACTGCTCCAGGTACTGGGGACACCTCTAAATGACAGGGGCCAGGTCTGTGCTCCCATGAGGTTGGAGCCTAGTGATAAAGAGTTGGTTTTTGTTTTGTGGTACTGGGAATCGAACTCAGGGCTTTGGCACTGAGCTATATCCCCTAACCCTTTTTAAATTATTTATTCTGAGACAAGATCTTGCTAAGTAGCTAAATTGCCTAGTCTGAGTTCAAATTCCTGATCCTCTTTCCTCAGCCTCCTAGGGAGTTGGGATTACAGACATGCACCACCATGCCTACTAAGAGTTTTGTTTTGTACAGAACAAGACCATTTCAGGAACTGTTAAGAACTGCAAAGTAGTTGAAGAAGAGAGAGTGGCTGGGGGTGGGAGTGGAGCAGGAATTAAAACAGGAAGCCAGAGAAGCCCTCTCTGAAGAGGAAAATTGAGAGGCGACCTGGAGAGAGGAGGAGCCAGACACACGAGAAGGCTGGGGAAAGACTCACGTGTAGGAAGAACAGCAGGTGCAGCAGGGGTTGTGGAGAGGCACGAGGGGTGAGAAAGAGGAGGTGGTCACAGGCTGGGCAGACAGAGCCTGTGGGTAACCCCGAGGCAGGGCTTTGTCCGAAGAGCCACAGAAAGCTCTGAAGCATCCAGGAAGAAAGTGGCCAGTGCCCCACTACGCCCTGCCTTCACCATCACCACATATGAAAGATCGTCCTTGCAAAGAGCACCAACCCAGGGACAGACTTGGGAAGGGGACTGGCAGGTGTGAGGACCGACTGTGTGTGCAGCTCTTGCTCTCCTGCACGGTCCAGTGCAGCCACATGTGCCTGCTGGGCCCTTGATTGTGCTGGGCTTAGCAAATGTGAAATGCACGCTCAACTCCACAGGCTTCATATAGAAAGTATGAACTGTTGCTAATACTTTTTAAATAATGATTGCATTTTGAACTAATATTTTGGATATAGTGATTAAATAAAATATATTATTAAAATTAATTTCACCTGGTTCTTTTTCCCTGTTTAATGGGCCTCGAGAAAATGTAAAATCATGTGTGGGGCTCACATCTGAGGCTCTCATTCTGTTTTTTCCTGTGGGCATCCTCTGAGCTGGCCAATCCTGCTTTTCCAAGCATTAAAGCTGAAGTTCAGGGAAGTCGCACTCCCTCCTTTGCCTGCCTTAAAGGGGGGTTAATATTATAGTTTCCTGGCCCCAATGTTATATTTTAAGCACAGGATAGAGGTGGCAGGCTTGGGGCAAATGACCTTTAAAATCATGCCCATCTGGAGAGCGAGCTTTGGGGGTCAGTGAAGTAGGTTAGGGACCCCCAACCGCCATTCCCCTGGGCCTCCTGACTCCAAGACAGCTAATGGCTTCTCAGCCACACTTTCCCACCCCCTGGACTCTACCCACCCTCTCTCCCCCTTATCCTCTGTGTAATTTATGGGGGCTATCAAAGTTAATTAATGCTGTAGTTACAAAGCCATCCCAATGTAATTATTGTGTAATTAGATTATAACTTAGGTGATTCCCAACACAGGACCCATTGCTTATGCAAGAAAGCCAGGGATTTTACCAAGTGACTGATGGGGGTGGTGTGACCGGTGGCAGCAGCAAGGCTGGGAGGCTGTGTGTGAGGCCAGGAACACTCCTGGGAGGGGGCCTCAGCTTGCAGCACATTTCTGCCCTCTGAACCTCAGGTCTGCCCTCCAGGAGGCCCAGCCTGGGCCCACCGAAACCCCTTCCTGTCCCTGGCTTTCCAACCCCCAAAACTTCTACCTGCAGCTCACAGCCAGTCCCCAGTTCTAGTCCCACTCGAGACCACCACAGCTTCCCGATTTCTGCAATCACACTGTCTTGGTCACCTTCCTGACACAAGCCCTGCTCTATCCTGTCCCATGAACTGAGGAGATCACATTTCATTTCACAGGAGTCTTCTCTGCCCGCTGCTGGCAGACTATAGCAATTGGACATCAGTACAACAGGAAGAGAAGCAGCCAGCCAGGCCCAAAGGCAACACATGGCAGAACCCATACACTCTTGCTGAGGGTGACCAGAGACCCCTGCATTCCTCTACCAACCAGACCTGGGCCAGACCAGCTGCTCTATTCTTCATCATGGCCCATGGTGGCCAAGAGCTTTCTGCACTGGGGGAGCAGCTTCACCCCCCTTGCACCCTGATCTGATCCACGCAGGCCACCTCCCACCTGTATGACCTGACCTTGGGCAGGTCAATAGCTTTTGGAGTCTGTTTCCTGTTATGAGGTGATAGTAATATCGTGCCTTTTAGAGTTTGTGATTGTAAGCAACAGAATCTAACTCTAGTTAACTGGAGCGAAGGCTCCCCTAGAAGGTTATAAGGGAACATAAAAAATCCACAGGAGGAGACCAACCAGGCTTGAAAATATCAGAAACCAGCGAGCCAGCAACGGCCTTGCTCTAGAGAGTGCCTTCCTTACCCCTTAGGACAAAGCGATGGAGAGAGGTAAAGGCACGTGTTACTTGCCTGGCTCCTCTACCTCAGTCACTGAGTGACCCTCCCACAGCCCCTCTACAGGTGTGTGGCACTCAGGTTGGAGTGGTGACAGGTGCCACTGGGGAGAGCCATAGGTGACTCTGTTGCCCTTGGTTGGCCCAATCCTGCTCTTACACTGACAAATTGTCCTCATTAAATCCCCCCAATACCCATAGGAGTGTACCCCATTTCCTGCAGGAGCTCAGCTCGTGCAGGCTCTCATCAGGGCTGCAATGACCTCACCTCTACCCACCCTTTCCACTCAGCTTCATCCCCTGGGGACCCAAAGTCCCAGGACCATGAGTGAGTGATCAGCTTAGATCCTGACTGTCCCCGGGGTGGACAAAGGAAAGCTGTACCCCATTCATATCTGGCAGTAACAATTGCCCTTCCCTCAATATTGGACACAAAAGCAATGGGTTGGTGCCCTGACTGGGGATGTCCAAAAGGGAAATGGATATGGAGCCTTGAAATATGCCAGCACTCAGAAGAATGGACAGTAACACACGGTCACAGGATCATGACTAACACAGAGTGACATCTGGGAATTCAGACGCTGATGGGCCAAGCCGTCTGCCCTGAAGTGTGCATTTCTCTTTTCTATATCTGCTCACTGGTCCACACAGGTGGGTGGGTCCAAGGATGTCCCAACCCCAGGCACCTTTGTTCCCACCTATATATCCCTGGGTCAGCTGATACCGACAGTCAAGGCTGGAGGATCTCGGAGGAAAGAGCACTCCTGGTGGGCTTCCTGGAGGAAGAGGAAGGGGTTTGAAAGATGACAGGAAGGGACCAGGGCAAAACAATTGCATGTGGTGCTGCCTGAGCCATCAGGCATTCCCAGTGACAGGGAATCCTCTGTGGGTCTAGGAATAAGATCTGGGTAGAACCCCTGGAGTGCCAGCTGTGTGAGAGGCTATTGGAGGCTGTGTCAGGCTCTGCCCACTCTCTGTGCCTGTGCTGGCATCCAGTAGAGGCGACCTGGACACCCTGCACCAGAGTTCAGGGGGCGTTTCCTTGGCAGGCAACGAGTACACCTTCAGACCAAATCTCTGTCGCCAGGCACCTCTGCAGAGAATGAACACCACGTTGGCCTCGGTATTTCTGGGTCTTGCTTTGGATCCAGTCTGTAGTAGACTTGCTGGTATGTTCATCTTCTGGCTCTAAAAATAACATGCTTGGAAGCCGTTCTATCTAAGTGCAGAATTTCCACAAGCAGTGTTAGTGTGTTATATTTAGAAAAGCCGTGTCAGGATCCCCCACCTGTCTCTTGTCACAGGCCCTGGGAGCAGAGCCTGAGGCAAGGATTTGGGGCAGGAAATTTGCCTCAGAAACACTTCTTCAGGAAGATCCTGTAGGTGGGAGCAGAGCAGGATAGGAAGGAGGCTGAAGTGGCAATCGTGGCATACCAAAGTTGTCCTGCCTTGGGCATAGCCATGCTTCCCTGCCCTCCATCAATAAGTCACAGGTAGGAGACGCCGGGATGAGGAGGAACTGTTGTTTTCCCCTGTGCTCAAGCCCTCTGTTAGTGACAGCTGTGGTTGCCCCGGGCAAGTCCCCAGTGTTGTGAGCACAGGGCCTGGGACAGCACCTGGGACTGGGCATCCCTCAAACAGAGGGGCCTTGGTGAGGCCCAACAGCATCTTCTATGCATCTCTTCACCATGCCAGATCCCTTTATTGGGTTCTTCTCATGCAATGGAAAGACTGACCTGTCTATCTGCTTCTGACAAAGAAAAGCAAAGGAAAGAGAATAAACAATGAAGCCTCTATCTGGCCCGGAGCTTGCCCAGAGTCAAAGCATACAAACTGTGTGCAGAAAGAGAATGAGTAATAGAGGGGAATGAGAATGTACCAGGGCTGCACCCCAAGTGCCCTCAAGCCCCATGTTTCTGACTCAGCTGCCTACAGGTCTCTCCAGGCACTGAGGGGCTGGTGGAAGAGCCAGGCCTCAGGTCCTATTCCACTTCGGTGACTACAAGACTCAACAGGTCACCTCCCTCAGTGAGGCTGGCTTCCCTCCCTCCTGGAGTGTGGCCCAGGAGGGGCCGGAGAGGGACCACAGGCAGCAAAACTCAGAGGGGAGGCATGGCTGGCCCGTCCTGGCCTACATTGCAGCAGGCTGCCCAAGGCCCTGGAGATGGCAGCCCAGCAGCACCAGGGGAGTCAGAGAGGGGCTCCCCCCCGCCGCAAGTGACACTAGCCAGCTCTGGAAAGGTGGAGGCCGCCTGAGGGGCCGGAGGCCAGGCCTGAGGGTAAGGAGTGACAGGGAGGAAGGAATGTCACACTGTGGCCCTTATGTAGTCCTCAATTTAACAGGGAGTAAACACTCATTGTCCTCCCTGCCCGTGCAGCTGCAGCACTGCTGCCTTATCAAGACCTTACACATGCGGGGGCGCACGCACACACATGAGTGCACGCATGCGGACACCATCTTTGACCACATTTGACATCCATCAACATTATTCCAATGGAGGAATCTTACCCCCATTTTAGAGAAGAAGGAAACTGAGAGGGCCAGAGATTTAGCTCAGTGGCTCCACGCCTGCCTCAAAAGCTCAAGGTCCTGGGTTGGATCCCTGGTACTGAGAAAAAAAAAAAGAAGGAAACTGAGGGCCAGAGTTCCAAGGTCACCTGGTTAAAAAGTATCCTAGACTAGGGCCTGGGATTTAGCTCAGTGGTTCTGCCCCCTGCCTTGCAAGCACAAGGTTCAATCCCCGGTACCAGAAAAAAAAAGTATCCCAGACTAGACTCAGAGTCAGGCCTCCAGACATTAAATTCCCATGTTCTCTGCTAAGCCACAGGGAAATAGGAATTAATAAGGCTGATGTCTTAGAGGCAGTGAAACAATATCATAAATAACCTTAGGGGCCTTGGGCTTTCTTTTTTTTTAATAATTGTTCTGGCAAAGTCAGAAGCATACAGAATATGCTGTTTTGTAACCTCCTTTTATTCCTTTTAATATCTTGTGAACATTTCCCCACATCATTAAATGTTCTTTTACTGGGCCATCATTTTTAATGGCTGTATGGTATTCCATCACATGGATGCCCCATAATTTATTTAACCAATCTCTGTGTTGGACCTTTAAGCTATTTCCAGATTCTCGCCCTCATAAACAAGGCTATGATGAGCATCCTTGGATATAAATCTTTGCACCCATTTCAAATTGCCTCCTGAGGGTTGAAAGGATGCATTCTTCTTAGAAACATTTTTGATGTCTATTATCATGTTTTCTGAGGTTGTTCATTTTCTTTCCCTCGTCCTCAAAGATGCTAAAATATTTTTTCAAAAAAATTGAAAACTCAGAATTTTAAAACATTGCACCATTCTCCCCAGTCACCAGGTAATCAGTCTTGTGGCTTTGTCAGGTCACGTTCCTCTCTGGTCCTCTGTAAATTGATGTATCAAGAAAGGGGTTAGGCATGCCAGTCCCTACCAGCCCAAGAGCCCCAGATGGTTTGGACTGCAGCAGTCAGGGGAGAGAGTAAGTGGGCTTCCTGGGGGCAGAGGAGGCAGGACTGCCCTTGAAAGGTACACAAGGACTGGGAAGAGTGAGCCCAAGTGGAGTCCCTGTGTCCCGGGCTATGAGCTTGGAGATGGACACGTGGAAGCTGAAGAAGTCAGAGGGCCAAAGGCCACAAAACAGGAAGCAGGAAATTGTTCAGCCTGAGAAGAGGAAAAGTCTTCCAGCAACACTGACCTTCGTAGTGAGATAAAAGGAGAAGAGGGAGAGGAAGGAGAGAGGATGGAACATTGAGACCCTCCAGGGCCAGACCACTGGTACGTGGCCACACAGGAGAGGCCAGGAGCAGAGGCCAGGAGAGGCTGGTAGGGGTCGCTCCAGGTAGAGCCTCTACCCAGCACACAGAGGGAGCCACAGAAAAGCCACAGGCAGGGATGGGTGCCCTGGTCAGCAATGCACAGGGCAGATAAGGGGCGGGAGGAGATGCCATTAGAGCATGGAAGTCAGGAGCTGAATTCTTCGATGCTCAGGTGAGCAGCCAGGGGTGTGTCTGGCTCAGATGTCCAGTGAGGGGTGAGGTTCCTTCCTCCTCCTGGGAACCAGCTCAGCCTGCAGACTGGGGGAAAAGTCTTCGATTTTCTCATCAGTCAGCCAGGACCCGCAATATGGTGGAATGACTTTATTTCTGGCCTGATAAGACGGTATACAGATACACACACACGCATACACACAAAACAGCTGCTTCTGCTCACAAATGCAGAAGGCAGCTTTTGGAAAATTAGCATTGGAGGCCACAAGTGACCTTCAAACCCAGCCCAAGTGAGGAAAGTCAACCTTCCCCACCATCTGCTGAATTCCGCCCTGGAAAATGTGCCGGACCCTGAGCTGATACTTCCATCAAAGTCCTTAATCCTTAACACCACCCAGGGATGGGGAAACTGAGGCAGGGGGAGCAATCTACCCAGGGCCACACAGCCAGCAGATGGAGAAGGTGGTTTCACTCCAAGCACATCAGCCACCCAGGCTAGGTTAAGCCCAGATGCTGTGGGAACACACAAGAAGGGACAGAAGCTGTAGTCCGATCTTCGGCTAGAGGTCCTGGGTTGGAACTGGCAGAGCCCAACCATATTCCCTGGCTTGTGCACTGACCTTCACTAATCAGACACAGCAGCTCTCTGCCTCAATGTACCCATTTGTGCACCAGGATGTAAAATGCTGCACTCACAAGGAGGCATGAGGATCGCAGAGGGAGTGCTCCAAATGGAAACAAAAGCATGATACAAGCAGCGGATGGTGTTGTCGGCATCATTATTAATGTCATTAATAAAAACGTTGCCCGTAATAAATCCTGAGCCTGCCGGATCACGTGCTAAATAGAGGGTGACTACTAATTTCCCCTCTCACTTGTCTGGCGTCTGGGCTCCTCAGGACCCTTTCCATCCATCATCCTTTGAATCATCCGCAGCCCACCCTACAAGGGAAGCCCAGGTAGGGATGGTGGGAGGCAAGGCCTCAGGACGGGCCAGGGCTGTCCCACATCAGTAGGTGGGAACCTGAGGCCCAGGAAGGGAGGGAGCCACCAGGATCATCCAGCAAGGGGAAGGAGAAGCCAGGACCCAGACTCAGCCTCCTGACCCCAAATGCAAACCCCTAATTTCCCTTCATCTTTCCCTGCCTGCTTTTCCTTTGCCTTGTGGGAATCCCCTGAACAGGGTAGAAAGGGGTAGTGAACTGAGACTCCGACTTCCAGCTTCTGACCAGTTCCTTGGGTTCCTACCTTATGTCTCTACCTCAGTTTACCCACCTCTGCAATGGTCTGGAGAACTGGCTCCCTCAGGGAGAGGGTCCCATGGAAGGAATCCTCAGCTGATTCCTGAATGGGATTCGGGGGGCAGCTGAGTGCTGCCCGTTGCAAGGGGCACATCAGCACATCCACACGCTCCACATTTCCCCTCGGGAGCTCCCACAGGGTCCTCTCCTCACCCACCACAATCACAGTCCTCTCCTCTCCACCGTTGATCTGACCTGCTGAAGCTGCACCCCCATGGCCTCTTTGCCTCCTCTGCCCCCATTCCTGCTCCCCAACTGGCTCTCCTTGACACGGTCTAAAGTGACCTTGATAAACCCAAACTCAACTGCAGCTCTTCCTTGGAGATCTCTGGTGTCATCACCTGTGAGAGAAACACAGACTCTCCATCCAGCGTTTCTGATGCTACCAGCTCAGGCATTCCCTGGCTTTCAGGGTAAGGACACCCTCCCACACCTCTGCAAATGGTCTCTTCGTTACCTCCTCCTCCTCAAAGGCTGTTTCCTGCTGGAACCCTAACAGATACATCAAAGAGACCCTACCTACCTATGTTATCTACCATTTGATCACAGGACAGACTGCTGCACGAGGGAATGAGCTGCCTATCTCCAAAGGTGATCAAGAGGAGGCACATCTGGCATGTTATCAAAGGCATGCCAGCTTTGGCTGGGGGCTCAATTTGAAGACCTTTATTGTTCCCATGCCCTGAGCCAGCCCCTGGCTGAGCATAATGACCCAATCACAGTCACCAGACAGCACCTTGAGGCAGGTCCTGTCATAATCTCTTACTGTCACCTGAGCGTGCACCCCAGGCACTTACAAACACAACACAGAAAGGATCTTTCCCTTCTCCTTTGGTCCCGACCCAGCTGCCAGTTACGAGGTGAAGAGGCCACTGGGGGAGAGAAAAGGTGGAGAGGACAACAATGCCCAAGTTAGGACAGAAGTCCTACAGTGGAGAACGCCATTTTAAAGATGGGGAGACTGAGTCACGAAACAACAATGTGTGTCCTAAGCTTCTGCAGGAAAATGCGTGCTCCACTTTCCTGAATTCCTGCCCAAGATCTCATCTGCTCGCATTCTGTGTGGGTGTCACCGTCTGGATATGGCACAGGGGACTGGGACATGACCATACTGTCATTTCTGATTGTGCATCTAAGGTGCAAGTGAACACAGATGAGACAGCTAGGGACCCCAGTGGTGGGACAGAAGACTGGATGACAAGGTAAAGCCCTGGGCACAGTAAATGATTCCCCTTGGTAGTGTGGCTATTGCTTCTTCACCCCTGCTCTCATTTCAACAGGCCCGTCATGAGACCCCGATAAAGCCACAGAAGCAGAAGGTTTGCACGAAATGAGGAACTGTTATCAAGGAAAAACCTAAATAAGGCTGCTAGCCTCACTTGCTCTCGGCCAACTTAAAAACCACTAATTTTGGAGGTCACACAGCTGGGTCAAATATAACTTACTTCCCCCTAGCTTTGCTGTAGATGGCACCTCTGAAGTGGGGGTATGAAAACAGTTGCCTGGGATACTTGCCCGTTACTTGAAGGTCACTTTTGCTAAATCACACTCTCTACTTGAGGCTACAGATGTTTGATGGGTGACTGAAATGAGACAAAAGGTTTGGCACTTCTGTCTTCATATTGTGTCTGTCCCCTTAGCTGTCTTAACCCTTGAGTCAGATTCTTTGCATGTAGACATGTTGATCACTGAAAAAAGAAAATGTTTTCTCCAAGTCTGTGATACAGGGTTAAGTTAGCCTATTGCCCACTGGCCTCAGTATGTTTTCTTTTTCTTTCTCTCTTTTCTCTTTTCTGCTCCCACCCCTGTGCTTCTTCAGCAGCCAAAGCAGCCCAAGCATCTGAAGTCCTTCAGCCCTATCTTTGGTCGAAGACCACAAGACTGGGATATTTCATATATGACACCAGCTATGTGAAAATTCAGCAGCCTTTAGGACAAGTTGACTGTGACCACCTGATGATCACAAGAAGAAACGTCTTTTGGAACTGTGTTCCCAGCCATGGAAATTACCAGACTCTAGCCTACCCCAACCAATCAATAACAGCATGCTGTTCTCTTTGTCTACCAGTAGTGTGGTCCCTTCTCTCAGCCAATGCTGACTCCCTTCCGCCGAAACCCCAATTCAGCCAATAAAGCTTTGCCTGTGCAAGAGCGGATTTGCTTGCAGCACCTGGATGGGCCTCATTTCTACTGTCACTGGATCAGAAGATTGCACCATCCAGTATAACAGGAAATCTAAAATTCAGTGTCACCTCCTTCCCAAATAAAGATGCTTTGCAGTCTGGAACAGAAAGGATGAAAGAGAGAGGTTGCAGTCCAGCTCCACCACTCCAGATGCATGCTTTTGGGCAAGTCACTCCAGCTCTGTACTTCTCTGTTTTCTCAGCTGTAGAAAAATGCTGAGAGTATGTAGGAGGATGTATTTGAAGCAACTAGCACAGCGCCTGGCCCTTGATAGCCCCTCGGCCATGGCTGGTCCTTTTCCTCTTATGTCAATCAACTTTATTGAAGTAGAATCTGTCCAATAAAGGGCATCCACTTTAAGTGGACAATTCATGAGTTTAACAAAGGTCAAAGTCACAGTCAAGAGGCAGAGCATTTACCTTAACCTCCAAGTTTCTTTGTGCCTCTTTGCAGTTAACCCAACCTTGGGTGCAGTTGGCCACTGATCTGCTTTCTGTCACCAAAGATTTGTTTCTGTCTGTGTTAGTCAGCTTTGGATTGCTGTGACAAAATACCAGAGGCTATCAACTTAGAGGAAAGGTTTATTTTGGCTCCTGGTTTCAGAGGTGTCAATTCACATAGTGGGCCAGCTCCGTTGCTTCTGGGCCGGTAGTGAGGCGGAGCATCCTGGTGGAAGAGTGCAGCAGAACAAAGCTGCTCATCTCATGATGGACAGGAGGCAGAGAGAGCATGAGAGCCAGCGAGAAAAGGGCAGGTGCCAAAATGCACCCTTTACAGTCACACTCCCAGTGACCTGCTTCATCCAATTAGGTCTCACCTCCTAATGAGCCCATTGAACTATAAACTCACCATTAATTCATTGATGCAGTTGGAGCCCTGGTGTTCCAATCGCTTCCTCAAAGCCCCGCCTCTGAACACTACTGCACTGGGGACCAAGCCTCCCACACATAAGCCTTGGGGGATGAATTGTATACCAACCATATTAATGCTGGTTGTGATGGAATCCTATGGTGTGTACTCTTTGGGGCTTGTCTTCCTTGGATCAGCATAATGACCATTTGGCTGAATGCATATTGTTGTGTGCATTTGTAGCTCATGCCTTCATATTGCTAAGTACTGTTTCATTATGTGAATATACCACTGCTTGCTTACCTGTGCTTCTGTTCTTTCCAGTTTCAATGACTAGGAATAAAACTGATGTGAACATTCATGTGCAGGTTCTTTTAAAACATTTTTCATTTTTCTTGAGTAAATATCTAGAAGTGGAATTGCTGGATCATACCACATATTATTATTTAATGGGTTTTTTAACTGACTATTTTCTTAAATATTTGTGCCATTTTGCATCCCCTGGCACTGTACAGAGTTCCAGTTACTCTGCATCCTTCCCAATGCTTGTTGCTATTTTGTTTGCTGTTTTAATAAGTGTATGTTGCTATTTCATTGTAGTTTGATTTGCTGTCCCTTAATAATGAATGATTTTGAACATCTTTTATGGGATATACTTGACATCTGTGTCTCCTTTTTTGGTGAATGCCCAAATATGTTGCCCACTTTAAAAATTGGGTTGATTTATTTCTTATTATTCAGTTGTAAAATTTCTTTATATACTCTATATGCAAATCCTTTTATCATTTTACAAATGCTTCTCTAAATCTCTGGCTCTCTTTTCCCTCTCTTATTGGTCTTTCTAAATCCAGAAGTTTAAATTTTTCATGAGTTATAATTTATTATATTTATGTTTAATTGTTTGTGCTTTTTATGCCTACTCTAATAAGCTGTCATCTAATCTAAGGCCACAAATATCTTCTGTCATATTTTTAGAGTTTCACATATTACTTTTAAGTTTATGATCAATTTGGGAAAAATGTGTATTATGTGAGATAAGAGTCAAAGTTCAGGGTTGTTTGTTTGATTGCTGTGGATGACCAATTGTTTTGGCTTAATTTATTTAAAAAACAATCTTTCCTCCATTAAATTACCTGGCACCTTTTCCAAAAACGAGTTGGCCACATGTGTATAGTTTAATTTGGGGGTTTGGTTTTTTTTTGAGACAGGGTCTTGCTTTGTAGTTCAGGTTGGCCTTGAACTCACTATGTAGCCTATGCTAGCCTTGAACTCACTGCAATCCTTCTGCCTCTGCCTCCTGCGTGCTGGGATTACAGGAATGTGCCACCACGCCCGGCCCTGTATAGTTTAATTTTGATCTTTGTATTTTGTTACATTCATATGTATATCTTCACTGTGGTAGTCATTTAGTAAGCCTTGAAACTAGTAGTATGAATTTTCCAACTTTGTTCTTTTTTCAAAACAGTTTTGGCTGTTCAAAGTTCTTTGTATTTCCATATATTTTAGAATCATCCTGGAATATCTATAAAAATATGCTTGAATTTTATTAGTATGGCATTAAATCTATAGATCAAATAGAGAGAATTAATCTCTTAATAACACTGAGTCCCCTGATCCATGAACATGTTGTATTTCTCCATTTATCTAAGTCTTCTTTAACTTCTCTCATTAATTTTATGTTCTTAGCCCAGAAATTTTGCATATATTTTGTTAGATTGACCTCTAAATATTTCACTTTTTTATACTGTTGTACATGGATTGTTTTTTAAATTAAAATTTTCATTTGTTCATTGCTAGTGCATAAAAATACAACTGAATTTTGTACATTGCTCTTTTATACGGAAACCTTGTTAAATTCATATGTTAGTTCTAGTAGCTTTTTGGTACACTCTGTTAGGATTTTATATGTAGGAAATTATGCTATGGAGATGGGTCCTGCCTTAGTCAGCTTTCCCATCACTGGACTCAATACCCAACACCCAAAACTTAAAGGAGGAGAAGACAATTTGGCTAGCAGTTTCAAGATATTTAGCCCATTGTTAGCTGGCTCCAAGGCAGAAACACCATGGTGGAGCAATATGATAGCTGGGAACCAGAGCCAGGAGCAGCACCAGAGAGAAAGGGGCAAGGAACCAGATATCGACTCAAGCCCAGGTCTCCATAATCTACCCAGACACATCTAGAAGTGTGCTCCACCAGTCCCTGGGGCAGATCCCAAAGTCAATCAATTGAAACCCCTTCCTAACCACCCCAAGTCCCAATTTCCCCTTCCAAGGCACATCCCCAATCACCTAACTTCCTCCCACTAGGCCCCACCTCCCAAGAAGGCTACAGGCCACCAACCAAGTCTTTCACATGTGAGTCTTTGGCAGATGCTTATTCAAACCATAGCAGTGTTTTGGAGGGCTCAATGTTGTTTCAGTCCTTGAACAGTGTAGCACTTTGTATTAGTATGCAGTGAAGTTACTCACAGATCAGCTGATCCTCTGACGTTTCTCTTTTAAGTTTGGTTGAAGTGAGTTTAGAGTTCCTTTACTCTGAGGTTGTTTAGCCCTAGTGCTAACATGTGACCCTTCTGCCATCTCCATTCTGACTGGGCAGAACTTGAAGCCTTCAAGCCCACGTAAACTGTGGGAATTGCTCAGCTCATAGCTCCTTGGTCATTCTTTGCCTCGTGGAGTTTCACACTAACTAGGCACATCTTAGGATTTAGAAACAAAATCTGGAGGATTCCAGAGATTTCTGAAACACTCTCTTTCTGCATAGCTTTCCTTTCTTCAGTTTCCACCCTACAAATGTCATCTTCTCAGCCTTCTCAAATGCAAACTCACCACCTCAACTGAGAGTCCACTAAGCTCTCTCTGGGTTCACCCTCCCCAAAGTTCAGTCTGAATAGTGTCTCCAACTTGGAATGGCCATATAGTCCAGAGTATTTGTTCTCCTTATCTCACAATCATAGTCAAAAGCTGCCTCCTGGTCAATGTCTAGAAACATTTGTTTCATATATTGTGTGCCATTCTCTCTGTGTTCGTAGAGGGAAATAAGTCCCATCTCAGTAACGCTGACATGGCTAAAGAGTGACCTTAATTGTAGTCCTTTCCACTTACCACCCTCTGCCAGCAGGAGACTCCACTTCTAGTAGCTGGAAAGAAACCTGGGTGTGACCAGGAAATGGTCATGCAGGTCCTCTCCCACTCCAGATGGCCTTCCTTTTATACTGTACCCACTTCCTCCCTCCTACCTAGGTTTCCTTGGATCCCCAGGCCTGGCTTATCTTTCCAACCCCAAAGGGCTGAAATCAACAGGATTTGACCATTCTGTGGCAAAAAATGATCTGGATGAGCTGCCAAGAATTATTTTGTTAACTTCTCACAACATTTCTCCCAGGAGTGGAGCTAGTGTTTATTTGGCAGTTGCTCTGGGATGGGCACCATGCTAGCCATTTTGCACACATGATTCCATCTCACACTTACCATGGTCCTATGATGTCACTACTGCCACATCACAGATGAGGAAACTGCAGTGCAGAGGTCAAGTGACTTGACCAAAGCCAAAAGTCCAAGGTGACTTTCGCAAAGTCCTACGGCTCTGCAATGAGAGCTTTCTAAAATGTACAGGGATCCTAGCCCCAAGAGCCCAGGCTCTCCCACACCACACTGGCTCATCCAGGGCCTCCTGCAATGACTACTTAGCCTGAGAGCCTGGAGCCTGCTTCTATGGGGCCTTCTCCCCTAGCTTGGTGCCAGCTTCCAGCTCCAGGAATCTGCTCCTGAAGGCATGGTGGCTGGGAGAGAAGGAGCAGTAGTCACTGAGATTCTCTGACTCCCTCAACCAGCCCCCACCCACCCAGTCCTTTAGCATCATACCCTAGGGAGTCCCAATCCATCTTTAATCCCCTTGTAACCAACTTAGTTAGTTCCAGTCCCTGCACTCATACCTCGGGTAGACCACAGGTCACAGGCCCTGTTCCACTCCTGCTCCTTCTTTTCCATCCTGGATCCCAAGGACAGGGACTTGTGAGGGTCTGAGAGCTACAGCTGAAAATTGAATGTGTCCCTTGGGGAAATTCCAGGGACCCTAGGACTCCTTAGGAAATCACCACCCTCAGAGCAACAACAAAAATATTCCCTAACTCTGGGCAGTGTCCCACTCAACTCACTGTTTACTTCTAGATTAAGGTCCAGTTCCTGGGGAGGATTATTCTTGGGGTGGGAGAGGGAGAGAACACAAAGCCACAGGCAAGTCAAGAAGTCCCCACTCCCCTCTTCTCTTCCTGGTCTCATCCCTTCAGCCCCTGCCCCTCAGTTGGGCCCACTGAGGCAGGAAATCATGAAGTTACTTAAGGACCAAGATCAAGCTTAGGACCCCGGAGTTCTGCACTTCCTAACAAGGGTGCCAACCCCAAAGCAGCCCCTATGTGCAGCCTTGTACAAAGAGAACAATGTGCCTCATTTTTGGTACTATTTTACCCTTGTCCATTCGAAGAAGAAGAATGGCACTAGTAATCACTTGCAGAGCCCCAACT
This sequence comes from Heterocephalus glaber, assembly GCF_000247695.1. The sequence continues at coordinate 4,966,935 of NW_004624754.1, read as the reverse complement.
CTGAGTCAAATGCTTCATACAATTGGCTGTGAATCCTCACAGCATATGAGGTAGATATTACAAAGTCACTTGGCCTAAGGGGAAACTGAGGCACAGAGATGTGGGATCATTTGGCTAGGGTCCCCAGGCCCAGGAAGGAGCAAAGCTGTCTAGGCCCTGGCCCCAGGAGGACTGGCTTGTGCTCCTTGCTTCTATTTGCTGAGCAAATGAGCAACTTCATCCTGTCCAGCTACTCACAGGAATCCAGAAAGAAGGCAGAGCTGGCCTCGCCATGTCCTCCAACAGATGGGGAAACTGAGCTATCCAGCCCCACCACAGACCAAGAGCTGGACCAACACAAACACTTAAGCTTGCTCATCCTAACCTGACAGTGCCCTCTCTGCCCATACAAGTGTGAATGGCTGAGTTATGTGGTTCCCATGGAAATGTAACCATCCTTAACAGAAGCCAAGAGTTGAAAAAGAAACCAGTACAGTTTCAGGCCTGGCCTACAGATGTTTGCATGGGAGTCACTCAGCACAACATACCTCTCAGCAGGTGCACATCACCCTGGAGTTTCCCAGAAAGCCCTTCTCATGCATCTTATCCCAACAATAAACTGGGTAGGGATTATTTTACCCATTTTATAGATGAGGAGCCTGAGGTACCAGGCGGTGACATTTAGCCCGCCACATGAGGGCCACTTCTGGTTCTCAAAAGTCTCATGGAAGCCTTGAGAGGATACTGCCAGCAGCCAAATGATGAGTATTGTTGCAGGACTGACACACATCTGAATGCCCTTGCACTAATGAGCTGGGGGAAGCCAGGGACTCCAGCGCAGCTGGGCCCTCTGGGTCAGGGTTGTCACCAGAACCTGAATGGAATGAGTGTGCAGGGAGCCCCAGAAGCCTGGAAGCCACTGCTGGGCTCCATCCCAGGGCACTAATTGGGGCTGAGCTGGGTCAGAGGGGCCCGGTGTCCCACCAGCAGTGGTGTTTGGAGCCAGGCAGGGGTCCAGCAGCCATTGTCTCTTTTGCCCCTCCACCTCTGACCTCAAAACAGAGGCCTGCAAGACCTTGCTCCCGGGGACCTGGAATCTGAGCTAATGAAATGACTTCCAAACACAACTCAGGCACTGGGCCTGCTGCAACATCAGGACGAAGAGACTGATGGCCTGGGACCTCCTCTGAGCCCAGCACCTAGGGTCTTCTTGGAGTAACAAGTACCCACCAAGTGTCTTCTGTGTGCTGTTACTAAGGATGCTGGGAAAACAAGTGTAAACAGGGGCTGTGCAGTCCACGGAGAGGTCACAGGATCATCCTACCTAAAAGACAAACCAAGGATCAGCGACACTGTGACTTTTCAGACACAGCCAGCCAGAGGCAGACCACAGAGCCAAATCAATAAAGGCTCCAATTTTTGCTCTTGTTTCCCCATGTACCAAGGTACTATGTCTCTCATTGACCAAGCTCTCCCTCACGTGTGACACTGCGCTAAGCACTTTCCATTCATAATCTCGTTAAATTCTCATAAACATCCTAAAAAGGAATAACAATCCCCCTGCTAGAGAAGAGGAAATGGGCCACAGAAAGGCTAAGTGACTTGCCCAGACTCACATGGAGAGCAACAGTAGACAGTCCAGGGATGGGGAATGTGGCCAGGGGCAGCAGGGAGGGAGTCAGGCCAGCTGGGAAATGTGCCAGCTACAGAGGGGAAAGGGGAGGTCAAACATGGGAAGGTGCTAATCCTAGAGGACTTTCAAAAGGAAGCAGTAGCAGGGGGTGGGGGGTGGGAGGTGGAGAGGGTTAGCTCAGTTGTTCCAGGGAGAGTTCGATCCCCGGTACCAAAAAAAAAAAAAACCAAAATGAAAGCAGCCACAGTCTGATGGGGGCCAGCATGGAGGTCTGAATCAAGACTCCCAAGCTCATCCCCGCTCCACCCATCACCCCAGGGCTCCAGTGGCTTGCAGAAGAATGCATGTTCCAGTCTTGGCGTCTTGGTATCCAAACCTGGCAGGTTGAGATCCCGTGTTTCCACGGCAACCATATTCCTAACAGCATCCAATAAGGACATTATTTAGCTGCAGTAAGCACACGGGATCTTTTGATTACTGCCGAAGGTATTGAGAGGCCTCTTTCCCTCTCCAGGGGCCCCCACCTCTCCTTGGAAAAATAGATGCTGCCCTGCTGAAAACTGGGGGAATGAAGAGGGGGAAAAGTCCTCACACAGAGAGGGAAAAATGGAAGGGGGGCATCAGAGTTTGCATTGATAGAATTGCCTGTTCAGCGCTTCTCCTTTCTTATAGATTTAGATAACACACTCGTCAGGGATATCTTCATTTCCCAGAGCAAAGAAATTAATTACCCACTAATGGTGCAATTCAGAAATTAATTTACACCACCATCTCAAATATGTCGTTATTAATCAATTGACATTAGGGGATGGGAGGGGGAGGTGTCCACTAGAGTCTAGGGTGCTCAGAGGCTAGATTGAAACCACTCAGGCAGCAGCTGAGGAATTCAGTCCCCCAAAAATGTGGGGGCTCTAAATGCTGCGGAGAGAGCACTGGCCTGGGAGTCCAACGGCTCACACTCCATGGGTGACACTGGGCAAGTTTGCCTGGGTTTCAGCTGACCAGCTGAGGAGAGGTGGACTTGTGCAGGCTTCCTGAACTCCAGTGCTCACTTCATCCAACAGTGTAGAGTGCTCCAGGGTGCAAGATGCCCAGGGCCCCTCCTGTCCCCAGGACTCTGCAGAGCACAGGTGGATGCAAGGAGGGGCCTCTGACCACCTGGAACTCCCTGTTCTCTCGGGCACCGGCTCAGGGGAGTCTGTCCTTCAGGGAGGTGATCCCCTTTCCTAGCACACTGACCTACACGTTGCTCAGTTCTACCATGACCTCCCCAGGGTGGGCAGCAGCTCCAAGAGGGCAGGGCCCTTCTTCTTCACTATGCTAATAAGTACTTATTTCTGAATAATGGTTTGGCTTTGGCACCTCAGATGGGAGGGCTGGCCAGGTGGGAGGTGCCCCATGAAAACAGGCAGGGAGCCTGGATGTTGTTCTGAGAGGAAGGGAAGGACAGAGGGGGCAGTGGACAGTGGGGGCTGAGGGGCAGGTGCAGGCTAGTGAGAGTGACATGCACAGGCCCCGGGCAAGTGCTGGAGCTTCTGTGGGCTGAGGAAACCAGCCCCACATTAAGCCCTTCAGGTACCCGCTGCCTCAGGTCCCCTGTACCCTACAACCCATGCGAACCCTACTGTGACTTCCCCATTGCATACTGAGAGGCCATTGAGGGGGGCTCAGCTGCAACAGCCTCCCCTTTGAATCCAGGCCTTGTAGGTCCGGTACCCACATTCACACCGGTCTACCCATCCACCTTCCGTGTGATCAGTTTCTGCCATGCTTTCATTCTCCAGGGATCTCCCCACCCCAGCCCGCCCAAGCCTGGCCCCATCCTGTGAGATGGTCAGAGTTCGCACCATGTGATGGACGAAACTGAGGCTCGGAAGCACGGCCTGGGCCCAGGGCCCGCTCCAGCCCCTGCCTTCCCCTCCAGGCTCAGCTTTGGCAGGTGGGGCAGGGGCAAAGAGGAGGGCAGGGGTCCCACTTGATAGATCAACCAGCCTCACTCTGGTGGGAGGGAACACAAAGGAATCCACACTGCCCACTGCCTGTCCTGTGCTGTTCAGAGGAGTCACAGGCACATACGGGATCTGAGTTGGGAGCAGTGACCTCACCATTTTACAGACGGGGAAACTGAGTCCTGTGGGGAGAGAGGTTGACCAAGACCACCCAGAGAAGGAAAACAGATTCGCCGGGTAAGACCCTGAGAGAGGGCATGTCCCACAGGATGGCATGTCCTCCTACACCTGGACCTGCCTGCCTGTATTGATGGGGGTAGGGGGGGCTCACTACAATCTGAAGGGTGGACAGGACACCCCCAGACCCCAGTAGGCCAGGGGTGCTGAAGTGCAGGAGGCAGAAGCAGCAAGTGAGCTGGCCAGGAAGGAGCGGGCTCAGAGACATTTCCCAGGTGTCTCTGGGCCTTGTGGGATGCCAGGGGAAGAGCTGTATAGGAACCAGGTACCCCTGCCCCCGCAGGCCTCACCCCGCTGCCGGGAAGAGCCTGGACTCTTCTCTTATGAACCGCCATTTATGCAGCACTTTCTATGAGCCACAGGCATCTCCACCTGTCGTTCCACTTGGTCTCTGACACCAGGCCCATTCGCAGGTGAGGAAGCTGAGGCCCAGGAGGGCCGGGCTGGCTCAGGTCTCCCAGTTAGGCATAGGGCCCAAGTGCAAGGGCAGCAAGGAGCTGCAGAGCAGGTGTGTGGGGGGATGGACACAAGAACACTTGGTGTGGTTTCCCTGGCGACGAAGACAGCCCATAGCCACTCTCACCCGAGACAAATAATAATCATCACCCCCAGCATCAGCAGACCCTTGTGTCGGCTCTCTGTGGCCAGCAAAGGTGGGCTGGGGGCGCTGGCAAAGGAGCCAGGAGGGCAGTACCCCGATTCTCATACTGCCGCGTTCCCCAGGGGGATCCCCTGTCCCCTCATCAGGGCAATGGAGCGAAATCTGTGCTCAAACAAGAGTGCTCTGGGCGGGGGAACGATGAGAAAACCTAATCAGCTCCCCTCACTGCTCCCAACCAGCAGGGCTCCGACAGCCTGAGCCGCCCACACTCTGCCCTCTGAGGGTGCTGATTATCTCACCAAGGCGTGTGCACCCGCTGTGTGACAGTGCCCGCTCCCCAGGCCCACACACGGCAGACTGGAGCGCACCTTTGTCTGCCGCTGCCTTCTCCGGCAGCTGCTCAGGCACATACTCACAGGCATACACAGGCACACACAAGTGCACATAGGGACACACTCATGGCCACACACTCGTGAGCATGTACACACATGCACCTATCACCATGCTCATGCACTTTCATGTATACATTCACTTTGCTCACCCACAGCCCCCCATGTACACACTTAACTCAGGTACATGTGCAAGATGTACACACACCCTTTCTCATTTACACCCTTCTGTCACAAAACACATGCAGTCATGCATGCCCATCGGCACATGGCCCATGCGTGTACGCACGCACGCACACACACACTCACATCATGCCCATGACCTTGCGCAGAGGCAGCAGGTGGTGAAGAGCACAATTGCTGCTCCTGTCAAGTGAAGAAGGCACCTGGGCATCAGCAGAACCCCTTCCTCTCTCCCTCCCTGCTTCCCTGCAGCTCCTCTGGTGCCCTGGAGACACCCTACCCTGAAGGGCTTGACACCACCTGGAGTCACTCAGTGCCTCTCTCCAGCCCTGGCCAGCTGGGAAGGATCAGGGACATTCCCCTCCTGGTCAGGGGCAGCCTGAGAACCACCCAAGGCCACGAGGCCACTCTTGGAGTCCCCGGTTCCTTTGCCAACCACCCCACCCTGCCTTTCCTCCCCTTCCATGGTCCCTTCTCTCTTTCCTCACCCCCATCTCTCTGTCCCTTGTGTCTGCTCACCTGCCTCTGTGTCTCTTAGCAACTCTCTTTCTGGCTCTGTGACTCCAGTGTCTTTGTCCTGTGTCACTCTCTGTAACATGCTCCCTGGGCTGGAGATGTAAGGGTGTCCCAAGTGTGACAATCACACAGTCTGTCCACCTTCCAGCCAGGTGGAGAGAGCAGTGTGCATGCTCTGCATGAACCAGTCGCCTGCAGGGACACTGGGCAGAGAGAAAGTGCCCAGAGAAGCTGTGGTGTACATATGAGTGTGTTCAGAGGGGTCACAAAAGCCTTATGGCACTTCCCCTACCCCCAAAGGGCAGGGATGCCCCAACAGAAGGCCTTCAGGAGCTTGGTAGCTGCCAGGCCCCTGGCCATGCCCCCTTGCCAAGCTACAGTGTATTTAACATTTCCCGGTGTTCATCAGCCAGTGAGATGCCATTACTTCTAATCAGTTGGAGTGGGCTGGATTGGTTTGGACAGAGCCTGTGGATTTGATGGGTATAAATGGGGGTGGGGAGCTGAGCTTGTTGGAAGACTAAAAAGTTTGGGCTGAGTTAGTCTGGGTAGTTGCCCCTCTGAGAGAAGTGTTGAGGACCCTAATTCATGCTACAGAGCCATAGCAGTCTTGGGATAACTGTGTCTGGTCACTGTTCTTTAGGGCTTGTCACAGCAGAACTGGATTCAGCCCCCAGGGATGCAGAAAGCAGTAATGTTGGGTGCTAATCTGGCCTCAGGAGATTCCACCCTAATCCAGCCAGGCTAGTCCTTCCAACTGTACAACTTTACTTCCTTACCACCAGGCTTTCTGCTTTCCAAGGGGGCCTCTTTGAAAAACCAGAGGACAAGGATGCTGGGCAGCACAGGAAGCAGCAGAAGGACGGAGGCCAGGTGAGTGACAGCAAGACAGCCTGATGAAAATGGTGAGGTTGGGGGCATTCTCTCTGCTGCAGCTTTAAAATATTCTTCTCCTGGTGACTTCTCTCCCTCCTTAGAGAAGTAAGTCCATCTGTTCCAATCAACCAGTTCCTTCTAGGAGTCTCCACATTGTCTACCTCTGGAATCTGCCTCTTCCGAACATGAAACTCAACCCCAAGATGGAAATGCTGTGGGTCTCTGCTGCTTGGTAGCCTGGGGAGGGAGGAGATGAAATTCATGGACTTTTGGTCTCCATCAGGTCACAAAGTGAAGGAAACTGCTCACTTCCTCTGAGTCAGGGCCAGCCCTAAATCGGAGGGTGTGTTCCTGCATTAGACACCTTTCTCATTGCTGAAACAAAATACCTGAGATTCACAGCTTAAAGGAGGAAAGGTTTATTTTGGCTCACAGTTTCAGAGGTTGCAGTCCGTGGTGGGCTGGCTCCAAGGCAGAGACTTGGTGGTGGGAAGGGCATGGTAGAGAAAAGCTGCTCAGCTCCTGGTATCCAGGAAGCAGATCAGAGCCCTACTATGCCTGGACTTCTGACCTGCAGATTTGTGAGGTAATGAAGGGGCATGGCTTCATGCTGCTAAATCTGAGGCAATTTGTTACAGAAGCAATAGAAAACCAGGTGGATCCTTTGGGGTGGATTATACAGGGCCACAGAGTCTTAAAAGGATTGAGGGTGGGTGGGTTTCTCCTCCCTCAAGTTGTGCTGGTCTGTGATCACTGTGACCAAAGAGGGCTACAGAATGAAGCCAGGCCAAGTCCAGGCCCAGGCTTTGAAGGTGCTGGCAGTTCCACATGGCTCCTTGGCACCATGAGCTGTCATGGAAGCCCAAAGTCTCTGCTGAGCCTGCCATGCTGTGAATAAGGCTGCAGTGGCCACATGAAGGGACCCAGTGGAGACAGAGGTGCCTGGCTGGTGCAGCTCCCAGCCTTTGGGTCTTACCAACTAAGGCCACAGCCATCATGGAGCAAAGACAAGGCATCCCCACTGCCTCTTGTCTGAATCACTGTCTGCAGTATAATGAGCTATAATAAATGGTTGTTCTTAAGTCATTATGAGTTGTAGTAGTTTGCTACACAAAAATAAATCACTGGCCTACCACTGTGTTGGTTCCAACTCCCAGGGATCTCTCTTTTCTTTCAGTGCCCAGCTTACTCATAGTGCTGCAAGTGCTCCATTCCAGAAACTGATAGGAAGAGTCTGTAGGTGAAGGTCAGGCCTGGCTTGGCCACACCTGGGAAGGCTGCAGGGCTTGCTCAACATTCCCAGAGTCTGTACCTCCAGGCCAGCAGCTACAAGGCCAATGCCACCTTCTCAGCAGTGTGTGCTGGCACTGGGAACATTGATACCTCTCTTCGGGGCCTTGGTGCTACCAGAAGGAAAGCTGTCCCTGGTGGTGGCAGTTTGGTTAAAGAAAAGTCATTTAATGCCCTGGACATACCCAAGGGCTGCTTTATCCACATCCTTATAAATGGACAGGGATGATCCTCCTTCTCTTCCCTAATCTCCCCTGGGGCCACTCCACCCAGCCCAGAGAACAGAGAAAAGGGTTTTATGGTTTTCCCACCATCCACACCTCAACTCAGCAAAACCAGGAAGCACTCCAACACTCCCAGAAGGAGGGGGACACTTTATGCAAAATAAGCAACAAATAAAGCCAAACCCAAAGGCAAGTAGCTGACTTTGTGATTGTGATGGTTTGGAGATGGTGTGTCCCCCAAGACTCACGTGTTGCTGGCTTGGTTCCCAATGTAGTAATGTCAGAGGTGGGGCTTCTAGGAAGTGATGGAATCCTGAGGGCTCAGACCTCATTAGTGGATTAATCCATTGATGATTCTTAATTGGATGGCATTGTTGGGAGATGGTGGAAACTGGGAGGTGCGGACTAGTTGGAGGAAGTAGGTCATGGAGGTATGCCCTTGGGGACTGTACCTTGTTCCTTCCTGTCCTCCTCCTATCTCTGTCTGTCTCTGTCTTTGTCTTTGTCTCTATCTCTGTCTGTCTTTCTTCCCTTCCTGGCTGCCATGAGTTGAGCCTTTTTCCTCCATCACCACCTTTTTCCTGCCATGGTGCTTCTGCCCTATCACAGGCACAGAAGCAAAGGTGTCAAGTGACCATGGACTGAAACCATAAGCGAAAATAATCATCCTTTAAATTGTTTGTCTCAGGTATATTGTCACAGTGACAGAAAGTGACCAACTTCCTTAAGAAGATACTTGTGTTTTTTTCTTCTTAAGGAGACAGAGGGCAGAGACCATGCCTTAGATTTCTCTGGGTTACCGGCAGTGGCCCAAATGTGGCTGACACTAATGAGGGCTAATGAATAAGGGTCAGTCAGCATCTCTGAAATGAAACTATTGGCCCAGACATCAGGGCAAGGAGGGTGCAGCAGGGATCCTTGGCTCCTCTAGGGTCTTATGTAGAAGCTGCACAGCTGCAGTCTTGGAGCTGGGTGAGGGGTGAAACCCCTGTTCCTTCTTCCCTCACACCACTCTCAGCATCTGAGACAGCTCCAAGGAACACTAAGATACACAGAGCATAGTTTGAACCCCACAAATTCATCCACTTCTGTGGTTTTATAGCGAAGGAACTGAGCTCAGAGAGAGTTCATTCAATCTGTGACTGCACTGCCTTGCAGCTCAAGATTACCTGGGCATCCCCCACGTGATATCCTGGGGAAGAGAGTGGTGGGAAGGCCACCCATACCTTATGTGACTCATGTACTCTCTTCTTACATTCTATTGGCCAGGATGAGCCAGAAGAGGCTGGAAAGGACGGAGAGACTCCAGGCGTGGGCAATCCCCAGCAGTCTTAGCCAGAGCTGTCAATACACTGGTCACTCATTAGATCTTCACTCTATTGACTCATACCAGAGGCCACTCATGAGTAGCTAAGCATTGTACTGCTGCTGGGAGACCACAGCACCAGAAGGCCTCCATGAGGGATCCTCCTACAGTTACAGTCACAGGGTGCTAGACACTGGCAACTCAAATGGCAACTAACTGCCAAGATGGGAATATGGGCTGTCACGGAGGAAATGGGACAGGCAACGGGTCAGGCTTGGGTGAGGCCAGACCTCCTGGGGCAGCCAGGAACAAAGTGGCAGGGAGATGTTCACAGCAGAAAAGCCTGCTGGAAAAAGTCATGAAGACTATACATGAGGGAAAGTATAGTGCCTTTGACAGCATGTGCCATCCAGCTCTCCTCTGCGAGTACTGATGAGCCCTTCCTCTTCCTGGATCCATTCAATCCTAGCTATGCATACTTCCACTTAGTCCTGAATCACCACCTCTCCAAGCCTGGGAGGTTAGCAAAGATGACACATTTCACTTGGGCTGTGTGACCTCAGGAAAATGAGTAAGCCTCTCTGGGCCTTGGCTGCCCACTAGTGGAATAAAGCAATTAGAAAGTTTCAGAAGGGACTACAGCGCAGTCTATGACTTTGATCGACAGATGATTTCCCCTTTATGAATGCCCTTGCCCTCTTACAATTGCTCCTGAACAGCAGAGCCAAGCAAGCTGAGCTGTGCAGGGCCAAAGGAGGCCAGGCTCTGACTAGGTGAGCCCAGAGGAGGCAGGAGAGATGGTCTGCTCCCCACCTTGCAGACCAAACCAGACACTAATGAGGCCTATCTGTGGAGTAATTAGCCGCAATCACGGCGCGGTGCATTAGGCAGACATGGCCTCGGTGCAGTGGTGGCAGCTCCTGGGACGTGGGAGCCCAGGGCTTTGAACACTGCATTACGGCGGGGGTGCGTCCTAATGTCACTTAATTACCCTAGGCAGCCTCGGATGTAATTGAGCCTGGATGGGCTGGCAGGAGCGGATGCAGGCATTCAGAGGAGGCTGATGTGTTTGTAATGATGCCACTTTGCAAGACAAATCTGGCCTTAGTGGGCTAAAGATGAGGAGGATGAAAGGGGTGGGAGGCAGGAAACTTTGATGGCATCCAGACAAGGGCTCTTTCTTCCCTCAAACCCTTAAGGTCTTGACCCTAGGCTGACCAGATGTCTCCATGTAGCTGTGTGAGATACCTGGAAATTGGAGAGTTTTTTTTTTCTTCCCATCCACAAGGCTATATAGGTCAGGGTTTGGGGCATTGTTCTTTTTTTGTTGTTGTTGTTGTTACCGGAGATCAAACTCGGAATCTTGCACTTGCGAGGCAGGTGGCAGAACCACTGAGCTAAATCCCTGGCCCTTGGCATTGTTCTTTTATTCCATTTCCTGAGAATGATGAATGATGGGTAGAGGAGGACCAACAGGTGGAAGCTAAAGATAAGGCACTGTGAGGGGGTCAGGGGTCACTTCAAAGGGAGTGGAGGATGGGAACTGGTCTGAGTGAGCCCTGTGGAAAGAAAGAAGAGCTCCAAGGAACAAATCTGGACCTGGAGCTCGGAAGGTAGACTCTCAACACAGTGCTCTTGCCAATGCTTGTCCCTCTAGAAGCCAGAGACCCAGTGATGCAGGAACTTGAGTCTCTGAAAGTCCCTTCAAGGCAGCAACTATGTTTGTCTCGCTTACTTTATAGTCCCAGCACCTACCACAGAACTCAATTAATATTTATTCACATGGATAAGTGATTGAATACAATCTACCACTTATTCTCTGCTCCCAATCCTTTCCTTCTGCAGATGGCCCACCTGGACCAGTGGGAAGCAAAAGTCTCAATGGCCAGTAGGGGCAAAACTGCTCTAAGTTTGGCACAGAGGCCAAAGATGCATTCTCTCTTTTCTCCCTCCAGCCCTCTCCCCTTCTTAAGGCCTGGCATCCCCACACATATACCAGGAAAGCAGGGCACTAGCTGTAGAACTTCTAATAAGGGTCAGAAATGTTGCTGTGGAAAAGATAGCTTTTGGAGGGGTTCCCTGAATATCTTGGAGTGGGGGTACTGATTATGTGGTACAGGAATGGAACGTCACTTGGCTGAAGAACTTGCATAGGTAGTGAGTTCAGAATGCCAAGTAACATAGATTAGTACAAAGAGCATTCAGGCACTTTCCTGCCATAGGTTATCAGACAAAGGAGTGGCAGGGGCCAGCGCTAAGGCTCAAAGGTTGAGAGAAGTGAGCAGATGGAATGGATTGCAGGATGAGGAGGAAGAGAAGTGAGGCTAGGTCATCAAAGTCTCTAATAGCAGGCAAGAAACTGGGAACACAACCTCCCTTTCCAGCACAGGTGAATGGTGATACAGTGGTGCACCCTGAGGTCTCTCTTTTCTCCCACTCCTGGACCACTCAAGACCTCTTCAGGAATCTCCACCCATATCTCACTGTGCAACCTTAGTGAATTCTCTCTCTCTCTCTCTCTCTCTCTCTCTCTGGATCTGTGTATCTCCACTTGACCAATTAGAAAACTGGACTAGATGGTGTAGCATTTCTACCTTTGGCATTCTGTTTGCTTTCACATAAGGCCACTGGCTCTCCCTGGGATCCTTTTCACTTCACCCCAGAGCCTACACACTCCCTCCTGAGGGACCCAGCAGTCATTGTAACCCCTGGTGACATTGAGGGACGTACTGTTCTCTGTCCTGCCCAATGAGCCATGTGCCAACACCTGTCTTCTCCCCAAGAGACATCTGTCACTGTCCTGGCATGCCGGTGGGAAGATGGCTTCATTAGCTCTTCCCGAGCCATCCACCCCCTGATGCAGAGACAAATGAAGTCCTCCCACCCCCTCAGCCATAGAGAGCTCCAGATCCAGAGGTAAGTCTCTAAAGGGCCACCCTGACAGCTTTGCTCCCTATAAGTTCTTCCGCCTGAGGTCATACCCACTCTCCCCAAGGCAGAAGGAGCCAGCCTCTCAGGGTGCATCCCCAGCAGCTCCCTCACCACCAGTCACCATGCCTGAAGTCCCCACATTACAGGGGTCACTGAGGCACTCAGCCTCTGTGTGTTTATTAAAATGCAAACAACTCTGCAAGAGAAGGAAGAGCAGAGGACTGAGAGCTGGGACACAAAGGATCTCCCTTCTGCACTGTGTGAGCTTGAGAGATTGGTTTCCCCTTTTAGAGCATCCTGGTTTGCTCATCTTTAAAGGAAGAGTCAGTCTCAACTCCACATCATCTCCAGGCCCCTTGATCTCTGATATGAGTTTCTGCAGGGGTAGCTCTGGGGTTCTGAGAATATGATACTCTATCCTTCAGTCTTGAAAAAGCAACCCATGGTTTTATTAAAAGAGCTTGATGGGTCAAAACAAGCAAGTACTTATCCATGCCCCTACATGCTCATAAGAAACTCTAAAGAACCCTGATCATGACTTGGAGCATGATCGAGGACCTGGGGAACATTTCAAGAGGAATCATAGGCTGGAGACATGGGCTTGGTCTCAAGACTCTGACATAAGAATATGGAAAGGATAAGGGCATTGTGCACCAAGGGACAAGATGGGGCAAGGGACAAGATGGTCACTTTAGGAGTGAGAATCAGAAGTGGAAGTAGGAATGGAAAGGCTCAGAGGCAAGAAAGAGTAGTATGTCTGGGACTATAGTGAAGGTTCATGTAGCTGGAATGAGGGCAACATAAGGATGTGAAGAGAGGACAGAGAGGACTTTCAAGGGCTGGTACCTTGATCCTTTAAGCAGAGAGAACCCATTAAAGGCTTTTGGTAACAGAAAGGGCTTGAGCCTGACTCCCTGAGAGAACATCTAATCCAACCCTTCATGTTGCAGGTTGTAACCCTGAGATCCAGAGGGCGAAAAGGATGTGATTTAAATCATCCAAGTTTTTCACCAGCAGACATGGAAAATTTAGGTCACTGTTACTCCATGCCAGAAGTAATTGTGTTCTATGGCAGAGGAGACCCACCCTCTTCCAGCCCTGGGGACAATACTGCTTTCAGCAGTACATAGGTTGTGAACAGCTCCAAGCCACCCTGGCTTTCCCCTTGTCAGGAGATGGGAGAGGGGGTTCAACTTTCAGCACCGGAGGTCATGGACATCTCCAGCCCACTGGCTTCCAATGAGGAGGGAGTTTGTAGATGTTTCAGCACCAGGAGAGCCGTGGACAGCTCCCAGTCACTCAGTTTCTCTGCTGGGGCTGGGGGAGGGAGCGAGGGAGCAGTAGGGAGAGGGGCTGGCATGTTGACTTCTATTATCAGGGGGCCCAGATGTAAAATGAATGCCTGTGATATTTATCCCTGTCATCTCTAAGAATAAGTGGCCTGATTTGTCAAGTGGGGACAGATTCAAAGATGTCAATTAAGAAGAGAAAAAAGCCCAGCTGTACTTTATTTATGTGCTGTGCAGATGCTTTGTGGCGAAAAGGAGTCAGGATCTTGGGACCCTCGTGCCCCCGCCCCCACCCCACCTTCTTTCCACCTTACCGCCCAGCCTCCCCTTCTTCCTCTCCCTCCCTCTCTGCCCTAGTGCCTTGTCTTCACCTCTTACTGTGCTTTCTCACTCCTTCTCCACTTTTTCCTGTCTTTTCTCTTTCACCTCTCAACTGTCTCTCCTCCCTCTTTCCTACCCCACTACATTACTTACTGGAATTCTCGTTCTTTGGTTTACCAGTTTCCCCTCTCTCCTCTACACACCTGTCTCTCCTCTCCCAATTTCCCTTCCTCTAAACCTCTGGCTGCTATGACCTTTGTCTTTCTAAACTGGCCTCCTCCAATGATCTCCGGTCACAAAGCACATTCTGGACTCAGATTATTAAATGGATATGAACCATTGAGGGAAAACTAGAAAACTAGAGGTTTTCACTTAAATCACAAGCAGAGTCAATCTTTGAGAGGATTTTGCTTTGAAAAATAAAATAAGATCCTAGAGAATCGGTTTGACCAGTTTCCTGAATCCAGATTAAAATTTAAAGCCAAGAGCTGAACCTAAGTAAGAGCTCAATATACTGCTTTTTCTGGCCTAAAACTAATCGTGTCTGAGCCCTGAGGTCCCCAATGCAGGACTTTCTCTCACAGCTGAAGTGTTCTACATAGTAATAAGATCCCCATCCTATTTGGGGCTCTCTCCAATCAAGAAATTGTAGAGAATTGACCCCAGTGTGGAAACCAGCTCCACGAGGACCATTGTACTCTAAGTGGGGCCCAGGAAGCATGAGGATTTGTCCATTTGGTACAATCATCAGCCTGGTCCTCTCCACCCACTGACATTGTGGGGAATTGTTAGCCTCTTCTAGAGAATGCATCTCACCCAGACACCCCAACCTGGGCTGTGTACTCTATCTTGCCTCCCCCACCAGGGCCATGACTTTCCCCCTCTGAGTAATAGTGAAATGGTTCACTGGATTATGGGTTATAGACTCAGAATTGCCTGTGTAAATAGAGACCCTTTTCCTGGACCTCCAGCCCCAGGCCTACAACGTCTTTAGCCTTTGATGATTTCTTTTAACAACACCAACCAGGACTGATCATTGACATGGGGCTTCAGAGCTGCATTCAATATGGCTGGAATCAAGAGCTACAGAGTGTGTCAGTCTGAGGTCAGAGACAAAAGAGAGCTAAGAGACTGCTGGTTTTGGAAAATTGGCCAGGGCCAGCTTCTCTAGGCCTCACCAGCTGGATGTGAACAGGAGACCCTCTAGCCACATTCTGAGACGTGTCTGCATCCATAAGAAAATAAAGAATGTTGTCTCCAAGTGGTTACAATGATTCTCAGGCAACCACCATAACTCCTGGTTTAATAACAACCAACTCCATCTCCTTCTGCCTTCCTTCCCTCCTTCGACCTCCTCTCCTGATGTCCTTGAGCAGGAACTCCCAGCATTCCTTCCAAGAACCAGGGTTCTCCACATTCCATTTCTTCCCCTCATCCTGAGCCATCCATGATGAAACACAATGGCATGTATGGCTTCTCCAGTGGCCATGTCTACTTGGATCCTTTGGAAGAGGCCCAGAGTACAGAAATCAAGTCACCTGATTATCCCAGCACTGTGCCAGGGTGAGAATTTTGGAGGGTAATTTGTAGTTTTCAAAGCAGTTCTACATTCATGATCCCTTTTTCCCATGATCTCATTTGATCCTCATAACAGCTCTAGGAAGAAACAGAAACCATGTAGTTTGATCTCCACATTCCAGAGGAGGAATCTGACATTCCCTGCAGAGCCTGAATTGAAATCCTGGCTCCTTTCCTAGTGATCCTTCCCCTGCTCCACAACTTCAAAGCTTGTTTCAAGGATAGTCCGAGGATCACACAATGACGATCGGATAATGTCTGAAGGTGACCTTTGAGTTCATGGGGAATACCCTGGTTTCTATGTATCCTCCCAAAGTTCATATGCTGGAAACTTAATCTCCAAATTCATATCTTGATAATATTTGGATGTGGGGGTCTTTGGGAGGTCATTAGGATTAGATGAGTGTATTAGTCACTTTCTTCTTGCTAACCTACCTAACCAAATACCTGACACCTGCATCTTAAAGGAAGAAATGGCTTCTTTGGCTCATGGTTTCAGAAAATTCTGTCCATAGTTATCTGGCTCCAGGGCAAGGGCATGATAGAGGAAAGCTGCTCACCCCATGGCAGTCCGAAAGCAGAGGCAAGAGGAGGAGCCAGAGGCCAAGAACACTTCCAGAAATCCTCTCAGTGACCCACCTCTTTCAACCAGGCCCTACCTTCTAACAGCATATTCAGCTATGAATTCATCAATGGATAGTGCCTCCACGATCCAATCACCTTGCAAAGCTCCACCTCAGAACACATGAGACTTCTGGGAGACATTTTAGATCTAAACCGAAACAATGAGGTCATGAGAGTGAGGCCCCATGATGGGTTAGTGGTTTCATAAGAAGACAAGAGACCTGAGTGGGCCCACATACTCTGTGTCCTGAACTGTGAGCCAATAAACTTCTGGTCTTTATAAATTACCCAATCTGTGGCATTCTGTTATAGCAGCAGAAAACAGACTAAGATAGAGAGGCGGGTGTCATAGACAAAAAAGCAATCTTCACCAAGTCACTTGTTATGGATCAATTTGAGCTCACAAAGTCAGGAAATGCTACATGAGTCTGTTCTTCAACTCTCAAGGACACAGCAAGCCGCTGAAAATGTCTCTGAGTTGATAAGTTGGCAATGTTTTCTTCAAGGCTGCATCTAGCTTTTTTATGTATCACTGGAAGAATAATAATAATAAAATTATGATAATGATAATAAACATTCATTGAATACATAATGTATCCAAGGCTAGGCTAAATACTTCACTGCATTATCTCATTTATGGATCACAACAACCCACCCCATCATGTAGGTACTATTACCTCCCCTTTTGTAAGAGAAGACTGGAGTTCAAGGATAATAACTAACTTGCCCACTGACACAACTTATCAGTGGTAATCAGCACTTTGACTTGTACTTCTCAAAAGCTGCACCTTAGGATCACATTCTTCAAGCCCTCCCATTCTTAGCCCCTGAGCTAAGGTCTTGGCAAAGGTGAAGATGAGGCAGCTGCAGACCTCAGGCTGCATTCATCCCGGCGGATGGTGACTGAGGCTCTATGGACACTGACCAACTTCTGCCCTCCTTTTGGGACATTCTCCCTGCTCTGCCCCACCCTCTTCTTAGCATTTCAGGGCATCCTAGCCCGACTGCCAACTACCTGCATCTTTCTCTCTTTGCCGGAGGACTTTGACTGAAGGGTGCATTTTGCTGACTATTTAGGCAAGGCCAGGAATGAATGCTTCCTGGAAGCAGCCTTCAACCCACATCTGAGGGCTGGTATATGAGCCTGGCTCCCCAGCTCCATGGATGGGCCAGCACCAACGCATGCTCTGTACCCTCTCTCGGAGCTTTGCCGCAGGACTAGGCTCCACTCACCCCATAGTAGCTGACAACAGTGCCCCTGCTGCCTTCCCTTCTTCAGACTTGCAAGTCTGAGCTCCTTGGCTGTGTTCTTTTCATTGTCACAAGTGGCCATTATTGTTTAGCTAACAGTTGTTTAAAATTTCTTCTTTCTCCACCCTGCACTATGATAGGTCCTGGTGCAGAATTTACCCAGGTTTCCCTATCCACCACCCTACCTGGCAAGCCTTCCATCTGCCTCATCAGCAAAGACTTGTGCACCCCAAAGTCTACAGGGCTGCAAGGTCAAAGGAATTGCAGGACTTGGGGAGCCCTGGAGCCACCTAGCCTCTCTCTCCCACCAGTGCCGATGCCAGACCCCAAGGTCTCCCAGAAAGTAAGATCAGACCTGGACATTAACTGGGAGAAAGGTGACCCTTCATTCATTCCAAAAATGCCTGCTGAGGGCTGGGGATTTAGCTCAGTGGTTCCACTGCCTGCCTCACAAGCGCAAGGACCCAAGTTCGATCCCTGGTACCAAAAAAAACAAACAAAAATGCCGGCTGACCTCCAGCAAAACTTAAGCTCTGTGTCAGGTTTGGAAACCCATGGCTAGACCAGTCACAACCTGTACCCTGAGATGCTCAGGGCTGGGGTGTGGGCAACAAGCAAGCAAGCAAAGAATGAGCCTCCTGTGTGAGAGCCACCACTCCCCAGATAAACACAGGAGCCAGGCACGTGGCCAGCACAGGACAGAGAGGGCACTGGTCTGGCAAAGTCTCCCCCAAGACCCACAGTCTGTTTACCACCATCCTCCTCCCTAAAAATCCCTGAGCACCACAAGGCCTGGCAGTGGACCCCCAGATGCCCCCAAGAATACCTGTGATTGGTTCAGTCTGAGAGGAAAGCCCTGCATCACGCATTCCCTATCTTCTACCCACCCTCACAGACCCCCCCGAACTGCCCTATTAATAACTTGTGAGGCCATTAGCTTTTGCTGTCACCAGCACTGACAACTCAGAAGCCCCCAAGAGCTGTCTGCAAAGACACAATAAATGAGAACTCTTAATTAACACCTCCGTTAACTAAATAAATTAATTTTATGCAGTTGTGATGTCAGCAATGTGACTTGCCAATGACTGAGGTGACTTGGACAGACAGCAAGGGCTGCAAGGCAGGATAGGCTTGTTAACCTCTGTCGGGCATCATGGGCAGTGAGACTGATGGTGTGAGTGCCCAGGGATGGCCAGGGACAAAGCACCAGGCACACAAAAGCAGGGTGGATTGCTGGGAGGAGGAGGTCAGGAGTTTTGAGGGCCGCTCCCAGCTTTGCATCCAGCTCCAGAGTGTCTTGGACAAGTCTCTTCTCTGGGCCTCTGTTTTCCTCATGTGTATAATGGGCATCAACTCTTGTCATGCCTGTTTCTTAGGGCCATGGAGAGGATTAAAAGATGCTGAATAGGATGGAGTTTTATAAACTGTAGAGTGCTGTGCGCAGGTAGGAACAGGGGTGATCTCAGGACGATCTCTCCCTCCAGCTGCCAGAGTCAGTGCTGGCTAGTGAGTCCTCCTGTGCTTTCCCTTGTAACACATATGGCATGAAATGGGCGCTGGGTCCCTGGGCAGCTCTGATCTTCTCCAGTGACTCCTCAGGCACAAAGAGGACACTAAATGACAGTCAACCTCAGGAAACCTCCAGGATCCACCCACTTCAGCAACTGGTCCAGACAGTGAATTCAGCCCAGCCAGTACTGCATTCCCAGCCCCCTCTGAAGGCAAGAAGGTCTGAGCTGGTCCCAACCCAAGGGGACCCTCTGGTGCAGCCCCAGCCAGCCCCAGTTCTTCACAGAGGGTCCAGTGGGAGCCCCAGCCATTGCCTGAACCAGCCCCAACCTCAGCCCCAGCCCAGCCCACCCTGGCATAGGCCAGACCTATCCTGGGAGTGGCAGAGACCCTGCTTCCCCCAGGGGGTTCTCACCACAGGCACCGTCCATGAAGAGAGCACCCCACTGTCCACTCAGCACTTAGGTATCATTAGCCATTCCCAGAGATCTCTGCACAGAGACATCCAGCTTAAGGGTGACACAGCAAAGCTATGGCCAAGCAAGGACGGAGAGGTGCCCCAGAGATTCCCCTTTCTCCTTCTGGGCAGGGAGGAGTTTTCTATCCTTGTTTTCCTGGGCTGGGGGAGTGGCAGTTCCTAATTCCTTCTCCAGGCTTTCAGTCACTGAATACTGATTACCTACCTCGTGGTAGGCACAGGTGAGCAGAACAGACTCAGCCCCTGCTCCTATGGGGCTGCACAGCTGGGCAAAGACTTGTTCCCTGATAACTGCAGTGGATATTTCACAGTAGCTGCCTCACTCCCTCCACAACATACACACACACACGCGCACACACACACACACACACACACACACACACACACTGGGAAGCAAAGACACACCCTGAAAGGAGCTGCCATGGGCACCAGGGTTGGGGAGCTGACCCAGGATCCCTCTGTGCTGTGTGCCACCAGGAAGAAGCTGTTGTTGGTGGCGGTGGAAACACCAAGTGCTGCATTAGTAATCCAGTCTACATGGGCAGGGGTGAGCAGTGACGCCATCTTGTCCCCAAATACACGCTGGCCCAGAGCTTGCATTTCTGCAACCACAATCAAATGGCAGGGGACAAGAGCCTGCCCTCTAGCACCTCCCACACTCAGGGGACTCTGACCCTGGCAAGATGTCAGAGAGGCCAGGCCCAGACTGTCAGTGGATCATGGGAGCGTCTGCCTTAGCTTCCAGAAACTATGGAGTGCTTGACTCAGGTGTACTTGGAGGGTGTAGCTACCCATTCCAGCTCTCTTGGAATTCCCCTCCACCCCTCAAACTGAAGTGACTCCAAGGACAGGGTGACCCTTCTGCCTGGGGTGCAGGGTGGGAGGTAGCAGGAAGGTGGAACCGAAGGCAGCAGACCGGAGCCACAGCCTTGCTCTGTAGGAGCCGCTGTGTGCCCCGAGAGATGGAGCTGCCTGCCATGCCTCCCCATAAGCCTAAGCTCAGGCTGGGGACAAGTGCACGCTCAATCACTTGGAGTCCCATCCTCCTGCCCATGCTGCAGAGCCAGCCTTACAGCGTCAGAGACCCAAGGATGTGGTACCCCAAATTCCTTTGCCCTAAATCCTTCCAATCTCTGCTTACATACCTCCAAAGACAAAACCCTCACTCTACCCAAGGCAGACATGGGGAGACAGCCCCATGCCTCTGTAGGCCAGCCGTATGTCCCAAGTAACCTGTGCCCTGGCTCCCGGCAACTCACACCTGTGGGCATCACCAGCGTCTGTCTCTGGGCTTGCATTCAAGGTGCTTGGGGGACAATGAACTGAAGGCCACGTCAACCCAAGGGACTGCTCCCTTCCCCATGGCCTGCTGACACCTGCCTGCTCCTCCCCACCTGTCCCGGCCCGCGGGTAAGTCAATGGAGACCCTAGAGGGGGAGTGAGAATGACAATGGACAGGGGACACGAGAGATGGAGACAAGACAGGTTTCTGATCAAGTCTCGTTTATTGCGGAAGCTGCTACAACATATATACCGTAGGGCTAGAGGGGAGGAGCAAGAGGAGGGTACTGGGGCTACTTCCTTGTTGCCGGGTAGATTTGCAGCAGGCCCGATATGTCCGTAAAAGGCACTCAAGAGTTCTAGTGGGGGGGCAAGGCCCCCCACACCCACCCACTCACAGAGCTCTTCTGATTCCTCGGGACTGCTGTTCTTCATCCACAGGAGTCGGCATATCACAGCCAAATGACCCTTCCCTCTCCTGAGCCTCTGGTGTTTGGAAGCTGGGATTGGCGGCCTGAATTCACCCAAAGAAATGACTTCCTAGTGGTGGAATTAAGGGTACTGGTGAGTCTGGGGAGTGCCGGGACTTGAGAATGACAGCCTTCTTGATGTTGCCATGCTCCCCAGGCTGCCACTCTCCCTTTGGGTACAATTCTTCCTACATAGTGGGTGTAGAAGGAGGTCCCAGCCCCCTAGGCCTGGGTGGGCCTTGGAAACCACAGCCTGCTCTTTGACAGGAGGGCTTGGTCAGAGCAGCTGGGACAGCTGCAGCTTTAAGAATGCCTCCGAGTCAGGAGCCAGGAGAGGAGGGGATTGATTTTCGGGTCCTGCTGGAGCCTGGCATCCAAAATCAATCTGGCAATTACCAGGCAAGGTACGAAGTGGCCTCTGGGTTTCAGGTTCCCTCACAGCCTTCTGGGAGGCAGCACAGTGGAGCAGAGAGCTGTCCATCCCCATGCTCCATCTGAGGTGGGCAGGGACTCAGGACAGCTCAGCTCAGCACCCCCTAACTCTCCCACACACTAGGGAGGACAGTGGCCCAGGGATTACCTAAGGGCTGGGGGGGACAGGGCTTCAGGGCAAGGGGGATGTTGCAGGAGAGCCAGGCCACTGCCTTTAGGAAGCTCAGGACACAGGGACGCTGGCGTTCCTCTTCTGTCCTCCTGTTTGGTGTGATGTCGGATGGCTCCCCTCCCCTCTCTGAGCCTCCAGGTCCCTCTCTACCATGAGAGTGAGACTGACTGATCTGACCAGGTAATCAGCAGGATGGGAGGACTCTCAGAGCCTGGGCCATGACACCATTTAGGGTTTGCCAAATTCAGCACCCTCAGATCCCTGGGAGATGTAGGCCTGGTTGCTGAGGCAGCACCATCTGGAGCCAGGTGCCCAATGGATGAGCATGCATTTGGGGCTTGCATCCCAGCTCCTGGGCTCCAGCTCTCTCCCCTTCCTCTTGGACCTGGGCTGGGGTGAGGCTAGTGCCTGCAGAGCTCAGCTCAGAGCCAATGCACACCAGGACCCAGGGCCACAGCACAGAGGGGCACCCCATTGGGCACGGAACAGGGTGTGTTAGTTACTTTCTCTCATTGCTGAGACAAAATACCCAACATCCAAAGTTAGAGGGGAAGGGGTTTATTTGGCTTACAGTTCACAGAGGTTTCAGTCCATAATCAGCTGGCTCTGAGGCTGGGACGGCAAACCAGCATGACAGAAGAGAAACAACATGGTGCACCCAAAGCAAAGGTAACAGTAGAGTTAACAGCATCTCCCTGCCCCTTTTATCTTATTCAGACTACTTAGGGCAGGTAGGACTCATACCCTTAATCCTAGTACCCTTGAGCCCATCATTGTACCATGAATCAATTCCATCTTCACATACTCTAGATCAAGGCTATGACCACATGAGCCTTTGGGGGACCATCTAGACCCACACAGGATGACTGGGCCTTGAGACGCCATACCCCTAGAGGGCTTGTGGGCTCCCCTGGCTGGAGCACAGGTTTGTAGCAGCAGTCCCCAGCCCCACCCAGCAAGCAGGACCCTGAGGTTCAAGTGCAGACCCTTTCCCACCTCCCCAGACCCAAGACAGACTTGTTGAATGGCCCCAGCACAAGATCTGGGAGAGTCTGGCTGAGAGTAGAGAGCCAAGGGGGGGCCTTGCCCTGAGAGGGGTAGGACAAGGTCTTCCTCTTCTCCAGAGATCTAGCAGCTCTGGTCTGAGCAAGAAGCATATGATCCCTCCCTCCTTCCATCCTTTCCACCTTCCATTTCCTCCTCCTCCTCTCCCTCCATCCTTACCACTCAGTGAAGGATAGAATCATTCCTACACAGCTAACTGTACCCTTTGCCAGAGGGCATGCAGGTACACAGAATCCATCCATCCATCCATCCATCCATCCTCTTCACATGCCCAGTGTCAGACAAGAGGCTGGGGCAGCCCACAAAGGACTCCACCCCAGCCTAGGTCTCTAGGCAGCTTCTGGCCATAGAGAGCATGGCATGGACAAGGCCAACTGCCCCAGGGCAGAGAAGGGTGGAAAGAGTCTCCACTGTTCCCAGTGAAAAAGGGCAGAGCCCAGGAAGTGACACAGGCAGCCCCTGTCACCCCCGGCACCAGAGTGGCCAAGGAGAAGGGACCCTGGGGGTCATCCAGGATATGCCCCTTAGGGATGGGCTGCTTGAGCTCCTGAAAGTGCACATCCATCTGAGTGCTGAGTGGGTGTCATGGCCCCCAAATGCTCAGAACAGGGGAACTAGGTGTGGGCTATGAGCCTGCCACAGAAGGTGTCCTGCAGAGGTGGGGACTGACCCAGAGGGCCCAAGGGCGCAGAGTGGCATGCTGAGTGGGAGCAAGGGTGCACAGAGTGAGAGGGAGCAGCATGAGCCAGGCCAGGGCCAGGGCCTGAGTGTGGGGGCAGAACGGCTGCTACAAGGCTGGGCAGCCTTCGAGGCATGTGCAGAGGCAGCCACCCCTGCTGCTGTCCCAGCTTTGCCCCAGCCACTCCTGTCTGCCTGGTGGTGTGGCACGCAGGGGTCACCCAGACCTGCTGACCAGAGTCTCTCCCTCATTCTCCAAGAGAGCAATTGGCCAACAGTTGACAGCTACTTTCACAATCTCCACCATGTCTCCATTGCCCAAATTTCTGGCCCTTGTTTTTGCGGCTAAGTGATTGTTTTTAAAAATGAGTCCCTGAGCTCAGCCCTCTTCCAGCCTCGTTAATTTTTGTGCCCCACCTCATTTGTTCTGCAGACCTACTTTCCCCTCGCCCACTGCCGCCTTCCTCCCGCCGGCTGTGTTCAGATTTCTGCTCCGTCCTCGGTGACCTTGTGTGCCACTTAGTTCTGCGGCTGTTTTTCCCTGCCGGGGGACTCTGGACGTGAAGGAACCGCAGAAGTCAAGGGCTCCCGCCAACCCCTCCCCTTACCTGAGACCGGAATCCCTGTGCCAGCGTCTTCCCCAAGGTGACCCACTCTCTTTGCTTTCCTCCAAGGACGGGCAGCTCACTGTCTGCACAGCAGCCTGGCAGCTTTAACTGAGACCCATTTCTTCCAGAAAGGTAGAACCCTCCTGCCCAGGTCCCTCAGTGTCTTTTGTCTGAGTCAACTCTCCCAACAATACTGTTAACCCCAAAAGCAAGGGCCAGTGACATTTCCTGGGAACCCTTTGAGCCAGGTGTGCTTTGGGTACTTGGATGTACAAGGCATGCGCCAAAGCACCACCCTTTCCTGGCACTGCTGCTAGCATTGAGACACATACGGCAGCCACCGGGAAATGGTAACCTAGAAACTTCTTCCTCCTTTGAGCTGAGAATTGTTTGCGGCCCCTCTCCTCCTCAGGCTAGCGCTGTCTTCAGAAGTCACCTGGGGCAGGTGCACTTTGTCTTCCACTGGACAGACCTGCAGACCCTTGAGAAAAACCAGCAAGCTCCCACATAGCTAATGTGTTCACTCTCCCGCCCCGCCTGGCTCTGCAGCTCAGGTACTGCCCACTCCTCTCCAGGAGACACACGCATTTTATCAACACTTTTCCTCGGGCCGTGTTCTGAGCTCAGCAGGTCAAACGTCACCTGTTCATGCAGCAAGAGCTTGCACCAGAGTTCCAGCACCTGCTGCTCCCACTGCTGGCTCATGTGAATCACCAACGTCCCCCAAGCAGGTGCTAGAGTGACTGGGCCTCAGTCACACAGTGGTCGACTTCTCCTGCTCTCTGCAGAATCCCATGTCTCAGTTCTTCCCAGGTGTCTCTGCCCTCTGAAGCCCTTTAAGAGCCTGGCAGGGCTTCTCTCCCGGGTGGGCCATCCCTCCCAGCCTGGTGACATTCCCCGGCCTGATCATCAAGGCTGACTCTAGCAGAGTCAGGTAAGGAGAGGTTCCGGGGAACCCTGGAGACACACTGCCACCCCAACCACGGAGAAGGACTCCAGGGCTTAATGTGGAGGAGCTGGGTGAGGGCCAGTCAGTGTGTAGAACACAGGCCAAGCATAGCCAACAAGCCACCCCTGAAGACCTGAGACCCTTCAGGGTCCTTCTGCCCTGGGCTTCTGTGAGGGAGGAATCCTGGGTCTGCCATACAGGTCACGCTCAACCACGAGACTGCAGGCTAGGAAACAGGGCCAGAGAAGAAAGCTACCTGCAGCCACCAGACGAGGAGTGCAGAGCCAGAAAGGGGCCTAACTCCCAGGAGAGTGACCCACGCCGTGGTCTCGGGCACCCACACCTCCATGGATCCACTCAGACCCCCGCCTTCTGTCCGGCCCAGACCAAGTTCAGCTTAACAGATCCCCCAGGAGTGGAAGGTGCTGGGCAGCACCTGTCACTGTCCCTGTCCCACTCGTGAGCCCCAAAGAAGGTCACAACTATTCTCTCCACCTCTCAGCCTTGCAGAGGGTGACGCCCCCACATCTTCAGAGCTGCTCTCGCCAGGGCCACCCCCAGCCTCCCAACTGTCACCCTGTACAGCGGTGACAGTGTAAGTAGTCTCCTTGGCTCTAGGACACACAGCCCTGTCCAGCTCTCCTCCCAACCCCAAGCCACTCCTCCCAGGCAGACCTTCCCAGATCTGCGCTCTTGACAGTCTAGGTGGGCTGTTCCCCAGGTATGAATGGAATGTTCACCGTGCTCTGACACCCCGCTTCTCCTTCAAGATTAAGCCTGACTCCCCCTCTCAAAGGAAGCCTTATACAACAGCCCCAGGCACTACCCTGTCACTCACGGTGCTGCTAAGTCCCTGTACCCCTCTAGCTGCAGTGGTCCTGCCCACACCAGCCGGATGGCACTGATTGGATGGGGCAGACATGTGACCCACCTAGGCAGACAGCCTGGGCTCTCTGGTGGCCTGGCACCAAGGGCTCTACTGGTGCTGGGGATGGTGGAATAGGAGACATCAAGGTCCTGGAGGGACAGAGCTGGAGCAAGAGAGCAGAGAGAGGAGAAGGGGGTGGGAGCAGACAGGCAGAGCAGCAGGGGAGACCCTGGAGATTGGGAGGAGGCTGGGAGGCCACCACAGAGCTGCCAGGCTCCTGGTGCCACCTGCCTTGGCTCCCATTGAGGCCTGTCATCCTATAGCCCCAGGCCCCAGAGACAAAAGCCCTCCCTCCCAGGGGCTCCTCTGCAACTTTTCCGAGCTGAGTCCTACAGCACAGCACCTGATGAGGCCTGAGCCCCTCCAGGGGTCTCCCCTGGATGGCCCCAGCCTCTGTGTAGCCCACCTGCCCCTCTGTGGGAGAGTATGTAGGACAGTGGCAACCAGACAGGAGTGCATGAGGGGTCAGGTGGCACAGGGTCATCCACAGGGCCACACCCCTGCCCTGGAGGCCATCAGGATGCCCTGCTATGGCCCAGAATTCAGTCCCCTGTCACCCTCCCTACACCCACAGACACATCGAAGTCCTGGCCAACTGAGGCCCTGATGGAGCTCATGGGAGTGATGAGAGTGAAGTGGAAGACCTCTCAGGGATACCAAGGCAGAGGAAATGCTGAGAAGTGTGGCCTGGACAGACTCCATGGTTAACAGAGGGGGAAACAGCCAGCGCAGCTTGGGAAGGGCCCATTCCCACAAGGCGCTCTCGGAGAGGGACCAGCTCATTCCAATTTACCAGGACCTTCCTGGCTACAGTACCGAATATCCCACAGTCCTGGAAACACTTCAGTCCCAGGCAAGCCAGGGCATCTCTTCTTCTTCTTCTTCTTCTTCTTCTTCTTCTTCTTCTTCTTCTTCTTCTTCTTCTTCTTCTTCTTCTTCTTCTTCTTCTTTCTTCTTCTTCTTCTTCCTCTTCTTCCTTATTTTTGGAGTACTGGGGATTGAACCCAAGGGCTTCACACTGACCCCCTTTTTATTTATTTTACTCTTCACGCCTTTTATTTATTTATGTGCTCATTTTTATTTTGATATAGGACAGCTCTAAGTTGCTATGGTGCACAGTCTGAGCTAGAACCCATGACCCTCCTGCCTCAGCCTCCCAGAGTGGGTTTCCCTGCTCTCCAGCCACTTGGCAGACCCTCCCAATGGCTTCAGTGTGTGGCAGGGCTGGGTGGAACCGAGGGAGTGGGAGGATTCTGGGGGCCCCCGGCTTCCCCACTCGCCCTGGCTTGCTCCCGCAGCTCTGGGAGCTCATCTCCACGTCAGCCCCTCCAAGGGCAGCACTGTGAGCCCTGGAAAGTCCACACCACAGCGCAACAGCAGCCTGTTGGGGCCTGTGGCCCCTCCCCTGACCCCTTCCCCATCTCTGTTCCCTTCCGAGAGCTCCCAGGCACAGTGCCTGCTCTTTCTTCCCTGTCACTGCCTTCGGACCCTTGAAGGCTGTGGTCATACCCACTGTAGCATCTAGGGTCGGCTTTTTCCAGCCGATGATGCCCATCTTCAAAGTGATAGCAGTGAGCATAGAGTGAACATTGGGGGCCACGTCATAGCCCCCTCACGCTGCTGCCCTCACCCTCTTCCTTGTTGCCTCTGTCTGACTCCATCAGGCCCCTTTCTGAGAGGGGCCAGAGTGGGGACCTGGGAGGGCAAGGTGGGGAGGGAGAGTGACCTAGGTGCAATGGCAGCCTTTGGGGAGCCATGGGGTCTGGCATGTGTTTGCCAGTGCTCACTCTGGCCACTCGAGGGGGAAACAGAGATGGGACCAGGGATAGGAAAGTAGTGACCATTGTTATCTGGAGAGAGGCCACAGAGGCTGGGAGCAGAGGCCTGGCAGGAGTGGTAGACAGTGCCACGGAACCTAGGCACATCCAGAAAATCAGCTCTGAATGATTTGGCAGTGGATTGGACACAGAGAAGAGGAAAAGAAGGCACACAGGGGTCCCTGGGCCCCAGCGCTGGTCCACACACTCACAGCAGACTCTGAGTCTACCACACGGCCGAGGGCGCCAGACATGTTTCCCTGGCCCTCGCTGCACCGGGCCCAGGTGACTGTGTCCAGCAGGTGGGGTTTCATGCAGGAGGGTGGGACCCCGGCAGCACCACAGCCTCCTACCGCACCAGCCAACCGGCAGCTGCCTCTTGGAGGCCCTCTCTCCACAGAAGAGGCCCTCAGCTCCCGCTGCCTGATAGAGTCACAGGGACCCCACCGAGAGCTACTGAATCAGGTCCCTGTCAGTCTGCTCGGGGAAGAGCTTCAGGTCAAGGCTTCCTGGTTTACTCTGATGCACAGAGGGGGCAGAAAACCATTGCAATACCAATGGGGAAACGGAGGCCTAAAGAAAAGAGTGGGCCCCAGGTCACCCTGTGAGTTAACATACAGGACCTGGTTTGTAGCCCCACTTTGGAGGTCCCCCAGGCCCCTGAACCCCCCATGTGGCAGGGTGGGCAGCAAGGCCCTGGAGAGGGGCAGGGGATGTCTCCCCAGAGTTCGTGCTCAGAGCTGCCTCACCCCTGCCTAAGCCCTGCGGAGGCAGCGCTCCCTCCTCCCCGTGCCCCAGTCTCTGGCATGCTATAAACCTGTCTTGTAAAAGCCAAAGAAAGGTCTGGCTGTCAGCCACAAAAGCCTTCTCAGGCCTCCGCTCCGGCCAAGTGTGGCTTGGGAGAAAGCAGGAGGGAGGCAAGGTGCTGGCATTCAGCTGCTCTGTAAATCTCTCGAAGATATTTTCTATCACTTCCCGACATTCCTCTGTAAAAGCCACTCAGCTGCATTTACAAATTATGGAATTTGATGTGGGGACCTGGCTAATGGCCTGGGTAAACCCAGCAGCGGCAGATGGGACCTCTGCATTCAGCTCCTGTCTAGCAGTGCAAGCCCTCCATGAACTTAGGGTCAAGCTTCCCTGAGTTCTGGGTTAAGAAGCTCTCTCTCTCCCTCTCTCTCTCTCTGGTATTGGGAGTTGAACCCAGGGCTTTCACACTGCACTATAGCCCCAGCCCTCTTTTATTTTATTTTTTATTTTGGGACAGGGTCTCGATAAGTTGCTAAGCAACTTAGGCTGAGCTCAAACTTGCAATCCTCCTGCCTCAGCCTCCCAGATTGCTGGGATTACAGTCGTGTGTGCCATGCCTAGGTTTAAGAAGGGTTCTAAGGCTGCTTCTGGTCAAATTGCAATGTCTGCCTTGGGCTCAGTGCCAGATGGCCCCCAGGGTGGCCTCACACATTGCGGTCAAGGAAGCTGATTCCGAAAGAGCACGGGGGTCTGGGCTGAGGAGTCAGCAGAAAAGGGTGATCTGCTGGTCGCTACACACCCCCCAGGGCTGCCTACCAGAGCCATGTGAAGACTGTTGCTCTGGGTCCTCCAACAATCCCAGCCATTTCCAAAGGAGGCTGTGAGGCCACAGCCGTCACCTAGCAAGCCGGCAGTGTTGTGGACTCAAACCACAAAGCACAAGCAGAGATCAGCTCCCTGGAGCAGCCAGGGCTGGGGCGCAGGAGGCAAGAGGTCCTCAGCAGCTGGCGGAGCTGCAGGGATCTCCCAGGAGGGTGAACCGCTCCGCAGCTGGGAGCTGCCTGCTGCATCGAATCTTCCTCACCAGGGCTTGCAGGTCTGCAGCCTCGTCAGGCACTAGGAGGCCCCAGAAAGGCGGACAATATCGGATCTGCCTATCCTCATTCATAAAGGAAGAAACTGAGGCTCAGGGAGATGGCCTGGTCTGAGGCCACCCAACCGTGTCCCCAGTCTCCTGCCAAACAAATGGCCCCTCAGGTTTCCTTTCCCTCCAGGACAGGATGGACTGACAAGAACAGAGCTGCTCAGCCGGTCTTCTGGAGGAGGGCCCCTGTCTCCCCACTCCTCCTGCTCTGCTCTGGGGAGTTTTAAAGATAGCATTCCACTCATCCCCACCACAGTGGTGGAAAGGGGAGCTCTCACTGTACAGACAAGGAGACTGAGGCTCACAGCAGTTGAGGGTTCAAAGCCAAGACTGTGACTTGAAAAGTTTTGCAGTCTCAGCCTCTTCGGCTCTCCTGCCCCCTGGGTCCAGCCGAGGATGCACCTGCTGGGACCCCGCACTGCTACGGACACCTCGAGGACAGTCTCCTCCCCTGAAAGTAGGGTTGTGATGACAGCGTCTCTCTCCTGGGGAGGCGGTGCCCAATCCAAAGTGCAGTTTATCACTCTGTCATCTGTGCTGCCACCGCTCCTGCCACCCTCATATGGTACAACTGCCCAGGCGGAGTCTGGAGAGCCTCAGCTGCCCTCACCAAGGCACGACAAGGGCTTGGACTGCTGAGGATTTGAGGGATTGGGGCCCAGCGGAGTCGGAAGGAAGGCTGAGGTTTTGTGTTTTCAAGCATGATCTTGTGGTGCAGAGACAGTGAGGCGGGAGGCTCGAGGCTGGGACCAGCCCAAGGCTGGATCCTAAACATTCCCAGGGCCCGAGTGGCTCTGCCTGCAGGACCAGGTCCAGCCCAGCCACCGGGGAGCCCGTCTCCTGCACTGCTGTTCAGGGCCACCTCTGAGCAGCAGTGACGCAGGGAGAGGGTGGTCCACGCCCCAGAGCAGGCCAGGTCTGGTCCCGGCTGGGCGGGCTCACAGTATCGATTCTGATGGGTGCATTAGCGAACGAACGGAGTTCCCTGGCGCTTCTGTGGCTCCATCTGCAAAATGGGATGGTGGCAATTATGGGACAAGTTCCCTCTAAGGTTCCAAAGCCGAAAACAGTGCACCCAGCACCAAGTCCTGGGTGTGCTGAGCACTGGGTTAGCAGAAGCTGCTACTATAAGCAAAGGGCTCTGCCCTTTGGGGACCACAAGCCAATTGCCTCTCCATGCCCAGCCCTCACCCCAACTCCCTAATGAGCCACAGATCAGCCCGCAGCCCCCAATACTCAGTCACTGTCTGATAAAATCCTGGGGCTTTGCGTTCTTTCCTACACACATGCACACACACACACACACACACCACAGTAGTGGGGACAGATGCTATAGAAAATCAGGGTGGCCTGAATTTGAAAAATTCTACACGAATTTCTGAGTTTTGTTTCAGAAAATGAAGTCGTCGTGGGTGACACCAATCAATATAAATATAAATGTCCTTGACCCGGCCAGCAAACAGTGTGAAGGAGCTCACGGGCTGCCAGCCCTACACTGCAGGAGTGCCTCGCACATGCCCGCTTATTTGCAGCTGCAGCCCCAGCCCAGGAAGACACAGGAAGCCCAGCGGGAGAAGGGGGCCCCTCGCCTGTGCTCTTGCCCAGCCCACACAGGTGTCCTCTTGAGAAAGGCGCTGGGTGACAGATGTGATCGCCTGCCAGCCAACATTACTGGTCCCATTCAGTCCTGTGCATCACTCGGTCCTCTCTTTGTGCAGAAGGGAGCTGGCGGGGGGGGGGGGGTGCGTCTCTTCCCAGGTCAGCCCACACTAGGTCGCCGGGGACCTAAAGCATGCCCTCTCGGGATCTCCCTGTCTCCTTTCCCAGTGGGAGCTAGGATTGCTGGGGTCTCTTCAGTGAGCCCTGCAGCCCTCCTTCAGCTCCCATATTCCTTCTGCAAACATTCGGTACAGGTCTGCTCTGTGTCCTGCCCAGAAGGACCCTAAGCCACCAAGTCCCTGTGGAATCAGCTCTAGAGGAGAGTGGCCCAGGCCCCTGAGCTCATCAGAGAGGAGGGTGTAGGCTGAGTCAGGCAGATGTCTCCAGGCACTCGGGGGTAGAGGGAGGTGAGGGACAGTGTGTGTGGAGGCCTGGAGGGGGCAAGAGCAGGAAAAAGTAGCGAGCAGAGGGTCGGACATAGTCCCCTGGGTGGAGCAGAGGGCTGGCTGTCCCCCTAGACCTCAGCTCCCTGGGTCCCTCACCCATCTCTGCCCACCTCCAACCATGGTTGGGATTGCGCACACACACACACACACACACACACACACACACACACACAGCCCTTGCAGATCAACTCACACACATGGGCGGCAGGGCTGCTCTTGACCCTCGTCTGGAAGGAGCAGTGGGGTTCTGAGTCCCCAGGCAGACTCACTGTCCCATGGGACTCCCCCAACTGCACCCCTGCCCGACCTCCACATGCATAGCAGCCACAATCCCAGAAGACGTGCTGTCTCTGCCAGCAACGGTGACTCAAAGTGACAAACACAGTGGCGTCCCCAAGGCACGGGCACTTGCATGGTGACTAGTAACTGAATGAACTTGGAGGTGGGCACAGGGCTCTCACAGCTTAAAGGGGTCAGCCAAGGACCTAGCACTTCGTGTGTTACCCCAAAAGAGGCAAGGCAGGCATTAGGATCTACTTTGTTCTCTCTGAAGACAGAGAAGGGCAGGTCAGGCTCCAGACCTGAGTGCCCAACCCTCCTCTTCCAGAAAGCCCACCCTTCTCTCCTTCAACCCTGGTTTCCTTGTTCCCCTTCGAGGCTGGACTGGGGCGTCATTCATCTTCAAGGGTCCAGGGACCTGGACTGAGACCCACCCACTGTGCCTGTAGGAAGCTGGCTGGGGGAGAATGGAAAGTAGCTCAGAGGCCAAACCCCCCAGGGAGCAATCTTGGCTCCATGAGAAAAGAAAGTCTTGCTTCCCTGACTTCCAAGGCAGAAAGGAACTTGGTGCGGTTGCTCACCTGTCTGTGTCCCCAAAAGCGTCTGTTTTTCTTACTCTGCCAGCACCAGACCAGGGAGTGGCCCAGAGAAGCCAGAGAAGGGGCCACAGGATTCGATCGAGTGAAAGATAAGACAAATCAGAGTGCAAGGCTTCCTTGCTCACCCACCCCACCCAGCCAAGCTGC
Organism: Heterocephalus glaber; assembly: GCF_000247695.1. The sequence goes on along the minus strand of NW_004624754.1, from coordinate 4,934,347 downwards.
CCAGCACCCACCTCTCCAGCCAGGAGGCCCCACCAACTGTATCCCCAGCATCAGAGGGCCCCCAGCTGCCGGGAGGCCCGGCAGCACCTGTGGCCCAGTCCTCTGGGTGGCTCCACACCGCTGTGTGCAGAGAAAACAAAGCATCCACGTGGGTGTGTATGACTTATGGCTTTAATCTCCCTGATAGAAGGCCTTTAAAGATTATTATTTCAGGGATGAAAAAAATAATCCTGGGTAATGAATCACAGCCTTAAGAAGCTGATAAGCAGCCAGCCTCCTGGCTGGGCCCAAGTTCCTGATTTAATTAAAGTCTTACAGACACTCCCTGAAACAAAATCCATTGTGGCCATTGAGGTGATAAAAAGACTGCAGGTCCCTTTAAACTAACTCACCTGCCTCATGAATCTTCTCCCTAGCAGAGCGTGGATGCGCCCTACCCTCGGGACCCAAGACTCCTTCATAGGCCTAGTTAGGGCCTGCTTGGGACAGGACCTTGTGAAACACAGGCGCCAGAGACAGCTCAGAGCTTAGAGGTTGTCCAGGAGCAAGCTCAGATGCTGTGCACCTTGAATTGTTCACTGCCCGTCTCTGGGATCCAGAGATGGGTGAGGCTACCTGGGCTCCAGTAAGTGTCCCAGAGCTGGACTTCCGGGTCCTCAGCCCACTCTCCAAACACTGCCCACAGCACCAGCCTCCCCAGCTAAGCCTTTGACTCCCCTCCTGGCCTTCCTGCTCCCTAGTGAGGCCTACCGCCACTGCCCTGGGGGACTCAGAGCCAGCCTAGCCCTCTGGGCACCTGTGGTCCAGCAGGAGAGGTAAGTAAAGTGTGGCCAGAGTGCCCTGTGGGACACAGATGCTGGACACTGCTCCCAAGCAGGCAGGAGCTGCAAGTTCCGGTGGGTGGTGCCACCAGACTCTGAAGAGGCTCCTGAGGGGGTGGGGTGGGCTGGGCCCGGGAGAAGGTGAGGACAAAGGCATGATCTCTGCACCCTCAGCGCCTAGCCTGTCCTGAGGGAGGGTAGATGGACTGACAGCTGGACAGGCATCCAGAGAAGGTGCCTGTGAGCTGAAGCCCTGAGAGCCCGGGCTGGGGCCCATGCTCTGTGCAGGGGTCTGATTGACTGGCCTTGTCCCCCATGGGGACCATTGTCCCAGGGACAGGGTTGCTGGATAAATGTGAATTTCGGGTTAATGATGAATAATTTTAGTAAAATTGTATCCCCAGTGCTACTCTTATTTGCTGCACCTGGCAACTCCATGCCTGGTGTCCCTGTGCCTCATACACAGAGGTGCGCCAGAGAGAAGCCTGCAGTGTGGATGATGGTTCACCCTTAAGGGCCCTGAAGCCCCTGGATCCGAGTGTATGCAAGCAGGTGGAAGGGTAAGGAGAGAAGATTCCACACAGAAACTGTGTGCCGGCATCGCGCAGCCCTGAGCCTGGTCCCCACATGCACAGGAAAGTTCTCCTGGCTGGGTCCCAGGGCTGTGGGCAGGGCAGCCAGGCTCCGACTGCCACCTAGTGGCAAGAGTCAGAACACCAGGTGTGGCTCCCAGGTCAGCGCCCCCAATAAAACCCTCTTGTTCTATAGAGTCAGGATTTTCACCTCGCTGGACAAAAGACAGTATCTCCAGGTGTTCAAGCCACAACTCTGACTTGTTTTCTTACAGCTAATCTGCCGGCTGTGAGGCTTGCTGGCTTTGTCTTCCACACAACCCTGGAGCGTGACCACCTCTCACCACCGTCCCCAGCGTGCCCTGGTCACCTGCGGCCACCCATTCATTCACCACCCGGGGCACCTGCCCACGGACAAGTGGAGCTTCCGTTCGCACCCTCACGCACCCCGGCCAAACCCCAGGCCTCCAGGCTGTCCTCCCTGTTTTTACCCTGGCCTGTCAGTCTTTCTAACCATTCATTCACTCCAGGACGGGCAGGGCTCCTGCTGCCACAGCGCCCCCACAGGGCAGGACAGGGTTATGGAAGGTTGACATCAGACAGCGATGCCTCAATTCATTACTGCACGTGAATGGAGATCCAGCTACAAAGGAGCTGCAGCAGCTCGAGCCCCGGGGTTGGGGGACACACAGGTTCCCCAAGGAGGGAACAGGCAGTGTAAGCTCTCAAAGGTGACTGCACTGCCTGCACAAGAGGAGGGGGAGAGAGAAAGATTCAGAGAGGGCATCGTAGTAGGAAGCCCAAGTGGGAGAAGAGGGCCCAGACAGGAGGGGTGCGGTGAGCCGAGGCCAGGGGTCAGCAGGTCAGATCGTCCAGCCTTGGGGGCCGCTGACGGCAATTGCATCTTCCCGAGAGTCGCCTGGTGCTTTGGAAGGACGAGCTCTGCTGGGGAAGGGAGCAGGTGGGGTAGGGGTGCTAGGGCCCCTCCTTCAGGCCAAGCTTGCCCACCCACCCCTAATTCTGGGCAGGGGAGGGGGACCGGAGCTGGATAAAGTCGCCATAAACAGATTCCATAGTGGGGAAACCCTGAAGCTCTGCAGTACACTGGGGGCTCCGAGGGTCTTCCCGCCTAGGCTTCAGGGGTGGAGACCCGAGGCGGCCCCGGAAGTGCAGAAGGGTCATTGACCTGGCTTAATGGGCTGGCCTCCCAGGGGCAGGGCGTGCATCCAAGGGCCTCCGCCGTCCTGCTGGCCTGGCTGGCCTGGAGCCAGCCTATTACATGGGCCACTGTGCACCTCCAGGGAGTGATCTGGGTCTGCCACAAGTGCCCAGGGAACAGCTTCTGGGGGTTGGAGTCCCTGAGCATTCCCAGGCTGACCCCCAGGTCCCTGGGGGTCCTCCTGGCAGAAGGAGGGGGAACTGAGTCTTGAGAGGGCTCAGCCGTGGTCAGTTAGACAACAGCGGCCTTGTCTGCCTGGCCCCGGGTGATGGAGAACAAACAGAATGGATAGAGTTTGGCATTTGGGTGGAGGGGAGAGGTAGGAGAGGACAATGAAGCTGGCTGTGGAAGACTGCTGAGGAATGTCCCTAGCTCCGGGCATGGGCAGCGCTGTGAGGTCACCCTTGGCCTCTGCAGTGGGATAGGAAATGACACCATCATCCCTGCAACTGACCCAGCCCAGCAGGCCCAGCAGACCTGGAAGACCAGGCCCCCAGGGAGGACAGAGGAGTCCACCAGGGACAGAGCCCTGGGGGTGCACAGTTCTTGCCTTGGTGCCCCCAGGAAGGCTAGGGAGAATGGACAGAGCCAAGAGAGGACACTTGGGAGGTGACAATTTAGAAAGTCCTGGGATCCAAACTGGTGGCGCCAGGGTTCTGTCCTGGCTCTTCCCTTCTCTGAGCCTCAGCTGCCTCAGCTGCTGACTGGACAGAAGATCCTCCATCCCCAAAGCATGAGGCCTCCTAGGGCCAATGGGGCTGGGTGGAGCCTGGGCTTCAGTGAGATCCTCGCATCCTCTGGAGGCAGAATCAGGAAGGGTCGGGAGCTCTCCTTTGGCCTCCTCTGAACCCACAAGGGTCCCATGGTGCATGGCCCACGGGCCCCACCTTGCTGACCCAGCGGGAGCTGTGTGTGTCTCCTCCTGCCCACAACCCCGGGAGGGATGGTGCTGGGCCTCCCGTACAGCCTTTGGTAGCTTCTGGTTGTTCCTATGGATCAGAAGGAAATCTGAGGCCCTCTTTCCCACCATGAAGAGCTCAGCCTGTTGGAGCTCTTCCTTGTCTGTCTGCCAGAGAGGTACAGGGAGGCTCCCCCCAGGTCCTGCAGGTCAGCCTGGAACAAGTCCCTAGGAGGTGCAGGCCAGGGCATCGCAATGCACCAGTTATCCCAGAACACACAGGTAGGTTGGCCCAGGTTGGCCTAGAACTCATCCGTAATACAGAACACACACATGAGCCCAGGTTCACCCAAGACCAGCATCCCCAGGTGCTCGGGTTAGTGTGGAATACTTACCAGTCCAGCATAGCGAGAACCCCAAGTCAGGACAAAACACAGTCAGTCCAGGTTAGCCCATAATGGCTAGGTTTCGTTGATATACCCAGGATTGACTGAAATAAATATATTGGTCAGAGACGATGACTTTTCAAAGCAAAGGAGCCCTCCTTCAATTGGAGACTCACCAGAGCCCCCTGGATAAAACATGATGTGATGCTGCCCAGGGTGGAGGGCGGCAGTGGGCTGGGAAGTGTCCTCATCCAGTGTCTAGGGAAAGGCTCTGGCTCCTGGCACCTGCCGGTGACTTCAGGCTACAGCCTGAATCCCTGAACTCAGAGCTGGGCAGAGATGTGCATAACTGACTCCCCCAGCAGAGTGAGCTGCCCCCTTGCCATCCGGGGGTGCCCTGGGGATGCCGCAGACCTCCAGGTTTGGGCACCAGAGGTCGGCCAAGCATGGAGGATCATGGGACAGCTTCAGCCTCCGAAGGGGAAGACGGGACCAGTTTCCTGGCCCCTGGTAAGGATGAAGCAAGTAGGAAATGAGGTCAGGAGGGAGATCAGCCCCAGACTCTCCACACACCTCTGACTGAGTTCCTTGCGCCTCTGGGTCTCAGTCTGCCGATCTGTGCAAGGAGAGACCAATGGCCTCGACCTCATGGGCACCCCTCTCTGACCCCCGAGGCCTGCCAAGCTGCCTGTCAGGAGCTCAATCAGCCCCTCAACCCTCACACACTTGTCCCCAGCCAGCTGTCACCCAAGGGCATCTGCAAAGTCAGTTCCCACAGGGATGAGCATCCTCCAGCCAAGGAAGGAGCCAGGTCCTAAGCAGACAGGGGCAGGCAGCAGTGTCCCACGCGGGCTCCAGGTTCCTCCACCACCATGTCTGAATGAGCAGCAGGAGGGGCTCCTACAAGCACCCAGAGCATCGGAGGAGCCCAGCCCGTGCTGTTTGAAAATTAAATTGAGATGTAGGTCAAAGGGTAGGCACATTAAGTCAGCTCTACAGAGGCGTTGTACAGAACGGTGACCACAGCTAATAACAAGTTACAGCTAATAACAATGTCCTTAAAGGTCTATGAGAGAATGTATCTTAAATGTTCTCAGAAGAAAAAGGAATGAGGACTATGGGAGGTGATGGGTATGTTCATTAACTTGATTGTGGTCACCGTTTGGCAGGGTGTACAAGCGGTGATCAAAACACATGGTGCATATTTAAATTTTTTAAAGTATTACAGTAAAAGACGCACTGCCGTTCATCCCCCTCAGAACGGTCCCCCTCACTTCCAGCACACTGACTCCATTGTTTCTGCCACTTTCCGAAGCAGTTCTGGAAGTCCTCTTTCATGAGTGTCTTTACAAAGTATGATCAAAACTATAGCAGGCGCCGAAACCACTGGGCTAAAAATACAATGAATACTGCTGCGACCCAGCGGAAAGGCAGGCTGGTAAAAACAAAACCATTGTTGCATCCTCAGTCAGCGGGCCCAGCCCTGTGTGACTTCCGGCTCTTCCCCAAAGTGAAGATGACCAGGAAAGCCAAATGTTGTGAATCAACTCAGCACCTCACAGCAGCCACAATAGCACAACCAAAGACACAATTGCATATGCAATTTTTATTTGTCAAGTAGACGTCAGTAAAGAAAAATGTTTACTTGTGAAATATTTTGAACACTCAGAAAAGTAATTTAGCTACTATCTTGCTGGTGTTAATATTCAGCTAGGCTCCCCACGGGGCCATGCCTGTGCCCCATCTGCACATACCCAACACCCTCTCCAGGGCCCCTCTGTCCCCTACGAGTGACAGTACTGCATGGGGCAGATGCGCCTGGTGTCCCCCCTCACAGTCCAAGGCCTGAGGAGGACAAGAACAGCTTCTCTGTCCTTACACATGTCCTGCTCACTGGCATCTTTCACTCTTGTAACTGCCCCGTGAGATGTAGGCAAAGGAAGGTCCTTTCTCCCTATTTTACAGAAGAGGAAACTGAGGCACTGAAGCTGAGCGATTTACCTGAGAGCACACAGCAGCCCAGGAGCTGGTCAGGACCAGACCCAGATGTCCCAGCACTGAATGAATGCTCTCTTCCTGATGGATCGCTTGGTCCCCACCTCCAGCTCCCCTCCCTGCTGGGCATCCACACTGCATCAACAGGTGGAAGCTCAGACCACCCCAGGCACACTGGGCCATGCCTCACGTCCCTGCCACTGAAAACCCACCACGAGAGGGGGACAGAGTCCAGCATCAAGGGGAGGTGACAGAGGAGAGCACACCAAAGCCTCCAAGATGCCCCTCAGCATGGTTTTATCCACTCCCACGGGCTATAAGCACCAGTGGGTACAAAATGCAGGGAGTACCTACGTATGGCAGTGGGCAGGAAGGGCTGACTCGGGAAGCGGAGTTTGGTGTGGGTCTTGAAACACAAGCCCCAGTGAACTGAGAGGAGAGGAGCGCTGCCTGGCAGTGGCAGGGAGCCCTTAGGAGGGGCGGGCAGCTGGAGACGAAACTAGAAAAGCACATTTCCGGTGCACCTATCCAGTAAGTCACTCAAATCCAGGGTACGTAAAAAAGAAGGAGAGAGAAGAAACTCCAAGGAAAACATCAGATGATCCAAGTTCACAACCTCCAGCCTGACTGGAATAGGCACTCTACAAAAACTGATATCCAGCTGTCTAAGCAGTAGATGAAAGATCTCCACACAGCAGTGATAAGGGAAATGCCAATGAAAACCACAAGGAGATACCATTAATTGAAAAGGAATGATAACATCAAGTGTTGCCAGGAAAGAGGAGCCACCAGAACTCATACATCGCTGGTGGGAGTGTTAATTAGCCCAGCTACTTGGAAAACTGTTTGCTAATATTTATTAGAGCTAAGCACATGCCTGCATAGTGATCCAACAATTCCACTTGAAGGTATTCACCCAAGAGGAAAGAAAACAATAACTACCAAAGAACATGTTCAAAAATGGTCATTGAGGGCCAGGGATTTAGCTCAGTGGTTCCACCCCTGCCTCACAAGCACAAGGTCCCGAGTTCGATCCCCGGTACAAAAAGAAAAAAAAAAGGTCATTTAAGCTTTATTCATAATAGCCAGAAACTGAAAGCAACTCCAACGTCCATCTCCTGTGCAGTAGATAAATAAGTAATGGCCCCTTTAGTCGATGAAATACTACACAGCAATGAAAAAGGACAGCATACAGACACGTGAACCCTAAGGATGGGTCTCCTATATGAAGCTGAGGGAAAGAGGCAGACAGGAATGAGTGCGTGCCCGGTGGTTCCATGTGTATGAAACCCAAGGAGAGATGACGCTAACTCCGGGTTTGTTTCTGAGTCATAGTTCCCTCTGGAGAAGTGATTGGCTCAAAAGGCACAAGGGAATTTCCTGGGCCTCGGCAGTTGTTCCATAGCTTGATCCATCAGGTTCTCTGCACAGGGGCCAGGCATGGAAAAGCCTTCCAAGCTGTGCACTTCAGGTCTGAGCACTGTGCCCCAAATTCCTCCAGGCGACGGTAGAGCCTGGAGTGGAGGGGCTGAGAGGGACGGCACAGCAGCCTCCCGGGCGGGCAGGAGTGCCAACGCCGAGGGACACAGGCGCCAGGTGCGAGTGTGGCCAGCCGTGCTGCAGGAGGCAGGGCCGCAGGGGCAGGGGCGGGAGAGGCAGAGGAGGGGCCGAGGTGGGGTGCCCGGGCCCTGCAGCATCCCCACCCCAAGGGTCCTCCACAGCGGCGCCCCTGCGGCCCCTGCCCAGCACCCTGAGCAGCCTGGGTGGGGAGGTGAGCTCCCTGCCCCCTGCCCCGGTTTCACAGGAACAGCTGGGCCCCTGGCTGAGCCCCTCTGAGGGCCTCTTGAGGAGCCCACGGGGGAGGCCTTCTCCACCCTGTCTCACGGATGAGCAAACCAAGGTTAGTGAGCTGAGCGTGGTGCCCAGGTCCGTCAGTACCGGACCCTGTGAAGGTCACGTCACACCCGGACTCCCTGTCCAGAGGCAGGCGGCCAACGCTGGGAGCCAGAGGTGGAACCAGAGATACCGAAAGAGTCAGAAAAGGTGAAAATGGCCAGGGCAGGGCAGGGGAGAGGAGAGGAGAGGAGAGGAGAGACACGGGGAGCATGCAGAAGGGGGCCACGGGCTTGGGAGGCCGAGGGCCGAGGTGTGCCCCTGCTGAGGTGGGAGACGGAGCAGATGTTCAGCAGCAGCTGTGAACTCAGGAGACGAACGCTGCTCTCACAAGACTCACAGGTGGGTCCTGGCTGCCATCACCTGCCACCTGATCACTTAGTCCCCAGCAAGGGGGCCCAGCAAGCAAGCTAATTTTGCCCACCCTGGTGCAGGTGGCCAAGGTAAGAAGAAAGGGAGGGGCGTTCGGCCCGGCTTCTCTGTTCACACCTCTCACATCGTGAGAGGAAAGATGGCATGTAGCGGGAAGCGCCTGAGATGCAGCACGAAGGGCCTGAAAGGATCTCACCCTCATGCCCAGGAAGGCAGAGGCTCCGAGAGTAGGGAGAGCCCGGGCTAGAACCCCTGGGGCTGGGACAGGACAGCAGCCCCAGCCTCTGCCCCACAGGCCAGTGCTGCCCATGTGGGAGTGGGTGAGGAGTGTGTGGAGGTCACCTAAAGTCACTCCAGCCTCCTTCCAGATGCAGCAAGCCTGCCCACCTCGAGGGCATCTGGAGAGCACAAAAGTGCAGAACTGGGGCTCCATCACTGAGGGCAGATGAAGAGCCTTGGAGGAGCTCCAGGAGGGACCCTGCTGAGCAGAGATCCAGGGTGGGGACAGGGACAAGGTCAGGGACAGCCCCAGGGCCCCTCCACCCATCTCCACAAGGCTCTGTCTTCATGGCAGAGGTGCCAAGCTATGATTAAGTTGTCACTACCACCTTGGATGGCTCTTCTGCTAGAATCCAAGAGGGACAGAAGGACAAAGGTGACAGGAATCACACATCCCTAAATAGAAATCATACACCCCTGAAGCCAGTGGCCTGCTTAGATCTTTGATGCCAGCCAGATGCTCAGCAAATGCCCACCCTGCCTCTGCACGTCTCCCACTGAGAAGGAGGGCACTGCGTACAGCCCCTGCTAATTAAATCAATAAACCACCAATGCAGGCCTGGCTGAGGGCCAGCACTTTACGTGCGACACACCACACTGAGGCAGGACTGAATTATCAGCTGTGGCAAAGCAGGAAGATGGGAGGCAGCGAGGCCGAGGAGGAGGAGGAGGAAAAGAGAGAGGAGGCAACCTGGCGGGGCACAGAGGCAGGTTGGGTGTTCAGCTCCCCAGGCCCCTCTCTGGCCCACACCATAGCCCTGTCCATGCATCACCCTCTAGCATTCTGTTCCCTCTTTCAGGCGCTCCTCCTCCCTGTCCCAGCTTGGCTATAGGAATAGCTCTGCTATCAGTCATTTACATCATAGTGAGAACTTGACTTCAGAGATGGCTTGATCCCACCTCAATTTGAGGCTGAGGAAGTTGAGGGTCTGAGGGACAAGTGGCCCAGGGTATCCTTACCAGTGTGATGGCCTTTTGCTGCAGGCTTCCCTGGCACCTGAGTCTTGTTTTCCTTACTCACACAGGATGGCTGAGAAGCCAAAGCATCCCACTTGGAGGGAAAGAAAAACGTGTATTAGTGCCAGGCTGGCCCAGGGCAGCTACCAGAAGATCCTGCTGTGTCTTTTTCTTTCTTTTTTTTTTCAGTGCTTTTGGGCCCAGCAAGAGCCCTAGCAAGCAGCCCTGGCTCTCCCTCTGTGCTGGACTCTTTGGAGGGCCTGGCAGTCAGAAATCCTGTCCATCAGGAGAGGCTCAGGGCCTGGCACCAACTCCTGACCATCTCTAGGCCTCATTTCCTCCATGTGGAACGCAAGGGGCTCAGAATCCATTGCCATAAGTAACTCTCCAGCTTGGGCATCACATTAGGACCCAGCCAGCGGCTGTGGTCAACTATCCTTGGAGCCAGTACAGCTCCAGCCACCACCAGCCTGCTGGATGGCCATGAACTTCGCCCATTTCCCCTCTGTCGAGTGAGATTAATGACAGGTGTGGATCCTGCATGTGGGAGGAAAGTGCATGGACGATGCCCTCAGAACCTTAGATGAAACAGAGGGGTGTTTGTGGGGTCAGGGATATGGGAGACAGCCAAGGCACACTGCTGCCAGGCTAGATTCTGGGCTCTGGCCACCTAGGCTGCAAGACTCCTCTCAGTCAGAGCAGCAGCACTGCCATCACCTCTGCCCCCCGCAGAGCCTTCCCAGAACTTCCTCCCTCTGGAACTGTGAGGAAACACCTCCCCATCCCTGCCCCAGCCCCGGGTCCTCCTCACTCTCTCTGCCCTTCCATGTGACTCCATGTATGCCTAGCCTAAAGAGAGACACAGGAGGCATGAGGCTGGCTGCCAGCCATGGGGACTGTCTCTGCTGGGCAGGAAAGGGCTAAAGTAATGAGTAAAAAACACACAAGACCCTGCAGACATCATTAATCAATCATAAGACTCTTCCTGGCAGACTTCACTAATCAATCACAACCCTCTTCCTGGCAGACATCACCACTCGGTCTCCAAAGCCTTCTCTGCTAGGCCAAGATACAGAACCTGTCAGGTCCTCCAGGCAGCCACCAGCCTGACTACTGTGGTTAGCAAGCAAACTGGGGCCCACCTGCCCTGGGAGGTCTAAGGGTTTGTTTGGACAACCTTAAGAGGATTTCTGGAAGTAGAGCTCTTGGTCCAGGACTTGAAAGAAGCATCTGGGTAGTTGAGGGGAAGGAGAGGGTAGGAGCAGTGTGAGCAGAGATCTGGAGAGGCAAATTGGCAGAGCCCAGTCAAGGACAGTTGGATCCATGGCCAAAGGAGGAAGACATCCGAGAGAATGGAGGAATGGAGAAACCAAGGGAAGAAGAGAGGGAGGGAGGGAGGGAGGGAGGGAAGGAGGAAGGCCGCCAAAACCCAAAGCCAGCTTCATTCTCTCTCAGCCTCACCGGTTGAGCTGCACCTTCTGCCCTCAGCCCTCTCAGCCTGGAGAGGACCTGGAGGGATCTGGGATGAGTGAGGTGGCACGAGCCATGGCTGTCTCCCTCCTGGGTGACACAGAAATTTGCAGCCTCATTAAAATGACATGTCACTGTGAGTTCTCTGAGTCATGGAGTGGATCCCCAGGATGCATAAACCATCTGCACAGGCTCAGCTTCATGGACGATTTATGCTTCGTCCGACCAGCACAGCCAGGGTCCGGGGAAGCCCTCAGGGAGAGGTGCTCTGCATTGCAGTGAAGCAGAGACCAAACATTGGAGAGCCCATGCTGGGTGCCGGGTGTAGCCCCAGAATGCAGGGGCTGCCCTGTACACAGACAGGTGAGCACTTCAGCACTCTTCCTTCCCAGCTGGCTTCTGGGTGCAAGAGGCTGGGCTTCGGTTGCTGGCCCTGGGCCATAGTCCTATGGACTCCAGGTTGGCACTCTCGAGGGTCACAAGTGGATGAGGCCTTTGACCAGGAAAATGGCACCCTGAAAAGGCCCCTAGCCATAGGAAGTCCCCCGCCTGCAGGGTGGAGTTGCTCAGTCAGGGCACAAGGGACCCGGCCACACATTGGGGCCCTGGAATCAATATCTCTCTTCTCTCTCCACTTCCTGAACTTTCACTCCTCTCTCCTGAGCCTGCCTCTCTAAACTGTCTGAATTTCTCTCCATCTTTTTGCCTCTCTTTGCTTCCATCTCATTCAGTTCCTTGGTCGCCACCTCTGGTTCTCTTCTTGGATCTCTGACCCCCTCTCTTTCAGCCTCCATCCCTCTGGGTCTCTCTGCTTCTTCCTTCCCTCTCCCTCATCCCTGCGCCCTGCAGTTTCTCATTGGAGAGCAAGTGCTGAATCGTTATTTCTCCTGTTTCTGGGCTTTCCCCAGGCAGCCTCCTCCACTGCTTCCTCACATTCCAAGGCTGGGTGTTGTTTTCATCATTGTTCTGTTTTATGGTCTAGGGGTTTGCACTGAGCTACATCCCCAGCCCTTTTTTATGTTGAGACAGAGTCTTGCTAAGTTACTAAGTTGCCCAGGCTGGGCTCAGATTTATAATCCACCTGCCTCCGCCTCCCAGAGTGCTGGTCTTACATCTGGATGTTAAGTATCTCAGGGTGCTGAGCCCCGAGCTAGAGCCCGAGGTGGGGAGGAGACAAGGAAAGAGGGGAGACCCGCAGAGCCACTGCTATCCTAGGCCTTCCCATGCACTGTCCCCAGGCATTCTCCAATTTCCAAAGTGGGTTTAATTCCCCCTTGGAACACACTAGAAAACTGAGGCACAGAGACACGAGTGACTGCCCAGGCCAGGCTGTGCTTCAAACCCAGGTCTGTCTGACTCCAAAGCCTGAGTACTTTTCTTCTCACCTTCTTTCGAGCTTACAGAGCTGGCCAGCTGGGCTGGGACTGCAGCAGGAGCTGAACCCACCACCCTCAAGGTGCACATGGGCTCGTTCTGAGGCAAGCTATGCTAACAAGACAAGAAGTTGGGCCTCATGGTAAGCAACCAGAGCAGGTATACTGGTCTGACACTGGTGAAGCCCTGACAGAGGTGAGTCTGGTGCCATTGGTACGAGGTGAGAGCCCTCCAGGAGGGCAGTGGAAGAGGAAAGGCTCAAGGGCCCCGAGGGCACCAGGGAGGGTCCACAGAACCAGGCTGCGGCAGGGTGGGGGGAGGGGGGAAGTGCCTGAGACAGGAGTTGGAGAGGTCATGCCAAGCCCATCCCCTGGGTGTGCTCTGGCCCTCACATTCCCCCTGGAGGCCACAGGGAGTCACCCAGCCAGGTGGAAGAGCTCAGGACAGGCCACAGTCCTGGCCCACCTGCTTTAGACCTTCTGTGTGCTTCAGGAAAGATACTCCATGCCTCTCTGTAAACAGAAGTGATGGGGCCACATGGTGTCCAGAGGCCTCCTGCCCTGGCTTCCTGCCGCCCCCACAGAGACTGAGGGTTGTGGGAGGTCGTAATCCAGGTAAACCAGGGAGAGCTTTGGTCTGCAGGAACCCCAGCCAAGACCCCAGACTCACACACATGTGCCAACAAGGAAGCCAAAGGCTGTAAGTGAGGTTGAGACAAACCCCAGAGCTGAGTATAGCGACAGGAGCCTTCCAAGCTCCGTCCTCAAGAGCCTCCCAAGGCTGGACTTGGGGATGCTCCTGGATGGCTCTATCTTTCTCTGAGCTGTGTCTTCCACCAAACACACCTGCCACTGCTGTGTGTGCTTGGGAGCCCTGACTGTCCCCTCCTCGGGGCCCCTCAGAGGGTCACTTAGGGTCCTATGAGAGTCCTATGAAGGCTCAAGGAGGAGGCAGGGAGAGCTTGCAGATCATGACGGCATTTGACACCAGCTCAAGGATGGCCAGGAAAGGGCTGGAGAGGACCAGCCTCAGACCTAGCAAAGCCCTGAGGACACCTCAGCCAGGCAGAGAGGGAACCCGAGGAAAAATAGGACACTAGGGGAGTCCAGGAGCCCCCAGCTCAGCCACAGGCCAAGGCAGCCAGGGGGAGACAGTGGGGTGTGAATGCTGCAGCTGCCTCTGCTAGAGCACAGCCAGGACAGACACCCAGCCATGCCCCTGGGGCAGCTTACCGGGAAGGGCAGTCTGAGTGCCCCATCCCCCCACCCCTGCCTCAGTGTGTCCTCCCGTGGATCCAGCAGGAACGCTGGTCCTGCCAGACCACAAGGTGGGTTCCAACTCTCCGGTCACCCCTAAACTGTCCCCACCCTCAGCTTACAGTGGTGCCTCTGCAGATGCTACCCTCCTTTGGAGCGACAACCTAGGGTGAGGGTTGGGGCCATGTAGAATTCCCCAAGTTCTCCCCAACTCCGGATACTCTCTATCCATGCATCATCAGAGCAGGAGTGGGGGGAAGGATATAGCCTTCCTGCTAGGAGGCAGTGGATGAGGTCTTTCGCTGAGCAGAGTCCCTCAGACATTCAACCATGGTTCACTGTAAGCAGGAACTTCTTCCAAGAACACTGCAGTTGTCCCAGAATGGAATGGACTTAGGGAGTGAGCACCCTAGACTGGAGGCATTCAGTGTACAGGGGACAGCTCCCGACAGCCACTGGCCAGCTCCAGTGTGCTCAGGATCCAAGCTGTGTCCTTGCCTCTTTTCCTTCCCACAACATTTACTATGTGCCTGGTCTGAGCTGGGTGCTGAGCTGAGCTCTGGGCTATGGTGGCTAAAGACCAGGTATGTGGCCATGTTCCCAACAAAGTCACTGCCTCCCGAGCGATGGGCTCTCTGAGAGGGTCACCTGCCAAGGCAGGGCCGGGCTGAGCAAGAGCAGGAGTGTGGCACACTGGAGACTATTGGCTGCTATGGTAACCTCAGAAAAACCTGAGAGAAATGAGCTGTTCTGCGAGGGATGTTGGAGGCAGAGAGTTGGGTGTGATGACAGGCAGGCCAGGAAGAGCTGGACCAGGAGGACAACTCCCAGGTTTCTGAGCAGCAAGGGAGCCTGGCTTTCCACATGCTGAGTTACTTAACCTCTCTGGGCCTCCGTGCCCTATTGCATGGGTTTGTTTGGAGGTTAAATGAGTTACTGTGTACAAACTGATTAGAACTGTACCTAGGATGAAGTAAGCCCTCAATAAACAAGGCTAGTCTTAGCATCATTATTGTTATGATTAAAAAAAAAAAAGGAGGAGACAGATGCATGGATGAGCTGATGGATGGATGGATGGAAGTGATGAAAAAAAGCATTGGTCCCCACATCAGAAAACTCAGGAAGACAAAGGACAGAGGATGAATTTAGTTTGGAACACAGATTTCCAGTGTCTCCACAAGGTATCCCATCAAGAATGACTGGGGCAGCTGATAATACAGACCTGAAGTCCAGGAGCACACTCAGGGCTGGGGAATGGGGAATTCTCAGCTGTAGGAAAGGCGGAACCATGGAGCAGGGTAGGGCAGCGAGGTGGGAGGGGGTGCACTGGGAAGAAAACCCCAACTGATCCCTGGCAGGCCCGCCTGGAGTCTTAATAGTGTCAAATAACAACTTCAATGGCTTACCCGAGAAAGTACCAGTTCATACAACTAAACATCAAGATCAGAAACAGTTGGGCCTGGTTACTCAAGTGAGGTCTTGGGAGCCTCCTGCCATCAGCAGGTTAGCTTTGGTTAGCTTTCCTCCCTACTGACCTTGACCTGGACCCCTTCCTCAAGCAACCTCCCCGACCCCCACACGAGCCAAGATGCCCAGGCAATTCTGAAAGGAAGGGTTGGTTCCTTCCGACCAAGAAGAGAGATGCTTCTCTTCTCCAGCCAAAACCTAGGTGGGGTTTACCTTGACCAGTCCTGGTCACAAGCACATCCCTAAAGCCAGAGGGGTGGATCAGCCCCACTGAACAACAGGGACTGAGCCCAGGGGGAAGGAGGGAAGGGAGGATCAGAGGAAATCCCCAAAGAAGGTGGAAGAGTGCTGAGCAGGCAGCCCCATAGCTGCCCGTGTCACTGTCCGTGCCCAGAGCTAAAGGAAGGGGCAGGGCATGGGCACCCACAGATGCCTGTCTAGCAGAGTGGGAGGACCTCTCTCTGGTGTCATGGACACCAAGAAACAACTAGGCTCCTGCCCCAAAGAATCCACTAAGCCCCGGATCTGCCTGTGGCAAGAGCGGGCACTGCAGACCAACTGCTGCCACTGGGGGGAACCATCTGGACAGATGGGCCTGGGAAGGGACCTTGCGAGGGGAATAGAGAGAGGGGGAAGAAGGGCAAGGACAGAGGCAAAGAGAGGATGGGGGGAGCAGGGGGGGAGAGGCAGGCAGGACAGGAGGGCACGAGGAGCCTGGGGAGGGTGGGACAGAGCCAGGGAGGGCAAGGACAACCGCAGAGGAGGACAGGAAAGAGGAGAGACAGAAAAAGGAGGGGAAAAACCGGTGCCGGCTGCCCTTCCTCCCCTCCCCCAAGGCCGAACTTTAAAAATAGGTTGCGCAGGGAGCGGAAGACAGAATGAAAGCAATTGTCTAAAGAGAGGGGCAACGCAGCCTGAACCCAGGGGAAAGTCCCCACAGGCCACGCAGGGAGGCTGTGGACTGTCCTGCAACCCTGCCTGACCCGGGGAGGACACCGGAGTGACGTCCCCGCCCCACACCATGTGCTGTACACGTGTGGCTCCGCACTCAGGGTCAGGTGCAGCTGAAGACAGAGGGTCCGAGAGGGGCAGGACGCAGCAGCCGACTCCTGGGCACCGCAAGGGGACCCTGGCTGCAGCCCACACTCCCGGGCTTCTCCAGCTTCGGAATTAAAGATCAGGGGCCACTGAGGGTCCTTCCTGTGCCAAGACAGTGGGTGTCCAGGAGGACAGAGAGGAAAGGAAGAAAGAAAGATCCAGGGTCACACATCCTCAATGCCTGGCCACCTCCCTGCACTGGCAGCTCCAGCAGGGAAACTGAGGCCAGAAAGGGAATCTTAGCTGCCCGGGCGCTCAGGACAGGGCAGAAGTGGGTGCTGAGAAGCAGGAGAACAGGGATTCCCAGCCCCGCCCCGCCCACAGCCGCAGCCCCTCCCACCTACGCCCTCAGGGCTCCTCCCGGGCACGCTGAGGAGGAGCTAATTAGTAGCTGATTTGCAGAGGCAAAGCCCCACATCAGCAGCCTTTGAGGGTTCTCAGCTCTGAGTCCCGAGGAAAAGCAGTGAGGAGCTATGTAGGCCGTGCTCCCTGCCGGACTTCAAGGCCTGTGACTGTCAGGTGCCCGCTTGATTATTGGATCTTGTTAATAATCTCTGAGGTTTATGGATGTCTTTTCTTCCAAGTGTCTTAAAGCACTTCTCACTTAACTTCTCCTTGTTGCCAGGAGGTTGCTGCCACAGCAGAGAGAAGCATTTGTCTCCATATTTTTATGAGGCCCAGAGAGGTGAGGCCACTTATCCAGGCCCACATAGCAATTCAGCAGGACTAATATTCAGTCTCCTGGGGCCCAGGAAGGACCCACTGTCTGGAAACTTGATAACTCTGTCCACTTCTCTCTGGCCATCACAGGACAGGCTCACTGCTTAGTTGTCTGGGGGTTCTTTTCAGATTTGTCCCCATTTGATCAAGGCAAGGCTGGTGGAACTGAGTGTTGCATGGACTCAGAGAAGTGAAGCGACTTAATGAAGGTCACACAGCAATGGGCAGGTTGAGTTTCTGACTCCAAGCCTCTGGATTGCCCACCTAGCTGCTCCATCTACCCCGGCTGAGCTGGAGAGGCTCTAGAGGGAACACCAAGGTGGGTCCCAGGCCCACGGGGGCAGGAAGGCCTTGTCCTGTTATGCCTTGTTATGCCTGAAGCCCGGCTTCCAGAGGTACCAGGTGGCCCTGTCCCTCCCTTGGCCCCCAGAAAGTTGGGAAGGAGGAGGCGGTGGTGCTCATGGAGGGGTTCTCTGTGGGCTGATGGACACAGCAGTCCCTCCCCCTGTGCCCGTTCCCCAGTTGGCCCCTGAGAATGGAGCTGGCCACAGCGAGCCCTGACACCCCCTCTGCCTCTGAGGTCACTGGGTCCTCTAAGAGCTGGGGTCAGCCTCCACCCAGAGCCCTCAGGCATCAGAGAGAGGGTCCCCTCCCACCTTTCCTGTGTCTGGGTGGCCACTGCAGAGGGAGGGAGGTGCCCCCTGGCCATCTGACCTCCAGATAGCAGAGACTGCAGGGAAGGCCTTCACCCTCTGGTCTTCTGCCTCCTCATTGCTGGAACAGGGCATATCCCGAATTCCTCTGGCCCGGAGCCTTGGTTCTCTGAGGAGCTGAGGAAGGTTGGACTGATTGGGGGTGTGCAGGAGTCTGACTCAAGCACTGACGAATGTCCATCCCCAGCCCCTTGGGACCACCTGAGCTTCAGAGAGAAGCCACTTAGTCCCTGTCTGTCTCCCTTCAAAGCCACCGTGTAATGGGGGCGGGCAGCCCTAGTTCCCCTCTCCTCAGGAATCTGCCCCTAAGGGACATAGGGCTGGAGTGAATCCCCCATCCCCACCCCTCTGACTTTAGTTTGAGTTTTGTTTTTGTTTTTTTTCTGGATACCGGGGATAGAACTCCGGACCTCGCACTTGCAAGGCCCTCTGACTTTAGGAAGGAAGGAAGGACAGATCTGGTTTTGGTCCCAAGCTCAGAAGCAATGGGGGATAAGCTAGCAGCCTCCCCCACCACTGGGCACAGCACTTCAGAGTCCGAGTGTGGTGTTCACCGAGAAGATCTCACTGGAGCCTCATGACCATGCCATGGGCCTCATACGACAGAGGGAAAATCCCAGGCCCAGAGGGGCCAAGGCTTGCACCAGGTCACCGGAAGGCCTGAGACCCAGCTCTGGACCTGTTGACCCCCAGTCCCAAAGCTCCCACCACCACTGGCTCCCTATCTGCACCCTGAACTAGCAGGGGCTCAGTGTCCCCACTCCCCTCTGCTGCAAATCCATCCCCACACTGAGATCCCATGGAGCTCCCTGAGAAGACCTCCCCATCCCACGAGGCCCTGCCAGTGAACAGGCAGGCTCCAGGAGGAGCTCCATCCAGCCCACCAATACCCTGGAGAGCAGGCCAGCCCATCACCTGCCCTGAGGACCAATGTGGAACTCCTGGGGGTGGCCAGAGAGAGACAGTGGACAGGAAATATGGATTCCCTCTAAGGAAGTATTCACCGTGGAGCCAAAGCAGCCAGGTCCTCCCAGGTTGAAGGGGTTGGCGCACCGATGTTAGATTGTGGCCCCGGAACCCCATCCTGGGTGATGCATGCATGATCCTTGCCTCCACAGCAGACCCTACTAGGCCACACCCACTTTGCTGGTGTCCTTCTCACAGGGATGGGGTTGTCCCTGCCTTCAGCCTGCAAGGGTGGGGCCTCGGGTGGGATCAGGTGAGGAAAGGTGGGGAGGGGAGGTGACACAAAAGCTGTGGATAAATTTGGCTGGAATCCTGTGTTCCCAGCTGCAGGGTAGGAAGTGGCTCCCTGCCCTCATCACTGTCCCTCCACTGCCCATGGGCACCCATGGAGTCACCCAAGCAGCCAAGAGGAAGTCAGGGCAGACAGCTCCTTCCCTGCCCCTCACATCCAAGCTGGCACCAGGTTTGATCAGAGCTGCCTCCTTAACAGC
Source organism: Heterocephalus glaber (assembly GCF_000247695.1). Next base: position 4,915,400 of record NW_004624754.1, on the reverse strand, counting down.
CCTGTCTTTCCCTCCCTCCTCCCCAGGCTGAGCGCCCCAGGCTATGCGCCTGAGGTTGGAGCCCAGGCTTTACGGGCAAACACCCAAACTTGAATTTGAATCCCAACTCTGTGCCTTGGCTCTGTGACTTTTGCTGTGTGGCTCTGAGCGGTTCAATCACTGAGCCCTTGGCTGCTCATCAGTCACCAGGCAGATGATAAAAGCTCCTTCCTGGGACCTTGAGGATGGATTAGGGCGACACCACAGCACTCTTGATAAGTTTCCCATAACCCCTACCTTCCTGGCTCTGCCATAATCAAGTTCAAGACCTCTTTGCTTTTCTTCCAAACCCTCCCAAAACCTCCTGGTGGGTGCCCTCCCTCAGCCCCTTCTTCCTCTCCTCCCTCCTAGGCTCTGCCCAGCTGGTCTTCCCGCAACACTTGTCTGATCCTGGGCTCATCGTCACCTGGATTTCGGGTGAAATTAGGCAATGTGTGTGATCATGGTAGTCCGATTACGGTTTTAGTTTTTAGGGTCCCCAGGTTTTAGAGATACAGACTAAAATGTTCCTGTATGATGTCAGTGGTTTCATTCAAAGCGGTTTGAGGACGAGGCAGAGTGGCGAGGGATACAGCTGAGTGAAGCCTGGCCGATTGTTGGTGTTGAACTGGAGGGAACATCTGTGGGGATCATCTCGAGTCTCTTTTACTTTTGCATGTTCAGAGTTTTCTATACAAAAGTGGTGGTTTTAAACGTGGAGGGGGGCCAGGGATTTAGCTCAGTGGTTCTGCTGCCTGCTTTGCAAGTGGAAGGTCCTGAATTCGATCCCCGGTACCAAAAAAATAAATAAATAAATGTGGAGGGAGAGTGGATGGAAAGCAGCAGTGTGACAGAGGTCAGGGCTAGGCGACGGGTACCAGGGGGTGCGTGAACTTGTCTCTATATTTAGACACATTGTGAAAGTTCACAGTACAAAGGTGTGTGTGTGTGTGTGTGTGTGTGTTAAAGGGAATGCTGTCGGGTTCTCCTGTTGCACCAGGCTGGAGCTCCTGGGTTGGCACCAGGGCCCTTTGTGACCTGTGCCCGTCCCACCCCTTGTCCCCTGCACTTCCAGATGCAGGACCCTGCCAGTAAGCAGACATTCAGGCCTGGCCACACCTCCTTGCCCCTGCTCTGCCCCTCTCCTCCAGTGGTATCACCCATGACCCTGTCGCTGGGAAGGACAATTTCTCAAGTCCATTCTGCTCAAGAATCGTCTCCCCCGGGAAGCTGGTCCTACTTCTCCTCTAGGCAGTGCACTGACAGATTGCTTGCTGCCTCGGAGGGGCCCCCAGAATCTCTGCAGCTTGGGACACTGAAGCTCAGAAAACATCCACTGATCTTTGAAAAGCCTCATGTGGGCTCCCCCTGGATTGCCAAGTCCCTAAGAATGGGTTATCATTTCCTGAGGGCATCCTGCTCCCTGTTGGTGGAAAGGACCGTTGCATGGATGGCTGACAGTGAAGCGAGCAAGACTCTCCAGTGCGGGTTCAAGGTCCTCCTGCATGGAGCAGACCTGGCACCTAGCCTGGGGGTGCTACAGGGGGAAGCCCCTAAGAGAAGTCCACAGAGCCTGTCACCACCTTCCTCAGCCTCCTTGAGTCCTCTAAGGACTCGCCTTTGTGGAACATACCACTCCCTCAGACCTGGTGGCCTGGCCCAGGCTCCCCTCCCTCCTGGGGTGCCATGACACCACTCCCTTCACTCCCAGCCCTTACTGGCCACTTCCTAGTGGACCTCCACACGTGGACTAAACACCCTCTACCCAGGGAGCCCCTCACCAACACCCATGTGGAGAGCCTCTGCTGCAGCCTGGCTCAGTGCCCCTGTGACAGCACTAGTCAGCTGCAGTGTTGGTGTGATCGTCTGGCTCTCAGCAGAGCCATGGCGCGTTAAGAGCTGAACACGGATGCCTAGCTTCTCCCATGTAGCCTTGCTGAAACCCCCACCGCCATTAGGACCACAGGCTGACTGGTCAGACAGGAAAACTTGGTGATTTTTCCTCCCTAAGGAGGAAACTGGGACTTTTGATTTCTGATGCCCAGACCCATGCTGTCTAACACAGGAGCCACAGTCACATGTGGCCACTAGCACTGGAGATGTGGCCTTCTGACCCAGGAGTTGTGTTTAATTTTTATTAGTTTTAATTTGCACCTGAATGTTGATGCTCCAATAACTTGGGTGTGCAAATCTACTTTTTCAGCCACATATTTCATGAAATCTATATATAGATCAAGTATTTCTGATGAAAAGTTAGTGGCCAAGTTGAGATGTGCCATAATCATAAGATACATACTGGATTTCAAAACCACACTCTAAAAAAAAAAAAAGGAATATAATATATCTCAGTTTTATAGTGATCATAAATTAAAATGATAACATTTTGGGGTGTATTGGGTTAAATAAGATACTAACACAAAAATAACTTCATGTTCCCTTTTGTGGTTTTTCAGTGTAGCTTTGGAACATTTAAAGTCTGTATATAGCTGACATTTGGGGCTCCTGTCAGATTTCCATTAGGTGGGGCCAGTATTTGAGGTATCTAGGGCTGGATGGTGTTTTTTGCCGGGCATTGCCCCGCACACTGTAGGATATCACACAGCACCCTTGATTGGTACCCACTAGATGAGAGTGGCACCCCCATACCCAGTTGTGACAACCAAAAATGTCTCCAAACATTGCCAACTGTTGCCTGGGGGTGTGGGACACTGTCACCCTGATTGAGAACCACTGCCCTTGGCTCTTCTGCTGGGTCATCATATCCCCTGAGAGGTGGGTGGGAAGAGTCACTGGCATTGGGGATGGCAGGAGGAGGGCAAATGCTCTGGAATGGCTCTTTGGGCCTAGGAGGGGACCTAAATGGCCATTCAGGGTTCACCAGGCAGGGCCTGACCTACTGTTCTTGCCTCCTGGCTCCAAGGCTACACACACCCTTGGGAGAAGTGCAGAGAGGGGCCCTGAGGAGCAGCCTCCTTTGCTGAGGACAGGGGCAGGGCTGAATGCCAGTGAAGCTGCCACCTCCATGCGGGAGCCCTGGGAAGAAGCTCCCAGAGTGGAAACACAACAGTTGGTGGAAGTCCCACACTGTCAGAGGCACCGCGAGCCACAGAGGGAAGGACAACAGCCAGTGAGAGGCAGCCATCGGACTCTTGGCTCCACGAGAGTGGCAGCCGACCCTTGGGACTGTGCAAACCCCTGGGGCCTATGAGCCATCTCAGGAGCTGTGGAGAGGAGGGCCCAGACACAGACTGCATTTCCTGCCACTTCAGGGACAGAGGGCTCCACCACACTTGAATTTTAGAATCTTGTAAATAACACCACTTGCATCCCAAGAGAGAGAAGCCTTCAACCCTGACTGTTGGCAACTCCTCACCCACATCCCTGCATGTGACATGGCACTGGGCATGTGACAATCAAAGTGCACTTGAAGCAGGAAGGAGGAAGGCAAGGAAGGGACTTGCCCCAGGAGACAGTGTGTGGAAATGGACTCGTGGAAGGTCAAAGCCTCTGCCCCAGGCAGCAGCCCTAACAGGGTTGCCGGATTCAACAACTGCCACTAGGGATGCTCTGCTCTTCAAAGAAATCCTTCCATGTGGGACAGGCATGACTAGCTCAAAATTCTTCTAATCCACTGACAGACACTACAACTAAATAGAAGTTGATTCGCAGACTGGAGACAAGATCACATATCAAAACCTTCCTGTACACCCAGCAAAGGCCAATTAGAAATGTAATAGGAAAAACATCCCATGCACGACGCCAACCCAGACTATAAAAAGCCCCAGAATAAACTTAACGAGAAATGACCGAGTCCTATATGAGGGACACGATCAAACTTTACTGAAGGACATAAAGAAGCCCTGTGTAAATGGAATGATATATCTTGCTCCAAGAGAAGGAGACTCGATAATATGAAGATGTCAATTCTCCCCAGATTAAATCTATAAATTCAATGCATTCCCAATCAGATTCCTAAGGGGATTTTTACAGAACTTGACAAGCTGATTCTGAAGCTCATCGGAAAGAGTAAACAAGCAAGATTAGGCAAGAACATTTTGAAAAAGAAGGATGAGATGAAGCTTGACCTACCAGATATCAAAATGAACTATAAATCTAGAGAAATTAAAACAGGGTGGAGCTGAACAGATCAAAAGGATGGAATAAAGAATGCAGAAACCAAGATGCGAGCATTATGGGGAGGGAGTGTATTAGAAAAGTAGCATTTCAGGTGAACGGAGAAAGGATGCACTATTTAATATTTTAACAAAATAGTGTGGGATGATTGTTTATCCACTTGGAAAATAAAATAATAAAAGTTGTTGTATCTCATATGATGCCCAAAAGCAAATTCCAGAGAGATAAACAAATCTTTGATTTGTGTGTGTGTGTGTGTATGTGTGTGTGATATCGGGAATTGAACCCAGGGCCTTGCACATGCTAGGTAAGTGTTGTACTACTGCACTACATCCCCAGCCTTTTACCAGCTTTTTAGCAACGGTAAAGGTATTAGAAGGCAATGGAGACAAAGATTTGTCAATCGTGGGGTGAGGAAGGCCTTCCTAAATCAGGCGTGAATCCAGAAATGTAAAGAAAAAGTCAAACAGATTTGGCTACCTGAGAATCAAACATTTCTCTGTGTTATTCAGCTAAAAAGCAAATTAAACTTGGAGAAAATATTTACAATACAGATAGTAAGCAAAGGGCTATTATTTTATAAATCCATGAGAAAAGAACAAATTTGAAGGAAGAAGAAGGAGAAGGCAAAGGCAAAGCTACAGAGAAAGAGACAGAGACAGTTTAGTGGGAGAGGGAGGAGGGCTCCCGGAAGTCCGAATTCCTACAGGTGATCAGGGAGTCCTGCTGGGGACCCCCAGGGGACTGTGTGCAGTGAAGGGAGGTGGCCAGTGTTTGAGTGTCGGTACTGACGCCTGGTCTCCTGCAGTCTGTCTTCTGTGGGCAGAGAATGTGCCCAGGCATAGAGGCAGAAAGGCATAAAAGCTTGCTGTGAAGGTGACCTCCAGCATGAGCTGGCGAGGACAGGTGGCTGTGCCTGCCAGGCACTCTGTGTGGAATACCTCATCTAGTCACTGCAGCTATTGCTGTTGTCCCTATTCCACAGGGGAGGAAACTGACATCCCAAAAAGGTAACTAACTTCAAGGTTCCTGGACTACACAAGCGGGGGAGGTGGACCTCAGGGCAGATCCGGTGCTCAGCTGGGTGGGAACACAGCCCTGTGAGGATGGGATTCTTACTTACACCCTACCATATGGTCTCATTCTTTTTATTTTAATTTTTTTTTTTTTTTTTTACATTTTAGCTCATTGTACCCGACAAAGTTTGGTCCTACATAAATGGTATAGTGTCACGGTTGTCACTTGTTAAACACGGCTCCTATGAGGTAGAACACTGTATACATACAGTGCCTAGTGGCCATCTCAGTTACCACACACACACACACACACACACACACACACACACGGATCTGGGAAGCATTTGGTGAAAGGTATGAAGTACAGAACAGAGGGCCAGACACTGTTGGGGACTCGGAGAGGTGCCATTTCCCCCTACCGGGTGCCAGGGAGAGAAAGGAAATGAAGTGCTTCAGAAAGAGACCAAACAAAGGCCAGGCAGGGCTTGGGTGGGCTCAGCAATGCAGGCTCCTGGCAGGCAGGGGTTGGGGTCCTGGAAGCAAATGAAGCCTGACCCACAGACCCTTTCTCTGAATGAGACCCATCTAAAGACCAGCATGTCACACACTGTTGCAAATTTTGAAAAGAAAGATATTCAGCTCATTGTCTTTTTGCACTCCAACTTGCCCCAGGAAGCCTGAGTGGTGGCAGAGTAGATGACAGATGTGCTTGGCGATCTGGCTAAGGGACACTTGAGTTGGGAATATATTTCGTTTGGGCTTAAGAGGACACATTTATGTGATTCTTAGTCACCACTGTATGAAGATAAATTATTGCTAGCCATTCTGGTTATAGGAATGCCTTCCAGGAATATTCCCACTTACAGGATGTGTCCCGTGGTGGCTGGCAGAAGAGTATGTGGGTAATGGAATAGAAATAAGGCTCGGTGTGTAGAGAGCCCAGCATCTCTGGGAATTTCTTCCAATCAGCAGATATATAATATTCGTAAGCAATTTTCTTTTGATCAATACCTAGTCACAATAGCTGTTCTCGCTCTCCCTGTTAGAAATATTCTCAATAATAAAACATTCAATTACAGCACACTGTAATTTTTTCTTTTATTTTATTTCAGTTGCATAAAAGAACTTACCAGAATTTTGTTCTTTGTCGGGTCTAACCAGCAAGCACATTGTGTGTGAGGTCACAGTTGATTCATCCACACTACTGATAATAAAAATAATGTCTTTCTTCTAGTGTGGTTATCCAAATTTATCTTCCTATTCTCTCTTTAAAAAATGCTGATGTGAAATTATCATTACAATAAGAGGTTGTCAAAACATAGCCAGTATGGTAGGAAATGAAAATTGTTATAGATGTGTATCAGGTAAGTTATTTTGCATTTGTAGTTCATTGTGACTTTCTTTCTCCCTCTGAATAAGTATTTACACCAGTACTTAAAATTGTTTTGCAGTATGGGTTCTTTTTTCATAAAGAGAGCCTCTAAAACGTCAGAATTATCAGGTTTATACTGAATCTGCCTCCACTACTTGGAGGAGGCATTTTAATGGAGGGATGAAATTCTCAAGATAGAATGGGACATTCAGGAAGTGACCCAAATCAGTATCACTAACCTTTACACTCCACAAGGGACCTCAGAAGTCCCTTGGGACTACAGCCTCGCCCAGCCCTGCTCCAGTTGCAGGTTGTGTAACCTGATGAGTGAGCTCTCTTTCTACTTGGGCCAGAGTCGAGCCATCTGAGTAAGCTAAAGCTTCAGGTCAGGGGCTGACCCACCACTTTCCCATCCCATGTGTCCAGGGGTCGTGCAAACATGCCAGAGAGGGAACTCCAGTCTTGCTCTTGTCTGACTGCAGTGGATAGAGTCCCCTGTCACCTAAATTGGCCATGCTGTAAGAAGAAAAGAAACTTTCTCTGTTGAGCCAGAGATTTGAGGGTGACTTAGTGCTACAGCATAAGCCCACATATCCTAGTAAACAGGCATCCAAAGAGGAGCTGAGGTTGCTTCTGCTCAGCAGGGGGCCCCAGAGCATTTGTCTGTATTCCACCACTCCCGATAAATGTGGCTCAGAATCAAGGCAAACCCCATGGAGGCTGGGGATTTAGCTCAGTGGTGCCACCGCCTGCCTTGCAAGTGCAAGGTCCTGAGTTCGATTCCTGGTACCAAAAAAAAACACACAAGGGGGGGCAGACTCTGGGTCACTGACACTTCCTGTAGGAAGACAAAGCATTTCACTTCCACCAGGGTCATTGTGGTTAAACCACTTTGTCTCAGCCTTCCACATCCCCCATACAATGATGGGGACAAGTACAGTAAACACGCCCCTTGGAAACAGAGGACAGAGAAGTCCCAGGGTTGTCATTAGGACGCAGCAATTCTGAAATACGAAGGGCACAGGTTGCTGGTTCCTGGATGCAGGCCCAATCTCTGTAGCTTTTGCTACAGAAAGCTGAGCTCTTACAGCCAAAATCTGACTTATTTTTTCTTTTTGGGAAGATATGCCCAGGTTTGAAGTGTGGTAGCTTCAACAGCCTGATTTCTCCCCCTAGAAGGGAAGAGGCCTGTGGACCCCTTTCATTTTGAATGGTATCTGTCATCTTCAGTTCAAGTAGTGCTATTACCAATATACTTCTATTAAAAATTTCATGAAGTTCCCATGAATCTTATAGAGGTTTATTCTATTTGACAAAAATCTCTTCAAGAGTGGCCTTTCTCCACCTTGGCTGAGAGTCAGAATGTCACAATATACATCAGATTTTTAACAGCCCTCCTGTCAGGCACAGTTGGGCTGACCTGCCTCATGAAGAGCCTTAGAAGCCTGCCTTTTACCTGAAAGCCCTGATGAGACAACACCTTAAATCACTGCAATACTGCAACAAGGTGCCTTATAGCTTCACCTTGATCTTTACCATAAAGCCATTCTCTGAGAGCTGTTTTTGCCCACTGGGAAGAGGCCTTCTATATTTCCTCTACGTTCTGTTCAGACTGAACTCATTTGTTAGCTCATGTTCTTTCTATCTCTTCTCAATTTTGTCATAGACTAGTAGAAGCTTAGAGTTTAATAGAAGCCCTTTCTCTCTTCCAGGAAACTAAAGAAACAAGTGTTCCTGAATCTTTCTTCCCATAATACTTGCCTCATTTTCTTCTTTAAAGCTTTATCATGCAGCCCAGCATGGTGGCACACACCTGTAATCCCAGCTACTCAGGAGGCTGAGACAGGAGGATTACAAGTTCAAGACCAGCCTAAGAAACTTAGCAAGACCTCTCTCAAAGTAAAAGAAAAGAAAAGACTGAGCATGTGGCTCATTGCTCCCTGGATTCAATCCTTGGTACTCCAGGAAAAAAAAAAAAAAAAAAAAATATATATATATATATATATATACACACACACACACACACACACATATATATATTATACATACAAAACAACACAAAATTCAAAATTCATAGAGGTACAGATTAAATAATTTCCATAATCCAACTGACCCACAATACCTAATACATGGATGGATGGAGGAATGAAACATCACAGAAGCCCACTCATACCCTTTTTCCATCACCAATTCCCAATGGTAATAATTATCCTGAGATTTAACATCATAAATTCATTTTTCTGTTTTAAGTCAGGTTTATTGAGACATAATTTACCTATTCATTCTTTATGACAGACACAGCCAGTTTTGTGACCCCATCATAGACAAGGTATAGAATATACTGGTTACCCCAGCCGAGTCCCCCTCCCTCCCACCATTTCCAGGTTCTTGCAGTTACTAATCTTTTCTCTCTCGAGTTTTTTTGGTTTTTAAAATGTCCTATAAGAAGAATAATGCAGTATGTGTCCTTTTGAGTCTGGCCTTTGTCCTCGGCACAATGTTTCTGAGCTCCATCCAGGTCATTGACGGGAACAGTAATCTGTCTAGTTGATGCCTGGTATTGCAATGTACCATGATTATTATTTACCTGTTGGGGACACGTGGATTGTTTCCAAGTATTTCTGTCGTAAACCTCAATCACAGGTGTTTTGCATGAATGCGTTTCTATTTCTCTTGGAGGGAGGTTGCTGATATACAAGCTAAGCGTATGTTTAACTTCATAGGAAATTGCCCAATTGTTTTCCAAAGTGGCTAAACCAATCTGCGTGTCCACCAGCGATGAGTGAGAGTTTCAGCCACTCAGCATCCTCACCAGCACATGATGTTGTCAAGTGGCCTCTTTTCTGGTTACTCTGGAGGTTTCCCAGATGGCCCCTGGGAAGAGGGACCCTCTGCATATTCCCTGTCCTCTTGCCACTGGGCCTGCTACATGGTGCTGGTCAGTGGAGTAGCAGGTAGGCTGTTGCCATGGACAATGGAGCTTACTCAGCCTCCCGCTCATCCTCCCCAGGATGACCCTGACTCACAGCCAGGCGGCCCCATCAGTATTTCCAGCTCTTCTTCCCTAGTGGTTCTGACTCCTGATGTAACTGGCATAGGATGCTGGGCACAGAACTGCTTCCTGAACCTTCCCTGGGCCAGAGGGCTTTTTATCCTACCAGAAATGAATCTACATGTCTCTATGTCCTGGGAGTGGCAGGATTTGTTGGCCTCTTGCTTTGTGCTTCCTCAAGCAGCTCACTAAAAAAAGGGAAAAACCCTGCTGCGCAAGCTCAAGAACCCGAGTTCGATCCCCCGTGCCAAAAAAATAAGGGAGATGGGGAATCTTGGCTCCTGTGCACTGGGGTCAGGACGGGAGGGTGGAGCCTGGTGCTTTCCCACAGCAGCAGCAGCCAATCCCCTCCTGCCCAGACCTTCCCAGGAGCCTCTCCTCTCTCACACTGCCACCTTCTTGAGTGGAAAAAGCCTGTCAGTATGTACATACTTTCCTGCTGACCCAGACTGTAAGGCCTGTACACACCAGGCTTCCAACAATTTGTGAAAACTGAACTGAGTTTTTCCCAGCCTTTTTTATGAAGGCTGTCCCTTGTTCCCAAGCACCGCTGAGCAAGCCGTGGGCACAACCTGCCTCCCCCTGGAGGGCCAGCCCCACCATCCCCATGGAGTTCATGGTTCCTGGCTGCCCTGTGACCTCAGCTCCCTGGTGAGCTCAGGAAAGGGGATGATCTTGTAGGACATTCAGTCTTTTGTATCTGTGGACTCCACTACCACTGATTCCACCAACCATGGGTCAAAATATTCAGAAATGCCTGCATCTTTACTGAACGTGTACAAACTTTTTTTGGTCATTATTCCCTAATCAATATAATATGACAACGATTGATAGTGCATTTGCATTGCATCCGGTGTTACAAGTAATTTAGCAGGGATTAGAGTGTATGGGAGGGTATGCCAGCACTGTGTCATTTTGTGTAAGGGGTGTGAACACCTGTGGGTTTCAATATCCAAGGAAGTCCTGACACCAGTCTCCCATGGACACCGAGGGGCCACTGCATAGGCATTTTTCCTCATTGTTAGTGTGGGACTGATACTCTTTGCAGCTTTCTACATCCTAGGTGGAAGTGGAAATTCTTGTACTTCAATCCTTCCTTCCATTTTCTCCCATCTCCCTTTCCCCATCTAATGTCCTATGTTTTAGGTTCTTCTTCCTGCCAGTTTTTTATTTCTATTGCTGCAGAACAAACTACACCAACATTTGGTAACTTAAAATAAATTTCTCATGGTCCCATAGGTTGAGTGGCCTTGCCTGGAATTTCCCATGGGACCGCAGTCAGAGGCCTGCAGGGGCTGAAGTCAGCTGAGAGCCTGGCAGGTCTGGATATCCAAGAAGCTGCTCTCTTGTGGCTGGCAATAGTGACCTTGTTTTGACCTTGTCTTGGAAGTTGCATGGTGACATTTCTACCACATTCAATTGGGTAAGCAGCTTGTGCTGGTTGAACACGCAAGGGAACGACCCAGGGTGTGAATCCTGGAAGTAAAAGATCACTAGGGGACCACTTGGAGACTAGCTAACATCAGCCTAAATCTACCTGTAGAGAGAGACCTTTCATAGTGAGGTCCTAAATCTAACCACGAAGTAAAAAGAGAATACAGTACTTTTAGCAGGGCTGAGAGAAGATTTGGTCAAATAAATCTTCAAAAGGACAACATTATCAAGGCAAAAGAAAAGAAAGATAAATCTGGGCCGGGGATTTAGCTCAGTGGTTTCGCTGCCCGCTGCGCAAGCGCAAGGACCCAAGTTCGATCCCCAGTACCAAAAAAAAAAGAAAGAAAGAAAGATAAATCTTATACGCCAAAATATAAGATTTCTACCCATAAAAGGACATCATGGATGAACTTAGTGTACAGATGGCAGGATGGGAAGAGATATTTGCAACATCTAAAAGTGATAGGCAATTAATGTCTAGATATAAACTCCCACAGAATAAACTAAAAAAAGTGAACTATAAATTCTAAAAAATTGGCAAAGGGTATTAAAAAGAAATTTAAAAACAGTAAGCCCCAGATGCTAACAAGCATAGGAAGAAGTACTCAAAATTATTAGTAATCAGGAAAAAAAATGCAGAATAAATCAGCAAGCTCTCATTTTATAGCTATTAGCCTAACAAAAAAATGAAAAAGCAGACAACACCAGTGTGAGTATATGTGTGAGGGACACAGGAAATAAGACACCTCACACAGTACAGGTGCAAAAGGACTGGGGCAGCCATTCTGGAGACAGCTGGGACTATTTTGATACGTACACTCATGAAGGCTACTGCTGTCTTTAAATCAGTTATGCATGGGGGCTGGGGATTTGGCTCAGTGGTGTCGCCACCTGACTCACAAGCGCAAGGTCCCAAGTTCAACCCCCAGTACCAAAAAAAAAAGGAAAGAAAAAATCAGTTATGCATGTAGATACATTGTCTGGGAAACTTCCCACAGGATGGGGAGCTAGTGGAGGAGATGGTCAGTGCAGCATCCTGCTCTGTAGTTTTGCTGTGGGTACACGTGTGTGTGTGCACAAGACCATCTGCTCACGTGCTTGGGAGGTGACAGTGGTGATGGTGACAGTGACAAGGAGTGGGAGACAGCCCAAGGGACACTGGGAGACCCTAGGAGAACAATAAACCATGGTAGATTCTCACGATGGAGCACCAAGCAGCACTTAGAACACTTAGTGCTACAGAGTAGGTAACATGGAAATGCGGGCTGGTTGTGTTTCCCCACTAAGTGTTGGGGCTTTGGTTGTTGTTGCTTGAGGTTTGTTTGATTGGTTTGTTTGTTTTGTGGTACTGGAGACTGAACCCTTACCCTCACACTAGCTACATCCCCAGTCCTTTTTATACATTTTTTATTTTGAGACAGGATCTCACTAAGTTGCCCAGGCTGGACTCAAACTTGCCATCCTCCTGCCTCAGCCACCCAGACTGCTGGGATCACAAGCATGCCCAGCTTAAGTATTATTTTGTAAGAAACAAAATGATATATGTAATACAATACTACTCACATAAATTTTTTAAATACATACAGACAAAATAACAACACATCTTGCAAAAACATATATAAATGAAAGTAAACATTAACACATTAGAAATGATGTTACTGGAGGGAGAAGAAGAATTTCTGAAATGTTAGAGGACTTATATTACCTGACTCTAAGGCTCACTATAAAGCTACACTAACCAAGAGAGCGAGCATAGTATTGATATCAAGATGGACAAATAGATCTGTAAAACAGAAGAGGGAGCCTAGAAATAAATACCCACACATACAACATCAAATTTTTTTTTAAACAAAGGTATGGAGTGATTCAGTGACTATCCATATTTAAAAAGTGACTTTGGATCTATGACTTGAAATCTATTAAGATTTCACTCAAAGGGGGTATCACAATCCCCAACCTGCAACTCTACTACAAAGCTACTGTGATAAAAACAGCATGGTACTGGCAAAGAAACAGGCTTGAGGACCAGTGGAACAGATTAGAAGGTGCAGAAACAACGCCAGACACACTCAGCCATCTCATCTTCGAC
>NW_004624754.1:4888643-4900715 GCF_000247695.1 Heterocephalus glaber | reverse complement strand
ATAAAAAAATAAAATAAAACAAATAAAATAAAATAAAATAAAAAGATTTCACTCATAATAGACCATAGACCTGTATCTAAAACCAAAGACTAAATAAGAACGAAGAGAGATTATGTAAAGGTGCAAATTTCCAATGATGAAGGTCATTATATTGTATACCTTAAATGCACCAATAAAACAAATTTTTAAAAAAACAAAGACTGTAAACATCAGAAAACATAGGAGACAATCTTTGTGACTGGCTCAAGCAGAGATTTCTTAGTTACAACCCTAAAATACCAATCCACAAAACAAAATGAACTTTTTTTTTGGTATCAGGGATCAAACTTGTATTCTTATGCTTGTGAGGCAGGCTTTTGAGCTAAATCCCCAGCTCAAAAGAAATGTTTAACCTGTTGAATTTCAACAAAATTAAGAACATTTTCTATTTGAAAAACACAGTAAGAGAATGCAAAGAATATCCAAAAATCATACATTTGATAATTGCTCTGTATCCAGAATAAAAAACTCTCAAACTCAATACAAAAACAAATAAACCAGACTCAGTAGACTATAGTCAGAAACTTGGGAAACTGAGGCAAGAGGATTGCAAGCCTGGGAAACCTAGCAAGACCCTGTCTCAAAATAAAATTTTAAAAGGGGTTGGGATGTAGCTCAGTGCAAAGGCCCTGGGTTTAATCCTCAGTACCACAAAAATCAGAAAGGGGAGGCAAACTCTCAATTTTTAATAAGCAGGGAATTCAAAGAGGCAATTCACTTAAAAATATTTATTTATGACAAATAAGCACATGAAAAGATGTTCAACATCATTAGACATTAAGAAAACTCAAAACCACAAGGAGATACTACTTCACACCAGGTAAAATGACTAAAATGAAAAAAGCTGACTACACCAAGTACTAAATAAATAAATATGATTCAACTACTTGTGGCTGTTTCCTAAATGTTGTAAGCATGCACCTGCCATTTGATCCAGACATTTCTAGTATTGACTCAAGAAAAATGAAAGAGTAGACAGGTAGTTAGACCTTAGCAGGCCTGATGCACAGAGGGGTGGGGTGGGTTGGGGGTCCAAAGTACCATGCTGTGCCAGTTATAGCTAAATGAAGAAACAAAGACCTCAGTGTATAATGCATTTATAATCATTTATTAGGTCTCTACCTGAAGCACAGGGCCTCTGTTTCTAGAACATGGCATACAGTATTCCTGGTTGCCATGGCTTATGGCCCAGTGATATCTGAAAAGGAAACGTTCTTTAAAGATCCTCCCATCTTGGGCTGAGATCTGATTTCATTCGAATTTATCTTTCCTAAATTTCTTACATGATTAAGGGAACACTGACCATCTAAAAAAGACAGATATTTTGCAATTCCAAAGTAACTTCTAAGAAAAATGTCAATAAGCATTATAATTCCTGAGTCCTAGGAATAACTCTTAAATGTCTTTGTGACTTTCTCTCTGGATCTGCTTTACAATAAATTCTGCCTTTACTCCTGCATGATGGTCTATGTGTGGACTAAATTCTTTCTTCAATGGCACAAAGAACCTAGGAGGAGGAGAAGAGGGGCCAGTATCACCAGCATCTGGGTCTAGCTTTCCTGGTGACAAAAACGTACCCACACACAGTCTTGTACATGGATCCTTCTAAAGCTTTATTTATTTACATATTTTTGGTACCGGGGATCGAACTCAGGACCTTGCGCTTGGGAGGCAGGCGGTGGAACCACTGAGCTAAACCCCGGCCCTAAAACTTTATTTACGTAACTGGAAGCAACGGTCAAAAATGTCCATCCACAGTGAACTGCAGAACTACCTGTGGTAATATCCATACAAATTAATACTAGTAAATACACTCTACTTAGCAATAGAAGCAGGGCACTACTGATAATGCAACCATGGACAAACCTCCAAATACCCTGAATAGTCCTACAAAATGTAAACTGCTCTGAAGTAACTCAGAGCGGATCCCTGGTTGCCTGGGAGCGGAACCTAGGGAAGGAGAGATTACCAAGTGACAAGGAGGCTTTTAGGGTTGATGGATATGTTCATAATCTTGGCCGTCGTGAATGGTTTCACGGGGAAAACATATGTCAAGTTGCACTCTTTAAATAAGCGCAATTTACTGTATGTCAGTTATATCGGAATGCTTTTTAAAAAGAAAAGGTCCTGTCATCTGGCGCCCAGAGTCCCCCAACGGGAAAGCGGCCAGGAAGAAGCGCTCATTGGCAGCCCGCACGCTCCAGCCCGGCTCCCACACGCAGGGCGGCTCTGGGTGCCGACGAAAGTGCTGGAAGGCCCGGAGCCGAGCAGCGCTGGCCGCAGTTAATCATTAGCCGAGGGCGGCCCGAGCTCAGCCGAGCACGGCCCCGCCCCGGAGCGGGCCCCTAGCGCCCGGCCGCGCCTTCCCCGCGCCGCCACCTGCTGCCCGTGCACGCAGACATGGTGAGCCGGGCTGGACGCCGCGGGGGCCGGGTAGCGGGGCGCAGCGGGAGGGAGGTGAGGGGGTCCCTTTGAACCCCCTGTGTCGGCCCCTCGGCCGGCCGACGGTGCCTGGGGCAACCTAGGCCGGAGAGGGGCGGTGACGGGCGGCCCGGCCCGGCGGGAGCCGCGCTGCGTGTGACTCCTGGGCCAGGGCTCACTCGGCCGCCGCACAGGGGCGGGTTCAGCGATCGGCGGGGTGCCGGGCGGACGACGGGAGCCCGAAAGCGTGAGTCGCCGGGGGTGCTGGGCACTGCCCCCTCGGGATTGCATTTGGGTGCAGGGTCTGCCTGGGACCCCGCCCTCTGCACCCACCGAATGCTGTCCTGGCCTTTAGACCCCACCCCTTCCCCTCCATGGAGTCTGTGGTCCGCAGGGGGGCGCTGATGGCTCAGGATCGCCCCTCCAGGCCGAGCTGCGGCCGGCCCGCTAGGCCGCGGAGCTTCAGCAAACAGACACTTCAGGTCCTGGGGAGTGATTGGGAGCAGTCAGGGACAGGATGGAGTTTGGACATCTAGGGCCTGGGGAGGGACACTGAGGCCCCAAAGATTCGGGCTTGGGTAATGAATAACCCTTCCGCATACTCCCCCAGAGACAGACCTGGGCCTGATGGTGATTTATTGAGCAAACAGGGCCCCCTCCCCCTCTGACCCCAGAGCTCAGAGGGTTTGTCCTTCAGGCCCCAGGCCTGGGACAGAAGAAGCTCTAGAGGACGCTAAAGAGAAAATGGAGCCCACCTCCCACCCCCAGCTCACCTGTATCCACCCCCAGTTCACCTGTACCCACCCACCCCTTTGGGACCCGAGAAAATAGTGCTTCTTGATGCCTTGGCTGACAGGTGGTTGCCTGGATACAGGGACCCGGCAGCCACCGGAACTGGCCAGCTCTGAAAAGAGACCTGTATGTTGGCCGGTGGTGTGGATCTCTGCTGCCACCTCTGCAGCCACCAGGACTCAGGACTGGAGAGGAACTAAGCCCTGTCAGTTCAGAGAGGGAGCTCTGGTTGTCAGGAGGGAAAGCGGACTTCACAGAGCTCTGCAGGGCTTCTGCTATCCCATGCTGCAGGCCCTCACAAGTCTCCTTGTGATTTTAGAAATGCAAATGACATTTGCTTAATACCATGCTGTTCACTAAAGTGTCCCTGGGGCACCCCTTGAGGATCTGTAAGGCAGAGGTTCTTGTCCCTCTACCCACAAAGCGAGAGAGGTGAGTGCCACAGTCCTGCTACTCAGCCCAGGGCGTCCAGTCTGTTGGGCTGCTTCATAAAGACTAAATTTGCCTCCTGCATGCGCTTTCCAAGACCTGATTGGTTTCAAATTCAGCACTGTGTCCCCATTGCCCTTCCATGGTTCTGTCTTGAAGTCCATGCTCTTGGATCTGTCCCTTCATCTCCTCCACCTGGATCTCCCCAGAGAACAGGACTGACCCTTGCTTCCTTGACTCCTGTGAGGGTCCATACACAGCCAGAACCACACCACTTTCAGCTGCTTTGAGGGCACCTGGCATTGCAAACAAATTGCATGGGGTACTGGGGCTGCCATTTGCCCTTGGACCAGTTACTGCTCAGCTCCCCAACCTGCCAGGAGACAGAAAGTCCAACAGCCTAGGCCTGGCCACTCAGGGCAGTGGCTACAGTTGAGGATATAGGGAAGGTAGTGCCAGTGGCTGTCAACAGCAGTGTGACTCAGTCACCTGGAAACCTGAAATAAATGCTGGGCCTTTGGCCTTGCCCAGGGACGCAGACACAGAGACCATGCTCTGAGAACCTGCCTGAGTGTCACTGATGAGGGGTGAGCAAGAGAACACCAGATGGGTCATGTCCCTGCTGATGGCCTCAGCTTCTCTTCGGTACACCTGAAGGTTACTGTCAGGCATGGGGTGGAGAGGTTACACTAGAGCATAGTCAGAGAGCTTGCATGCTTGTGACACTTCCTGAGAGGGTGGGTTGTAATACATTAGATCTGGGCTGGATTTTGCTTTTACTTCATTGATTTTATTTGGGGGGCCCTCTGTGAGGCTTTGGTGGGGCTTCTGTCCCAGTGATTGGCATTACACTTCCTTTAGGGTTTTCTTTCTCCAAGGGGAGTGTAAAACCCAAGACTTGAAAGCCTACTGGTGAACAGGTCACGTTGGAGCTCCTGGTCTGTTGCTTAAAGACCCACTGCTCTTTGATAGGTCACCTGTGACTGTTATAGCAGCTCAGCTGGCTAAATTCCCCCAAGGGCTTGGGGCTCTGTTTTGACCTATAAAAGGAAATGCCCTGGGCCCATGTGCTTCTCCTTTTCTAGGCTGGCAAAGCACACAGGCTGAGTGCTGAAGAGAGGGATCAGCTGTTGCCCAACCTGAGGGCTGTGGGGTGGAATGAGCTAGAAGGCCGAGATGCCATCTTCAAGCAGTTCCACTTCAAAGATTTCAACAGGGTATGTAGAGGAGGGGACAGCATGCCAGCCTGGGGTGGGGGATGCCCTGTGGACTTGTTCCCCTGCTTCAAGACCTGCTGGTCAAGCCCAGCTGACCACACTAATCCAGTCTATGTGGGTGCTATGCCAGTGGGAAATTCACTTCCCTGGATAACTGGGAAGTGTCAGGGAGATGGGCCTGGGGCCCTCCCTACCTGGAACTTTTAGGAACAATCCTCAGAGGACATACTTCAGGTAGCAAATGGATGTACATCTAGTGACATTGTAATAGCCAAAAGGTTGGCAGACTAACCTCCTGTGCTCTTCACTTTGCTGCTGATCCTAGTAACCAGACATCCTTCCTGCTAACCTCTAACTCAAGCCTCAGGACAGGGAGTTCCCTGGGGAAAGGACTAGAGCCAGGGACTGTGCCTGGAGGAAGGAAGTCCATCCTCCTGCACCTGGGGCTTATAATGGCCATAAAAAGGTACCCCAGCATCTTTTCCTCAGAACACTAAGTTGGCTCTTGCTTCACTCCAACAGGCTTTTGGCTTCATGACCAGAGTGGCTCTGCAGGCTGAAAAGCTGGACCACCATCCTGAATGGTTTAATGTATACAACAAGGTGAGTGGGGCCAGGCGCCCTCTTGTCCTCTGCCCCAGGCCAGTTCTGAGAACTGTGACTCACTCGGAAGGCTCCGCTGCGGGCCTGCCTCACTTGCTCATTCTGTTTATCTCCTTTGACTCAACATAAACACCGCTCCCAAATTGGCAGTCTCACTACAAACTAAGAAAATACAAATTAAAACACTGTGAGATATGTGGACTTACAGTAGACACTAAGAAGTCAAAAGCCAAGACAGGCAATGCTGTTGGAACAGGACATACTTATTCATTGTTAATAGCTCTAAATGGCTTTAATCTTTCCGCAGGTAGGGAAGAATGAAATAGGAATAAACTGGGAACTCAGAATATCTATGCATAGCAAACAGATTGTCTGCTCAGTGAATTGAGGAACAGTCATTAAATGCCTGCCACGTGCCAGGAGCTCTGCTGGACTGTTTATAAGAATGTTAAGAGTGGAAGACGCTATCTGTAAATAGACAGTGGTTAGCAGCCAGCAGTGGTTTTGGGGTTTGCCTTTAGTTTTCAGGTTACTCTTGACATCTGACGTCACATCAAGGGGAGGCACAGTAGATGCAGACCTGTCAGGTAAACAGTCCCCAGGACAGATGGTGGCAACCAGCTACTGTTCCCTAGAGGGTACCATAGTGGTGACCAGCTACCATCCCCAGCAGAGATCCCAGTGATCAGCTACTGTCAGTGACCATCTGCTATTCTGGAGCTCTTCCTGGAGCAGAGCCTAATAGCTAGCGATTCTCTGCCACTCTTCTGCAAAGTCGGTAGTCGGCAGGCCCTGAACTTCTGGTTTTGTTTCAGGTGCACATCACCCTGAGCACCCATGAATGTGCGGGCCTTTCAGAACGGGATATAAACCTGGCCAGCTTCATCGAACAAGTAGCAGTGTCCATGACATAGGCCCGGCCCTTCTTTGCATTCCTAGGGGAGGGGGTGGCAGAACTGCAGGCAGGGAGGGAGCTGAGCCCTCCCCCGACCCTGCAGTCAGAACTGCCTTGTTGACCCTATTGCCTCCATTTAAGGGTGAGTCCTTGCTGTAAATACCAGCATCACCGCCAACGCCAGCAACTGAGCCCTTCTCCCTCAGCCACTTTCTTCATCCTTGGGGCTTTGTTATTTCTACTGTTTTGAATAAGCTTTGCCTTTCTTTGGAACTTACTGGCATTCTGAATGGTGTTCTTTCCTGGCGGGGTCTTGCTAATTCAATTCCCAAGCAGCTGTGAAGGGTGAAATAAAGTCCTGTCTTAGAACCCAGGACCCTAACGCAAATCCCACCCCATGTCTCAGAAACCTGTGCTTTTATGTCACCAATAAAACTACTGTATCACAGGTCTCAAGCTCTAGAAACTTCTTTCCCACAGATCAACGCAAGTTAGTCAATAGGCATGTAATTAGCTGTGTGTGTGTGTGTGTGTGTGTGTGTGTGTGTGTGTGTGTGTGTGTGTGTTACTGAGGACTGGACCCAGGGTCTTGCACATGCTAGGCAAGCACTGCTACTGAGCTACACTCTGGCCAACAGGCATCTAAATGACAGCACTTCACATTGGTGCCCTCGCAGCCTGGCCCCGGATGTGTGCCACCGAAGCTTTGTCCTGCGCCTCTCATCCTAAGGAAGCACAGCTTCATCATCTCAAAAGAAAACAGAGCCTGAAAAAAAGAAAAATCATGGAAGAAGGAAGTCTTCCGTGAAAAATAGGAATGCTCTTTTGTCGAGTGAAATAAGGCACCGTGCTTAATTTTTCTAAATCAGTTTGCCTCACCAGACTATAGCCAGATGAAGTGAGAAAATGGGGAAATCTACTGAAAAAAATTTAAGAGTAAAGCTGCCAATTTCAAACTTCATTCTTTGCTAACAGGTGAAAGTGCTGATGTAACAGACATGATTCAACTTGCCATTTGAAGTTAGCAGTATTGATTATGAATATGTCACTGAAGAAATGGCTTTAGTGCCATTAAAAGACACAGCTAGGCCGGGGATTTAGCTCAGTGGTTCCGCTGCCTGCCTGACAAGCGCAAGGTCTCGAGTTAGATCCCCTGTACCAAAAAAAAAAAAAAAAAAAGCGAAATCTCTTCATCTGTATAAAGCAGTAAAAATAACTGATTTTTCTTTAAACTTTGTGAACATATCAGATATAGCCATAGTGGTACCCTGTGAGGGTTGGTAATGATGAAGGATTTAAAGTAGTTGTGTTTGGGCCGGGGATTTAGCTCAGTGGTTTCGCCTCCTGCTGCGCAAGCACAAGGACCCAAGTTTGATCCCCAGTACCAAAAAATATTTTAAAAATTTTAAAAAATAAAGTAGTTGTGGTGGTGCGTGCCTGTAACCTCAGCACTTGGGAGGCTGAGGCAGGAAGATCACCACAAATTCAAGGCCAGCCTGGGTTATAGTGAGACCCTGTCTCAAAAAAAAAGGGATTTATAAATTAATACATGATGCAATTGCTGCTGGCAAGTCACATTTAATGAAATAGTGCTGCATCATACATCAAAGAAATTCATGTGAGAAAGCTTTATAAGTGGGTGTTATGGGAGCAGGGCGTGGTAGTGCCCACCTGTAATCCCAATACTGGGGGGGGGGTGCTGCTGAGGCAGGAGGATCTCTGTGAGTTCAAACAGTGAGTTCAAGACCAGCCTGACCTATGTAGCGCGGGACCTTATCTCAAAACAACAAAAAAAGGATGTTATGCAAGTCATCATCAAAGCTGTGAATTTCATAAGGCCCTACGGATCGAATTACTGCCAATTCCACGAGTTCCTTAAGAGTAAGGATGCTGATTATAAGGACATCATTTACTCTTTTGAAGTGAGGTGGCCAAGCTGGAGTAAAATGCTGAACAGATTTTGTGAACTGCAAAATGCTATCATCATTTATGGAATCAAGGAAACTGAAGATAAAAAATTCACCAGGTTAGCATTTTTAAAAATTGGACTACTCATTTAAATAGGATAAACGTGTCATCAAGGTGAAAGTCAAATTATTTGTGCTGTATTTCAAACCTTATTAGTGTACAAAGTGAAATGTAAATTATGGTAAGTTCAAGTTATGACAGATACTATGTTTTTTGACAAACTGGCTAACCAGTCCTGAGAACAGTGGAAATTATGCAGCCTTCTTTGTTTTGACACAGGCGTTTGAGATAGGTTGTTTCAATTATCAATTTTTTGGCATATCTGCAACTGCATTTTCATTTGGCATACATGCGTTGCCTGTAAATTTTCCAATGGAATGTTTGGGTTACAATCAGACGAGATCAGGGGTGTGCAGGGTGGTACGGCTGTCGAGTTACAATCAGACTCAGACGATCAACTCAAAGGAGAATTGGATCATGTCACTTCACAGTCCAACCTTAAGTCATGGCATCCTTTCCAGCAGTGTGTATGTTTGTGAACGACTAAATAAAACCAATCAAGCAAGTAAAAAAATGAAAGCACTTACTCTATACAAGGCGTTATTCCAAGTACTGAGGGAAAGGGAGGGAGCTCATCTGGGAATCCAACAGGAAATCCATTAGCTTTTATTAGGCAGGATGAATTAAAATGGCAATGGCAGGGTGAGAAACAGGGATTTGTGTGACAAGGGAGATTCTGAGTTATACCTCAAAGACCTCAGTAGGATTCTTGAGAGGCAGCCGGGTGTGGTGGCACACACCTGTAGTCCCAGCAGTCAGGAGGCTGAGGCAGGAGGAAAGCCACAAAGTTGCAGGCTAACCTGGGATACATAGGGAGTTCAAGGCCAGCCTGAACTATATAGCAAGACCCTGTCTCAAAAAAAAAATTCTTGATCAGCAAAGATGGCTGAGAAGGCATCATGAACACAGGTAAAGGCACACAGGGCATAAGACCTATATCTAGAAAGGGAGTGTGTGGCTGTATTCTTTTCTTCATGTAGTGACAATTTTTGGGGAGGGGATTACAGGCATGCACCACCATACTTGGCACAGTTAAAACTAATTTTATGTGTCAACTTGACTGGGCTGTGAGTGACCAGATATTTGGTCAAACATTATTCTGGAGGTGTCAGTGTGAAAATTTCTGGATGAGATTAACATGAATTGGTACCTAGTAAAGCAGACTGCCCTCCCTAATGTTGGTGGGCCTCGTTCAGTCAGTCGAAGGCCTGCACAGAACAAAAGGGCTAGCCCTCCCTTGAACAGCAAACTCCTGCCTGACTGCCCTGAGCTAAGTTATGTTTCTTCCGGCCTTCAGATTGAAAATAAAGACACCCACACTTTATAGGTCTGCAAGATGCAGGCGCCTGGACTGGAATTACACCATGGGCTCTCCTGGGTCTCTAGCTTGCCAAGTGCAGAGAGATCTTGGGGACCAGTCCCATGAGCCAATTCCTTACAAGTCCTCTCTTCCTTTGCATATGTATTGGCTGTTTCTCTGGAGAATGCTGATTAATACACAGGCCTAAACATCAGAAGGGAGATTTCTAATCCCGATGGTGACTGCTGTTCTCAGAATCTTAGCAAAGGTCTTTGCCTCACCTGTTTTTACTCTGTGAACAGAGAAAGGACAGAAGCACAGGAAGGGACTGGCAGGCTTCAATCCATCCGAGCAGTCAGACTGCTTTGCACAACTCGGCCTGAGCCAGCAGCTCTGGGACAGAAGCCTTCCCCCCACAGATGCGTGGGACTGGGAAGAGCGAGCAGAGAGCAGTCTCTGCTCTACCCCATATGAGTGCCACACACATGCTACCTCACATGTCCTCGAGGCAGACAGGAACCTCTTCTCCCAGCAGCTCTCACCAATGACTGTTAGCCTTAAGCCCTTCCTGGGCCTGGAGGTGACTTGCAATGGCTCACCAGGAGAAGGCATCTTGCAAGGCCACAGACCAGCCAGCTGGGCTGAGGTGATCCCTCAAAGGCCTTAAAAAAGAGGCAGGGGCTGATGGCTGAGAAATAAGCATATTGTCAAGAGGGTTGGCAGGACCCCAGCCTAGCCCATATGCTGGTAAAAGATACTCAATACTTATGCTGATGGCAATTTTTCTACAGAGCTTAATGCCAAGTCCAAAAAACTCAGTGCTCTCTCACCTGCTCCACTTCTAATTTAAATTGTTTTAAGTGTATTCTGGTCTAAAAACTGAGGATTAGGGAACACAAGACACCAGACATGGAGGTAACAACTATCCTGTCATATTGCTTTCCTGCCTCTGCTGCTTATCATGAATCAGTGAAAAATGCCAGCCTTGGCATTTGTATGAGACACTTTTATGTGGGACAAAGACATGAGCGATGCTTTTTCAAAAATAAATAACTTTATTCTAAAATAAATCCAAATAACTGTAATTATTGGGTAGGATATTAAGCAGAGAAGAGATTATGACAATGACAGAAGCCTTAGTGGAAGCAAGGCCATTAAGGCTTCAAAGCAAGAAAAGGTTGTCTAAGCCTGACTTTTGCCCACGTGGGCTAGAGTTGGTGGCTATCAAATTAGGTCTCAGTCATTACTTCTGCCAAGCTGGGTCCAGCTGAATGGTCAATGCTGCCAAGAGCCCACAGAGAAGGCAAAGGGGCTGACAGCAGGAGTGGCAGCCACCAGCACCCCAAGTACTACCTGTCAGGTCAGCCCAGCCTCCCAGTGCAAGCACATGCTGGCCTCTCTTTCTCAGGGTGTGCAGGTGCTCAGGGCACCAGGCCATCTGGCAGGAAACAAAGCAAAGACAGCATTCCTTGCCTACTTTCTAGCAAAGCCTGAAAGCCAGAATAAAAAGCAGGTTACCTGCATGACAGCTCTCAGATCCTGACTAACCATGTGGGGAGCCTTGTCTTTCTTATTCAGAATAAAACAAGATGCCCAGCAGTTATGCATGTGAAGATCATCTGAGGAGCTCTACCTGGCACCACCCAAAGGCTGGGCTTGAAGTCAGTATCCTTTGGTCAGACAGAGCCACAGGCCAGGCTGGCTGGAACCTACTCAGATGGCTTAATCCAGCAGAAGATGGCAGAAATGTAAGACAGGGGCCCTTTTCTGGGGAACTAAAACCTTGAATTCCAGTCTAAATAGCCACCTGACCACTCCTGGGTGTAGAGATTGATCAACTACCTACTGACATGCTTGGAGATGAGCTGGACTGCAGATGGCTTGGGGCTGTCAGTCCTAGCATCAATGGTCACACAAGATTCTCCCAGCAGGGGGCGATCTCTCATCGGCAGCCCAAGTAAACGAATGCAACCATCCACAATGAGTAGAGTTTGGGACATTTAATTATTTAATTCCTTTTAAAGAGATTATTGGTGCAATTAGGAAAGGAGCATGCAGATGGGGAGGAGGAAGTTAAGAGAAAAGATTTAAAAGAGGCAAGTACCATTTTCCAAGTATAAAATGGGGTGTAGAACCCAATCTGACATCTGCTAGCAACATCATACCATTAAGAACCCTACCTATCTGGCACAGAACAGGTATTTTGTGCTTTCACACACAAATGCACATAAAATGAAAAGCCTTCAGAAACATTAAATCAAACTAAGACTCTTAATCAGAAATTAAAGTGGCTATTGTAGGTCCCTTTGAGAACACCATCAGGCCCTGGCACTAATGCAGTCACAGGA
>NW_004624754.1:4724578-4886715 GCF_000247695.1 Heterocephalus glaber | reverse complement strand
GGAGAACCTTCTGAAGGCCAGGAGCCCTCTGAGATGGCCTAGAAAAGCCCCAAGCTCAGCGAGGTTTCGGAGAACCATTCATCTGGCTGCCCTGGGTTACAGTGTCCGTACTGTACAAGCTGTCCAAGAAGACTGAGGAGATTTCTGCAACCAGGTTCCTGTCAATGATTGTCTGGGACATGCCATAGATGGCACCCTACAAAGCCAATCAAGGATACATTAGTGATGATGAGCACAGAAACAAGGATACAGCTGTGGTTATGATCCCCTCCTCCCCCAGTCCTAGCTTTCTAAGTGCAACACCCTCTGCCCATTCCCACTCCAGGTCTTATTCTATTAGAAAAACAGCTGGCACAGCAGTTTTCACAGGTACTTTCCAGTCTGCCTTTCTCTCTATAAAGGAACTATTCTATAAATGCTGAGAAAAAAAAACCCAGAAAAAATGTTTACAGTTTTTTCTATGTCAAAAATTTCTTTTCAAATGTACGCTACCACCTACTTTTGGATAGCAGTTTCAAATTCACAAGGTGGTTTATATACAGTAGATCTCATCTGACATGCCCGTTAACCCTAGGAATGGGTGAGGCAGGGGTCAGTAGCAACAATGAATTAACAAAGAGAGAGGTGTAGATAATGGGCTCAGGAAAGAACAGCCTCCAAATTGTCTGATGTTTTCAAACTCCCACAACAACACCTCAATTTCCAAGGGGGTAAAAAAATCTCCAAGTATCTTTACCATTCCTGTGACCTTTGCTTTGCAGTTCTTCATGATTTGGGTGACAGATTCCCGGACGTCCTTTAAGAACTGGATTGCCACTCGCTTCCGGGTATGTACTAATGTGATGCAGATATGAATGCTACGGCAGAAGAAAGAGAGAGATAAGGCTTGAAAACAGAAAGTATTTTAAAATAAAGCAGTTCCCCATTTACTGGCTGCCTCTTCAGATTATCTCTACTGTTCCAGTTCTTGGAATCAGGACTCTCCAATACTGGTTTTGCCAAGCATGGGCAGGTATCAGGCTTCTCAGCATGATCAGGAACCAGCTAAGAGAATGAACACAGCTGACTTTTTTTTTTGTCCCACCCCTCATAACTGCCAATCACAATTCCTTCAACCATGTGACCACCAATGGGATGCTTTTGTCTTAGACGATAAGCCCTCATGGAGAGATGGCCATGCGGCTGGGGCCTTGAAGGACTTGAAGGCAATGAAGAAACAAATTCACCTGGAGAGAAGATGGAATACAGAGAATTGTGAAGAGGGTAAGGGAAAGTCCAGGTGGGGTTGGCAATAGCAGCAATTTATGCAAAGGTAAGCTGTTATATAAAACACACTGAACTGCCCCACTCTGCTAGAGTGGAGGATTTTAGGGCACCTTAGAAAATTCAGTTAGAAAAGCATACTGAAAAACCCAGCAGCAGGCCTGAACTCTCAAGCAAGCACCCTCTTATAGATTTGTTTTGTTTTGGTACCGGGGATCGAACTCGGGTCCTTATGCTTGTGCAGCAGGCGGCGAAACTACTGAGCTAAATCCCCGGCCCTTGTTTTTTTGAGACAGGGTCTCCCTATGTAGCCCAGGGTGGCCTTGAACTCACAGCGTTCCTCCTGCCTCAGCCTCCCAAGTGCTGGGATTACAGGCATGCGCCACCACGCCCGGCCTCTCTTGAGGGTTTTGAATTAAATATTACCCAGGTAACAAGTACCTTATATGAGCAATTGGATGGCTGTGTAGAAGACGGATTGGAGAGTTATAGAAGATAGAGAATGGGGAAGAAACCTCATAAATAAGCACTTGTCTCAGGAGGCTGGCACTTCATTCTGCCAGAGGTGAAAGTGAATGGTCTTGCTCTTTACATCTAAATATTCCAGGTGGGAAGAGAAATCTTACAAATACAGTTGCTACTCAAGAGCTGGGTTCTACCAGGTAAAATCTGCATCAGGTTACCTAGCTCCCCAAGTTCTGCAAAGCTATGGACAGACGGAAAAGGGGCTCCTTCAAGCATACCTGGGTGGAAACTGCAACTGGTTCAAGTTCCACCCCTTAGCAGTCATCAAGTTTGATAGCCGGTAAATGTCAAAATCATGGGAGCCCAGAGAAATGACTGACAACTGAGGATCCCCGAAAATGAAGATGCCTTTAATATTTTCCAGTCTGAAAACACAAACAGAAAGGAAATTCAGCCACATCTGTTCCTCTAGTCAACATCCCTTTAATCTGAATCTAACCTTCCTTAAAACCAATCTACCCTTCTGAGGTTTTGTCTTCTCAACTTCAACACTAAGAAGGCTAGGATGGACAGACATTAGAAATATCCCAAGGCCCAAACTCCAACTAGACCTAACGAATCAGAACCACTGGCTTCTACACGTCTACCCAACTCCTGAGTCCCCTGCAGAGAAGGGAACTTTCTCTTCCTGCCTACACCAACTCCTAGGCCACTGTCCTAAACCCTTGGTCTCTCAGGAGATAGCAAATGGGCTAGGGTTATGAGTGTGCAGCCAAGCAGATGCCTTGAAAGGCTGACTAGTGGAAAAAGCAAGAGCCAAACCAGAACTCCCGTCTTCCATACATACTCAGATCGGAGGAAGCGAGCAGTTTTGATGATCTGTTTGGTGGCTTCAACATAGCCGTTTTCACCGAAGTGCATCAAGGTGGCCCAACAGGCTGCAATGATGCCACCAGGCCGTGAGCCTGCAATGCTTGGGGAAGCGTAGATGCCACCTGGCCAATCTGTAGTAATGAAGAACTGGTACTTCCTGTATTTCTTGTTACGGTACAACACCACGGACGAGCCTTTGGGGGCGTAGCCATACTGGGAGAGAACCAGACAGGTGAGAATGTGGCTCTGTCTGGCAGGCCCTGGCCCAGAGCATGCCATTTACTTATTAGATCTTGGTGGTGTTTTCTTCTTATTAGATCTTGGTGGAACTTAAGGGATGGAGTTTAGATCTAACTCTGTCATGGGTAAGGACTCTGAGGCTCAGGAAGAATAGCATCTTGTTCAGTAATGGTTCCCCTCCTCTCTCATCCAATGTGAGCTTTTCTTTATTTAAAATCTTTCTCTGGAGTTGGTAAGTCAGGGTGGAAAGCCTGCAAGCCTAGAAAGAATGGAATCCAAGCCACCAGGAACAACTAACATCACAGTGTGACCCCTTCCTATCTTTTCTGCTTAGTATTACACATCTTTGTAAGAATATTAGGGTGCTCAGAATCCAAAAACAACTTCATCCAGCTTGAAGATATACTGTACAGTTGGTTTCCCTCACAGAAAATGGGCCTCCTAATCAACTCTAACTGAAGCTAACATGAACTATAATTTCATTCCTAGACCCACACAGACATGGATGGTTAAGGGAAAAGGGCACAAGAGCTATCTGGGTGGCAAGGCAAAATAGATTCTGAATAAAAAATTATTATAGATCATTTAGAGTTTAAGCATACACTTTTTTTGTTGTTGTTTGTTTTTTGGTGCCAGGGATTGAACTTGGGACCTTGTGCTTGCGAGGCAGATGGGAGAACCACTGAGCTAAATCCCCGGCCCTGATCATTTAGTTTAAAAAACAAGTCTTGGCTCTAGCTTAAAAGAAATTCTGAAAATACAATCAAACAAGTGCACATAGCCAAGCACGGTAATGCATTCCTGTGACCCCAGCACTCTGAGACGCTGAGGCAAGAGGATCACAAGTTCAAGCCCAGCCTAAGCAACCCAGTGAGACCCTGTCACAAAATGAAGTGGGCTGGGGATACAGGTCAATGCAAAGGACCTGCGTTCAATGCCCAGTACCTCAAAAACAAAAGAAGGCACACATTCCTGAGGCTTCTAGTACTACTTCTTTATGTGGATATATTTTCAAAAGCGTTTCCAACTGATCTGGACTTCATCTCAGTCCATCAGTGGTGGCGGGCACAGACATTTCGGATGCTGTAAGGCAAACATTCCTGAGCACAGGGGCTTCCTTTCCCAAAGGACTCACTCAGGCTCGGGGGCCCCAGCAGCAAAGAAGCAGTGGTATCAATAGCTGCTCGAATTCCAAGATCAATCCTCAACTTCTTCCCAGCCACCTCAACAAGCTCAGGCTTTAGACTTTGTTGTAAAGACCTTAGACTGGCAGGCCTCAGGTCAACACCATCAGTCTGACTGGGAGATTTCTGCAGCCAATGAGATGAAATTAATAGCCTCCTTTTCACTATTACCACCATATCCCATCTAAATAGCTGATGATTCAGGAGAAAAAAACCCAGATTTAATTTTATACTTTGGGGAAAAGGTAATGCTTTAGCCAACTTTCTTGTGGGCTACAGTTAAAATAACCAATTGTTGGCATTTTGTCTCCTCCTTAGCTTACCTTATGGGTATCAGCCGAAATACTGGTTACACCTTCTACCCGGAAATCGAATGGTTTCTCCAGTGGGTATCCTGCTTTCTCCATAAAGACGATAAGGAAACCCCCCAGACAGGCATCTACATGAAGAGGTATTTTGTATTTGATGGCCAGCTAGTTCAAAAAAACAAGGGACAAAAGAGAATTTCATTTAACAGCCCTATAATAAAAACTTTGCAGGACATGGGCGGAAATGCTGGCTGGCTATCAACACAAAGCTATTCTGAACTGTAACTCCCATGTGTTAAAAACTGGCTATTTTTGACATTCCTAAGAAAGTTTTTCCTTCAATTGTATTTAGCCTTCAAAATAATCCATCTATGTTATGCTATCTAGTTTATTTAAATGTGCATGACCTCAAATTCCCTGCACTATCAAGCGGGTAGTGAGTAGAGCTCTGATGCAGGCAGCCATGGTGGAGGGAAAGGTCCTGTGTGAGTCCCTGCAAGGAGTGGGGGGAGTGCCGTGGAGCATCCTGCAGGTGGCACATTCCAAAATACACAGTACTTCTGATCTGAACCTAAAAGTCAATACCATTTCAGAATACCTACTTAAAAGACAAGACTTGGTCTCATATTATCTCTCTCCCAAAGCACAAGCTAGTGACTTTCAAAGGCTCTAACAGGGTTGCAGGCCTTACCCTAGGGGTGATGAGAGCTGTTCTTCACTGCTATGGTTAAACCTAAAATTCAAAACTGCTTCTATTTGCCAGGTACTGCACTATTAGATTCTATTTTAAAATCTCATTCTGACTGCCAGGGTGGGCCAATTCTCTCATCACCTTGGCCACTTCTGGGATAGGATCTATCACACCATGAGGAAACTGTGGCGCAGAGCAGACGAGCATAGCAGTGTTCTTGGAGATGGCTCTTCTCATTGCCTAGGGATTAAGTTCAAAGGAGAAAAATGAGAATCTAGGTCACAGTTATTCTTCTCTTCTGCTTCCTGAGAGCAGTCAGGGCCACTAATTTAAGAGTTCCAGATCCACTCTATCACAGGAGCCTAGGAGAAGACCACCTCACCACAGGGCAGGACACAGATGCTCTAGACAGGCTCCTTCATGGAAACAAACCATAAAATAAGAACAATACAACCAGTGGGCGGGGGCTGAGCAGCACTACTGAGCTAAGTGGCAAGAGCCAAATATAAGACTCAACCTACTAGCACTGAGACCCTAAGTAGATGGCTTAATCTCATCTGTGAAATGCAATAATGTTAACAGGGTCGACAAGCTCTGGTAATACTGAAACTACAAAGTTCTTCTGCAAAAATGTGAGGCATAAAAACAATTACTATTATAACAGTGGTATTAATTCAGGTCAATCAAAACCACAGTTGAGTCTCAGAGCAAGTTCATTAATGCTCATTTTATACATGGGGGGAAAAAGTGATGGTGTACTGAAAGTAAAAACAGATCTTTAACATCCCAAGTCAGGGGCTACATGATCTGGCTGCTACGGTTCATGGCAGTGGAGCACACCCACGTGTGACGGGAAAGGTCAATATGGCGCACCTTCCCTCTCTCTTCCTCCAGAGAACCTACCCGCACATTCACCTCCATCATCTTGTTCAGTGGGACCCGCACCATCTTCATCCCAAAATAACTGGCTGCTTTGTCAAATGCAGCATGGGCACTTACGGGAACCACTCTAGATGATGGGGAAGAGGAGAATAATGAACTCAGACCAAAAGTGGACTCAAGAAAAGTATAAAGTTAACAGCTCATCTAAACCTTCAGGAGTAAACTTCTGATTATTTTTCCTCAAATTATTGTAAGTGTTCACATCATTTTCTTTTCTAACTGTAAATAAAAAGAAGCCAGCTAACTTTCTGTAGAAAATTTCTCCCTACTATTTAGGAAATCATTTGGGCAACAGGAACAAGAACTCAGATGTAATTCAATCTGGAGGGCTCCAAAACATAAATTAGGTCTGACTTTGGTATAAAGTCCAGGGACAGGGGAACGGATCACAGCAGCATACGGTAGCACTTTCTGACACAATACATGTTCCAACAGGAACATGGGGGTGCTTGGCAGCGCTCAAGCATCAGGTCAGTGGGCCCCTCCAACTCTGAAAGATCATGAGTCTAGGAGAAACTAAAATCCACAATTCTTCTACACACTTGGAAGCAGTATTTCAAATAGTGTGGAAAAAGGAAACAGAATCTCAGGTACATACTTGCTTTCATACTTCCCTCAATTACTTATAATGACTCTGTTCCTTTTAAGGGTAAAAAAATCTCTATTTTAAGTTCCAAGCACCAAACATTTATATAGGAAGCAAAAATGATAGACTGATTTCTTCTCGTAGGCTAAGTATGAGTCCCAGCCTGAGGCCATAAGCCACTAAAACACCTTAGTCACTGACGGCTGTAGAAAACCATTAACCCGAAAGGTGTAGTGTAAGCACACTGTACAGGAGACGGTCTAGAGAAGAAAATGCAACCAACCACCAAAACTATGTCCATAGGAAGCAACAATCTCAAATCTCAAAAGAGATTTTTAAACTATTCCCCCCTTCAAACGGCCCTCAGACTGAAATTTTCTCAGGGAATACCCCAATACAGCACACAATAGTTAAGAAACTCACTGAACTAAAGATAACTATAGTTTTCCTTAGGCTCCAGATAACTTATAATAATCTTTTTAAAAATCACATGCTGGGGCCGGGGATTTAGCTCAGTGGCTCCTGCACCTGCCTTGCAAACTCAAGGTCCCAAGTTCGATCCCTGGTACCAAAAGGAAAAAACAAAACAAACAAAATCACAAGCCCGGAGTGGTGGTGCACACCTAAAATCCCAGCAATCAAGAGACTGAGGCAGGTGATTGATCGCTCTGAGTTCAAGGCCAGCCTGAACTACATAGCGAGTCCCTATCTCGAAAAACCAAAAAAGGAAAAAAAAAAAACAATCACAAGACACAAAGACATAACATAGTCCTCTAACTCTGTTACTTCTGGAAAGATAATCTCATCCCTGCTTGTAGTACACACTACATATAAATAGCCAGGGTTGGAAATGGTCCACGAGGGTAAGTGGCCTATCCACTTAGAATTCTGCTGAAGTGAAAGGTTAAGAAGCGCAGAGGGACCAGAGCAGGGGAAAGAGAACAGCAAGGGCTGAGGAAGAGAAGAACCAGGGAAGCAGATTATTAGGCCCAGTTCCACACAGCAGTACCCCAAATGGACAACCTCAAAGGCGGAAACGGTCATGCATACATTTCGGGAGTTTTGATCCCCTTCTCTAAGGCCAGGTCCCGATAAGCTTTGCAGGCCATCAGGATGCTTTCTGTCCCCCCGGAGGTCACCTAAAATAAAAAAGAGATGCCATGTAGAGTGGTGAGTTAGTGATAGATATCGGCATGTATTATCTGCCTTGATCTTGCCAGTGTCTGAAACTGAGAGAATGAGGACCTGGATGTATGCTGCAGGGCAGATACTGCTATGTCTTCCAGAAAGAAAACTTGGCTTTGTTGCTAAGCCCAATCTTTCGTTCAGAAGAATAATGAAAATGAGAAGAATGAACAAGGGATCAGCATTGTCTGGACAAATGCACATTTGCCCAGATCACAACTGTGTGTACATTTTTGTATTCAACAATTTTCAGTTAGGAAAAGGCACTTCATACCACTCAAAAGTAGCAAAGTTACTTTTTTTTTCAGTGCTGGGGCATGCTTAGCTGTTGAGCTACATCCCCAGTCGAGGACTGATTTTATTTTAGAGTGCATGTCAAAGAACGTCAAATTGTGAGGTTACAATTCTAGTAAACTGTGTGAAACATTAGATCAGAGAGAGACATTCAGACTTTCCAAAGTGAACTTGTGGTTTTGACAAATATGAAAGACAGAAAAAAGCAGAAGTTTCTATTTATAAGTTAGTTATCTGGAAGCAAAGCAAAAATTCTTATTTTTTAAATGAAGTAAAAGTTTTTCTAAAGGTAGGCTCAGCCTTATACAAATTTCTAATAGACAAATTTTTTTTGCCGGAGTTCAAACGAAGACACAGAAGTCTTTTCAGTCATCCCATTTCCCTCACTAGACTACACTCACAAACGCAGAAGCCAGTCTGTTTGTGACAACATTCCTAGCACTTAGCCTAGTAGCAGACAACTAATAGATCCTCAGTCAACATTTCTTGCTGTTTGATTTGATCAGTAAACCATGACCAACACGAGCATGTCGCGGATGCTTGGTTATCTTTTTTTTTTTCCTGCACCAGGGATCGAACTCGGGTCCTTGGGCTTGCACAGCAGGTGGCGAAACCACTGAGCTAAATCCCTGGCCCGCTTGGCTATCTTTTGATAACATCTGAGGATGAATTAATTCCAAAGAAAACAAAAGGCTATCAACACTGAGTTAATAGGACATCCTTTTAAATTTACCATTTCTGAAGATTCAAATAACATTACGTTTATTCTTCTCAAAGAAGAGAAAACCAAGTCCCTAAGCAATTCATTCAATGTCACCTATTAATACCTGGTGATAAAAAGTAAAACATTTTATGTTTTGGTAATTAGTGAAGCATAAAATGAGATGGAATGAGAGACAGTGGTTATTAAACTTTCCTCATAGCCAAATACAGGACAAAAATACCATTGGATACGGAACCATTGTGGTCAGGAGTTATATGGACAATTACTCAGAAAAGTTAAGTTTTGACTCATAAAGTTGACATGAAACATGTGACCCTCGTCCACAAGATAACTTGTTTGTAGGTCTCTGCATTTCTTTGTCAGGAAAGACAAAGTGCTTACAGTTGAGATCGGCTCTACAAATCAGCACCAAGTCCTGTGGTCTGGCATAAGACCTCAGAATGTCACATGAGGAGCTGAACCAGCTGTGAAGGAAACATGGGAAGAACCCGCAAAGCCAAGTCTCCAGCTCAGCAATCTCTTACTAAGATCTGGGAATGACCTAAGCAAAAGTATTTCCAAAGCCCTGGCTACTCACTTCATGTGCCCTATTCCCTACTTTCTGGCCAATAACTAATTAAATCAACATCATTTTTACTGGGCAAAAACCTCTGCACTTTGACTATAAAAGCAGGAATACTTAAATTCTACTTCTAAATTTAAATTCTGATCCCTAAATTGTGTGTTTTAAAATGCTGTAACTCTTCCACTTCTCTGCACCCTTTATACCTAAAGAAAGACAGAAACTGTGAAGAAAGTGGCATCTTCAGCTAACTACTTGGCATGTTATTTGACTTTTTCCAGCACACATATGAACTCTTAAACATTTATTTTGGAAAGTTAAGAAATCTTCTTTCAGATCTTTTTGGACCTGCTGGCATTTGCACAAGCCAAAAAGTTCCACATGAGAACCTACTTTCTTTTAGTAACATTGTTGCCTCTCATCCACTGTAACTGAAGCAAATAAAGTTAATAATAGGAAAGATCCTTTAATGTTGAAAAACAATGAGACCCTTAGTCAGGAATATCTGGTCTTCTTGCATCTTACCTCTAAACGCTGAACTCTGTCTACACTAAAAGCAGCTTCAGAGAAACAGAAACTGAAATAGATCCTAAAGGAGAAGAGGAGGGAAGGAGACAGCAAAAGGGAGAGAGAAACTCAAATAATACCAGAGCTACCTAGTTCTCTTATGGAAGTCTAAATATTATCAGACTTTTAACATTTTCTGATCCTTGCCACACCATTAAGAAAGTCATAATGCCACAGACATGACTGAATTACAGCAACTCAAAAAGCCTCTAGGGTTGGGTTTCTGTATTAAGATGGAAGACAACTCCTTCACAGAGTTCCTTTCCCTTAATAACTGAGAGAATGAATAAAAACTAAACACAAAAAGACTCAAAACCTGTAGTAACAACCACCAAATTAAAAAAAGAAGATAATGCAATAAACTTCAAATACTGGAAATCAAGAAAAGGAAAGAGAAGTGGGAGAGAGGAGTGGAAGGCAGGAGAAGGGGATAAAGGAGGAAGGGGATGGGGGACAAGTGGGCAGAGAAGAAGGCAGGTAGGAAAGGAAAGAGGAAGCAAAGAAGGGAGGAAGGGTTGACAAGCTAGGCTCAATGGTACAAACCTGTAATCCCAGCTACTTGGGAGGCTGAGGCATAAGGATTTCAAGTTCAAGGAGAGCCTAGGCAACTTAGCAAGATCATATCTCAATACACAGAAAGGAAGGAAGAAAGGAAGGAAGGGAGGAAGGGAGGGAGGGAGGGAGGGAGGGAGGAAGGGTGAGGGAGGGGGAAGAAAGGAGAGGGGGAGGGAGAGGGGAGGGAGGGAGATGAGAGAGAAAAGAAAAGAAAAAGTAATGCACAGTGATAGAGTTCTCTGCTAGATAAAATGGGTCCGACAACCCTGCATCCTAAAATGGGCCCCTCCTACAGGAAAGGAGTCACTCCAGAGAGAAAAAAGACCTGCTTTTTCCCACCTCGCCCCCAGTCGTAGCCAATCATCTGCCACCAGCACACTCCCCCCAGCCCTTACGAACCTCACCCAGCCAACCCCTGGTTTCTGTTCTCACCATTGTTCAAGACAGCCCAACAGCTCTGTCCCTTAATAAAAGCCCTGCTTTGGTGTTCGAGTTTCAGCTCATTTTATTTCTCTCACACAGAAGCAGCAGAAGCACAGTAAAACAGTTCTTAACCTACTCTGGAAAACAGGGGTACTGGGGAGTCAGAAAAACCCTGAGAACTCTCATTAATAGTCCCCAAAAATCTTCAGGAAAGCAAACAGAAAGGGTTTCCTTATCTTCCTTCTCTTTTGATCAGTGAGTGGCGGACATGGCTGCCAAGGAAAATTAGCAAAATGGGGAGAACATCATGCCTGCCCCTTTGAATGAAAACTTTAGGAATGCAGGATGAAACAAAATAAGAATCTAAGTTCAAAATGTATTAATCTATTCCAACTGGCCAGAAAGAAAACTAACAGAACCTCTAAAGAACAGACGCAGAAATTCTAACAGAAGAAAGCTTTAGCTACATTCTGCCTCTAATCAAATGGTGGCAGACAAGCAGTCACTATGGTCAGAACAAATAGACTGTTTAGAAAGAGCCACCCCAGGATGGGCCAAGATAAGGAAAACAGTAACTGTGCAAAAAGACTAAAAGAGAGGGGGAAGAGGGTGTGTGCAGCGTTCAAAAAAAAGCCCAACTCAGAGGGAAACAAGTTAAGGAACAGAAGGCAATTCCTCAAAACTGTTTTTCACTCTAGATTTTCGAGGAAACAAGAATTCGAAGACTGAACAATGAAGCAACAGAATAAGACTACAGACCTAAAAATACAAAGTAGCAAATGGTACCAAAGTAGAATAAATACACCAGAAACCGAATGAACACTGCTGAGAATAAAAATACTGACTTAAAGAGAAAAAAGTTTAAGTTTTTAAATCACACTCAATCTAGATCTTTCCACAATAATCATATTATTTACTTGCACTACTGGGGATTGAACCCAGAAAGCACTGAGGTACAGCCCCAGCCACTGTTGAGACAGGTTTGAAGCTGCCCAAACTGACCTCAAATTTGAGTCTATTGCCTCAATCTCTAGAGAAGCTGGGATTAAAGACAGACATGAGCCACCTTACCCAGCTTTTATTTTTTATATATACAAATGAGAGTGAATCCAGGGCCTTGTGCATGCTAAGAAAGCACTTTACCACTAAGCTATATCCTCAACCAGAAATATATAAATCCTTCCCCACAACCAAAAAAAACCCACAAAACCCTATAATCCTCTGGGCTGGAGATTTAGCTCAGTGGTTCCACTGCCTGCCTCACAAGCGCAAGATCCCAAGTTCGATTCCCGGAACAACAACAACAAAAAACATTGTAATAAACCCTACCATTTTAAACTTAAGAAGATTATTTGATGCTATCTGCATATACTTACACATCCACAAGAATCTGGTCCCCCATTGAACAAGGAACACGCCATCCTCACAATTTCTGCCTCTAATTTGCGTAGTCCTGGGAAAATATCTGGATGCAGTGGGTTACTCCATGCAAAATTTCCATACGCCTATGAGGAAATGCAAGAAGATGTGAGTTAAGACTGCTATTACAGTGCAGAGGACGACTCATGCACCAAATGTAAGTTTCAAGTTAACAGGCCCAAAGCTAGAAAGCTAGAAAAGCTAATATATGTTCTTCAACTTGAAGAAAGTCAAAATATACTGGAAGAGACAGACATACAAATAAATTATTTTACAATGTGATAAGGGAAGAAGTATAAATATAGTTAAAAGTAGACACCAACAGATCTTATTTGATGTCATAGCTCTGCCTATTGTTTTTAGCTGTGTACATCAAATAACTCTCTGAGGCTTAGTTTCCTCATCTGCAAAGAGGGATAATCATGCAACTTACCTTACAGAGTTTTCTAGAAGTAAGTAAATGACATACTGCATGCAAAATACTGCTTAGAGTACCTGGCACAAGGCTGCTAGTGGTACTGAGTGCAAGACCAGATATACGTGCACAGCACTAAGAGACTCCAAGGAGGGAATAACACAACATGCTCACTGCTCTTGGAGGGGTCTGTTAAGTGGAATCCTGAGAGGTGAACAGGAATTCATCATGAGGAACAGGAGGAATGAAGAGCGGAAGGAAACAAGATGGACCATGGCATTTAGTAGAGACAGGAGCTCAGTATTCACATGGGATGTTAACCTAGAGGTTAAACGGCAGGCAGGAGCTGACTCATGAAGCGACTCACATTCCCTGCCACATCACAACCTGTGCTTTACTCTACAGAAAATGCGGAACTATTAAAAGACTTTAAGCACAGAAGCAAACTGTAACACTCAGTAAGGTGTGCAGCTTCTTAATTAACAATCAAACACAAAGGCCTGAGAGATCATCAGTCCAACCCCAATTTTATGTGATGAACTGGGTTTCAAAAATAGATTTGAGGGGCCGGGGATTTAGCTTAATGGTTCCAGTGCCTGCCTTCCAAACACAAGGTCCCGAGTTCCATCCCCGGTACCAAAAAAAACCAAAATAAAGCAACCTGCTCATTAAGACAGCAACTTACATAAGGTGGTAGAATTTTTTTTTTAAATAAATAAATAAATAAATTTGATTAGGGTTGGGGTAAAGCACTTCCCTAGCATGTGCAACACACTGGGTTCAATCCCCAGCATCATACACACACAATTTAATTTGATCAGAAATGGAGGAAGCTACAGACCATTCTAAAGTCAACAAAGACTGAGAATGCTCTAAAGTACAGTGGATCTTGGAGTTACAACTGGCCTGACATATGAACAACTTGGGTTACGACTGGAATTTTAGTTTTAACTTACAAAGTCTTGAGTTACGACTCAGATACAGATTTAACCCTTAAAGAGTTCTGGAAGGAACATTGTAACATCCTTTCCTGTGTGGGGTTGAGAAACCCTGGGCCAGTATCTAAGGACAATGTGATCTGCCTGTACATAGGAGACTTTGAAGGCTGTGTAGAGGAGCCTGAGCCTTCAGTTGACCAACCTGAGTTACAAAGCCCTCTCAAACGAATTGAGTTCACAAGTCAAGGGTCCACTGAGGGAGACCACGATCATTTCAGGTCATATGATTTGAGGAAATTATGACTGAGTGTCTCTATCTTGTTTCTTCTTACCAAATAATTGTCCTACCAATAAAAATCTCAAATCTCAAATAATATGCCTTCTCCACAAGACCTCTGTAAAGCCTAGAAATTTAACATTTTAATTTTTTCCAGAAAACAT
Source organism: Heterocephalus glaber (assembly GCF_000247695.1). The sequence continues at coordinate 4,872,640 of NW_004624754.1, read as the reverse complement.
CTCTGACAGGATTGTACTTATGTGCTCGTGTTAGGATGAAGAGAGCCTTTCTGAACTTCTATGATTTTATTCAACAATGAGCTTTCCTTAACAAAGTTGTTCTGATGACAAAAGGAAAGAGGAAAGTGAGGTCAAGTACACTAGGAAAATGCCCGCACGCATCCCTCAAGCCCTGGCATTCACCTGCACAAGCAGCTCCGTGAGCTTCTCCTCCCCGCTGTACACAGCTCCTGAGGCCTTCCCTTCTTGCCAGATACCATCTGCAAAGAAAGTCAAGGGCACCCAGTTACCCGGGAGACAGAGGAGATACAAAGAAACCGCTCTGGGCACAGAAGAGGAACCCAATGTAGATCTTATATTAAATCAAGAAAGAATTTCAATAAAAATCTACTGTCACAAAATAAAGCCTGTCAATTAATGGGAACTGTGAAAAGATACTAACAGCACTGAGGTGCAACTAAAACAGTCCAGTGATAATGCTGTCCTCATCCTCAGCAGCATTCTCCCAGCAGAAAAACTATCCTTTGCCAACACTTATTTTTTGTCGTTTGCATGACTTTAAAGTGACCTTTTCCTTCTTTCCCTTCCCATCCAGTCACAGAAGTATGGGAACTACTGTGAGCAGAGCTGACAGAAAAGAGCAAGACCAAAGTGTGGGACCTCATACACTTATCATCAGAGCTGGAGCCAGGGCACAGGCCACAATGAAGGATGAGCCACGCGCACCCCAGTCTCAGGACCCTTCCTCCTTCCAAGCCTGGAACCCCAAACAGAAGTAGCCACCCGTGACCAGTAAGGTTTGCCGTAGCATTCAAGATCAGGCACACAGTCACTCCTGGGAGAAAGCTGAGAATGACTCCTGACCAGAACACGGGGTCAGACTTTCCACATCCTGCCCCTGCTGTTCCTACAGAGATATTCTACATTATACCAATAAATCTGTTTATGTGGGTGTCTTGGGTCTTTTTGCTGCAACACAGCTGTGCCCTACTGAAAGAGGGCAGTGAGAAAGCTATCACAGAAACACAGGAACTGAAACTACAAATATGGTAGTCACAGGGCCTACAAAGCAAAAATCTTCAGGTTAGCAAGACAGCAGAAGGCGGAACGGCAGATACACACACATGCCCCTCTCCCACAGCCATCTGCAGAGCTCCGGCTTGCTACCAGTTTGACTTCTTTTCTTTCCTTGAAGGACACTGCTGTACTATGCATGTTTTAGGCAGACCACCAGCCTTTTAAGAATAGGCTATTGGCCTTATGGCCTATTCTTTTCCTATGCTAGAGAGTAGGACAAGGGACATGACTTAAAAATTAAAGGGAAAAAAAATCAGATGGGAGCAACCAGCCATCATAATAATGGAACTCTTTCATATACAGATCACAGGCACCAAATTCTGGTCTGTATCATCACATCCTAGACTATATATAATTCCGTATAATCCAAGGTCAAGAATTCAACATGTATTGACTAGAAATTTTGTTTGTCAAAATGCAATGTGGTATCCTGGATTTGATATAAGAATAGAAAAAAGGGTATTTGTAGAAAAACTAATTAAATAGAATTTATAGTTTAGACAACAGTACATACCAGTGTTAATTTTTTAGTTTTAATAAATGTACCATGGCTATGCAAGTTGTTAACGTCAAGAGAAGATGAGTGAAGGGCACAGAGGAAATCTCTACATCATCTTTGCTACTTTTCTGTAAGTCTAAAATTAGGCCAAACTAAAAAGCTTATATTTTTTTAACAAGTATTTATAATATGATCTTAATCTAAAAATCATGTATGTTTGTATTAATAGCAGCAAAAGTAGTTAACATTTATTGAACCTTAGGCACCATCCAAAATATGTCAGGTACTATACAACATTTCCATGTATGATCTCATTTAATCCCCTTAACCAGCCTTTCAGGAAACAGAGATTGCAGGGACAGAGAAAATGGGGCACACAGAAGGTAAATAACTCTCCCAAGGACACAGTTTAAGCAGCAAACCAGGTTGTGACTCCAGGCTAACTCCATGGCTAGTACTCTTAAACATTAAGCTATCTGGTGTTTTTATCCTTCCCACAGGTTCTCATGCATATGTATGTATATGCTCACACCAAACACTGCTGACATTCTGAGACAGACACAGATATCTACAGTATATCTCTAGATATACTCTAGACCTAAACAGATCTATCTATATCTACCGAGGTATGTATCATCTGTGTTCCTCTTTGGATGATGGCATTATAGTGACTTTTTCTGCACTTTCATAGAGATTTCATAAACCTGTATTTCATTTCTATTTAGATTCTTTCTAAAAATACAAATGTCTGTTTTATTCATGTTTACAAAAGGAAATGGAACCAAGTTCCCCCCTCTCTGAGATTTTCATGTTTTACAAATGAATGATGACCCAGGTATGGTAGCGCATGCCTGTAATCCCAGCACTCAGGAGGCTGAAGCAGGAGGATTGCTGCACATTTGAGGCCAGCCTGAACTACATAGTGAGTTTAAGACCAGCCCCTCAACTACATAGCAAGACCCTGTCTCAAAAAAAAAAGATGAATCTAAATTTTTCAAATACGAAATTCCTTGAAACAGGGAGTGGGCCCTCCTAAACACATAGGGTCCGAGGATGAGTTCTTCTTAACCTAAGCAAACAATAAAGGATGGCAAAAGCAGCCGCACTGAGGAGGCAGCAGCACACCTACCCCAAGTGCCTTACCCATGGAGCTGTACTCCTTGAGTCTCTCCAGGACTGCTGTTGTGCTCAGACCCTGGGCAGGCAGGGCTTTCACATAGTCTTTATCCACTTTCAGGTACTGCAAGTGCTTCCCAAGGTCTTCCGTGATCTTGTCCAACTCTTTCTGAATCTCCAAAAGTAAGAAAAAAGGTAACAAGATGAAAGGATGTAGTTCAGAAAGCAGAGAAGCCAGTTATGACACCTAATCAACTGCCAAACACCAGGCATTACACACAGGCTACTGAACTGGGACAGTATTTCTTTCTTAAAGAGATGAGATATTCTGACTGTTTAGCCAGTATGTGCAACACAGCCTCTGAGAATTTTAAAAAGCCAACCTTTGGGGGCCGACAATGTAATTCAGTGGTACAGTGCTTGCCTAACAAGTGCAAGGCCCTAGGCTTGATCTCCAACATGGCCAAAAAAAAAAAAGTCAACTTTAAAATGGTCAAAGATGCACTGAATTTCCTCACACCCCTTTTTTCTCTGCCATGGTGACATCAGCACTGCTTTACCTGGTTTGCATTTGCTGAAGTCAGCATTAATATGAGTGAAGTATTTGGACCTCACTCCAGCCTTGGCAGCAGCTACAGTGTACACATGAAAGCAACAAAGGCAGAGCCATGAAGCCAGCCACGATGCAATAAAAGGGATCCCAGTCATTATTCAAGTGATAAGCAACTTCAACAGATACACGTAGTGCACACCTGGCACTGGAGGTCCCAGACAAGCTCCTGCGCACAAGCACACAACATTAAGCACTGCCAGGATGACTGCATTAATTCTCCTTAAGCTGCTGCTGACAGTTTGTACTGTCTGACTGAAATCCTAGGAGGAACAAAGGTCTTTCTGCTACTTGTAATTTATCAGCTATGATTATTTCTTTCATCTTTATAATGTCAACTTGGGAGCCATTCGCTTTCATTCACTCACTCACTCACTCACTCACTCGGTTAGCAAATATCTGCTGAACTACTGCAGGCCAGGAATACACAGTGAACAAAACAAACCAAGGCAGCGGGTACACAGTGGAAAAACCTCTTGATCTCATGAGCCTTATTTTTAGTGAGACAGACAGAAAATAAAGTCAGGTAAGGAAATGTTCAGGGTATAAGGGGGAGGAATCAGTGGGGCAGAGAAAGGAGGGAGGCAGAACAGCAAGGGCTACTACTTATGTGAAGAGACTCTTGGGTGGCAAATTTGAGGAGAGAAGGTACATGACAAAATGCTACGGCTTTCAACAATGTGTTTGTTAAAATGTGTTTGCCCAAAATCTCACTCTGAACTATTTATATTTTCTCAGTCCTAGTCCTGGATAATTAAAATACAAAGTGCTCTTAAATGTGCCCCCAGCAAAATCACAGGGAAAGCCACTCCTCCGAAGCATGTCTGCAACAGCCTACCATGCCAGCACCGGCAGGCAGCAGAGTCCATGCTATTTGGCAATGTGGAGGCAGCCTATGAAATGGAAATATTTGTAAAGTGGTAAACAAAAAATTACACTGCACCCATGGCGACCACGTAAATAGGAGCAAACTATGTGAACATCCATGCATAGACTACGCTATTATAAAAAAAAAAGACCAAAAAAATTTACAATGAGAGGAATATTAGAAAGCTTAGCAAGTACATTCTCACCCCCAGTTCTTGCCTCACAGCCTCTACTACATTACTCAATTTAAATTTCTTCAAAGCATTTATTTCAAAATGAAATTTTTATGTATGTTTTTTTATGTATTTTTCTACTAAAAATCTGCACACCTTCCACAACAGGCAGAACTTCGTCTTGTTTACCACTATATCCTCAGCACTCAAAAAAGTGCCTGGGGGCCGGGGATTTAGTTCAGTGGTTCTGCTACCTGCACCGCAAATGTGAGGACCCAAGTTCCATCCCCGGTACCAAAAGAAAAAAGTGCCTCGCACTGAGCAAGTGCTCAACAAACATGATAATAAATGGACAACTAAGATAACTTTTTTCTCTAAGCCTCAGAATCTGCTTTTGAAAAATAAAGGGCCACCAGAAAGAATCTTCCAATTCTGTTATAAGTTTACAAATGGGCTCTAGCACTCTCTCAAAATCTTGAAATGGAAAGACTAAGTGAGAAGGATAAAAACAGAAAACATGCAGGGACACAAAGGGGAAACCCTGCTATCCTTTGTGACACAGTCTATCTGCTACAGTAATGCTCCCTCACCCCAGGACACTTAAGGCCAAAAGTGAATGAAAATTTGAAGGTGGGTTAAGCTGGAATAGAACCAAAGGAGAAGTGAGGAGCAGGACAGGCTGCTGGAGAGGACAGCATCAAGGGCTCCTCTGGCTTCCTTAGAGCTTGCATGAGACCTGCCCTGTTTATCTTCACCTGCCTGCAATAAAGACCATGAGACGGTCACGGGGGTATCTTACCCAGTGTGGGTGAGGGCAAAGAGGAAACAGTAAAGACAGCAAGCAGGTCCAAAAAGCAAGGGAATACCACTGTTATCTCTCTTTTTTTGGTACCAGGGAATCAAACTCAGGACCTTGTGTTTGCAAGTCAGGCAGCGGAACCACTGAGCTAAATCCCCGGGCCTCCACTGTTATCTCTTAAAGTTTCCAAATCTGGGATGGGCAAACTGTAGCAAAGGGCCAAAGCTGGTCTGTGTGTTTTTAGGGAATAAGGTTTCCCCGGAATACAGTCAGACTCATTTCTTACAACCTGTCCTCTTCTTGCTACAATAGACACGGCACAGCTTGCAGAGATTAAAATGTTTCCTGTACAGCCTTTTACAGAAAGTTGGTTAATCCAATTTAATTCCTAATATTTAAATTTAGCCCATCCAAATATTGTTTTAAAGAATAATACTTTAGGGCCAGGGATGTAGCTCAATGGTGCCACGCCTGTCTGGCAAGCACAAGGTCCTGAGTTCAATCCCCAGTACCAAAAAAAAAAAAATTAACACTTCAGTCAACTTTTCTAATTTCAAATTACTCTTCTTCAACAGATCTCTCATCATATGTCGGAGAAATGGTTAAGTCAAGGTTTCCCCAACCTTGGCCCATTTAACATCTTAAGCAGATAAATCTCTGCTATGGGGCTGTTCTGCATACAGTAGGATGTTTCAGACACCCTGGCCTCTACCCACTAGATGCCAGCCGTACTGCACCGGAGTCACAGCAACCTGGACTGTTTCCAAACACTGCCAAGATTCCCTGGAGATGGGAGACAGGATCAGCCTCTCCTCTGCGCATAGCAAGTTTAGCAAATAGGAAGAAAGAGTTATGATTACCAAGGTGGGAAGAAAGGCCTAGGTAGCAACCACTTACCTTCTTACCAAGAAACGGCATCTTCCTCACGAGCCTAAAAAATTTCTTTTTAAACCTTGACCATAAGCCTACAAGAAACAAAGGTTCTATTATTCCAATGTATTTTCATGGATATGACCTGCTTGCTAGTCAACACATTATTCACTGTGCCTTTAACAACTTCACTTCCCTTCACGTTGTAAAGAAAGACTTAGTTTACTATTTAAGACACCTTTGAATTTTCTGAATAAATATCTACGTGGTCCAGAATTTATTAAAAAAAATAAAGATACAGTGACTTCACTCCATCACTTTCATTTATCTCACAGACCTTAACCTGCCCCCAGGTTAAACACATCTAGTTTCCAGCATATTCTATGTTTACGTACATACAAGTAACAATAAAGACATATACTTATTTCTCTCCATTTAATACAAAAGGTAGCATAGCCTAGCGCTGTATTAGACCTTATTTTTCTACTTAGAAAAGTTACCTTAAAAGATCAGTGTTGCCCCATTCATTTTACTAGCTACAGATTATTTCATTATTTAGAAGTACCATAATCTAAGAACTTAACCCTAACTGATAAATTATAGGCTGTTTCTAGTATTTCCTATTACAATCTATGCTAAAACAAATAACCTTGTAACATACACCATGCTGCATTCGCACAAGTCTATTTACAAACAAATGTGCAGGAGTAGAACTGCAGGGTCAAATGATGCATGTACTCCAGAAACTTGCCCATGGTTTCCAGATGCCCAATGCTTCTTATCCTTGTCCCCAAAGAAATGACTAACCCATAGTCTTTTCAGTATCTATGTTCTCATCTCTCAACAAACACAGACACTAGCAACATTTTCTGGACCTAAAAACCACCTTCAGGGCTGGGGATTTAGCTCAGAGGCACCGTGCCTGCCTCGTAAGCACAAGGTCCTGAGTTTGATCCCTGGTACCAAAAAAGATTAAAAAAAAAAACAAAAAACAATAAAAACTGCCTGAAAATCATAGACACCAGAACCTATTCTGTCAGGTGGTGTAAGGACAGAGAATTGTATTTGACAGGAGTCAATTATAAGTGCAATTACAATAAATGTATAGTTATAAAATTTGTGTCATAAAATTATAAGTGATTTATACTTTAAGTATAATGTATAATGATAAACTATAAATACATGGTATCAAACTAGACTGCTTAATGCACTCACATTCAATAAATCTCAACTGACTGACAATCTTCTGAGATTGGTCTAGAAAGCTTTATATACTTCCTGAGTGACTAAAAGGCAACTGATGGTCAGGGCATGAAAACTTTCTCAAGGCCACAGATCACAGTAGTGACAGCAAGATTTAACTAAAGTCTTCCATTTTATAGTTCATGACTCTAATGCTTCAAATGCACAGTAGGAATCTTCTGTTATCCCACAGGAGCTTCAAAAACTCTAGACCTGGCTTTTATGCCAGGCATGAACTGAGTATGAACCTTTACTGTGTTCCTAAAGCAATCTAAGCATTCCATCTTCCCTCTTCATACCACAACCATAGCAATTTAAAAAATGAATTTGTGGGCAGGGGATTTAGCTCAGTGGTTTCACCGCCTGCTGTGCACACGCAAGGACCCGAGTTCGATCTCCAGTACCAAAAAAAAAAAAAAAAAGAATTTGTTCAGCTAAAACAGAAAAGTGCCTGTGAAAAAACAACAATGATATCTCCTCGCAGCTTATAAATTCTGTTTGTGACTAGTTAGGTCAGGTATTTCCATGCTGATTTGACTATGGGGAAACAATGCGTAAGGTGCTGCCAAGACACCGTGTGAGAAATGGAGAGTTGATCACCTCCCCTCACAGAAGGCTGGTTTCTGTTGATGAATGATGGACAACCCCATGGTTAAATTCAACACTGAGCATTAGGAAGTAAGCTTTCAGTTGATAATCACAGAGCAGAATTCAGGAAGAGATAACGCCTAGGGAAGTGGCTAACCTCTACCCAGGATCTACCCTTGCTGTTCCCAGTTCTTACTTACACGCTCTACACTTTGTTCCAGAGTTACTTAACACGACTCAGATTTCAGACCCTTGTACTACAGTATACTAAAAGTAACATGATCATTCAGCAATTCAGAGCATACTTCTTTCTACCTGAGCAAGGTACTGATAAAATAGCAAGCCCATCAAAATTATCCCTGATCTTTGGAGGAAAGATATTCTTATCTGTATCTGAAATTCAATTTGAAAATTACAAAATAAACTGTTTTCTATGTTCTCAGCTGTATGAAACTGTCAATATTCAACAATTTTTGGCCTCTAAAATCTACATTTTCTATGCTTCAACCTGATTTAGACCTAGACGCTTTTGGAAACAAGACTTTAATTTTGTTCCTATGGCTCATCCATATTGTCTAAACTTCCTACAGTGCACACATTCTGATTTTGTAATGAGATACATATTACTAAAATGCCTTGGAGATCAGCCACAAAGATCTTTAATATTTTGCTACTAATATTTTCTCACGGAATGTTTAGAGCCAGCATATTCCTTTTTGAACAAGAAAGGCAGGTAAGCTCCTACTGGGACCCAAGATGGCAGTGCATCTGCTACCAGGTAAATGAAATGCACGGACGGCACAGTAGGCTGCAGAACCGAAAGTGAGTATCTAACCAGAAAAGTGCAAAGCATGTGAGGTAATGCATATGTGAACTAGCTCAATTTAGCCGTTCCATGATGCACACATATTCCAAAAGAGCATGTTGTACAGATAAATATATGCAATTTTCACTTGTCAACTAAAATAATTAGTTTTTTTTAATTAAGGAATTAAAATACCTAATGTTAGTACTCCTCATGGCAAATAAATACAAATCTCAAGATCTCTAAATTTCATCTGGTTTCATAAATGCAGTACTTCTAAGAGAAAAGTACATTGCTTCTGTTTGCCTGGTGAGGTGCCCACACCCTCTGTTTGCACTCATGTGCTCAGCATGAAGGCAGTCATTTTTTTTAGACAACATCTCCCTAAGTCACAAAATTGCCCAGACTAGGCTCGAATTTGTGATCTTCTTGCCTCAGCCTCCCCGAGTGCTGGGATGACAGGTACGTATCACCATGCCTAGCTTATGTTATATATATCTTATCACAATAAAAGGAAACGGATGCATACTGCTATACCGCTACTCCCTGGAGTTCTCTGGATGGGGCAGGGGCACTTTACCTTGCAGGGTGATGAGGTCTTGGGAAAGCAGTGTGCTGAGTAGATGACACACATTGCACCCACATCCAAACCACTGAGCATATGCAGCAGAAAAGTTAATCTAATCTGTCAGAGTTTATGAGAACTGAGGACAGAGATTGTAAAGCTGCAGTGAACTGTTATTTTAGGCAGGACAGTTATGTCTGTTTTTCAGTTTAATTAAAAAGCTCTAAAACAATGGAACTTGTTTTTCCTTGTCGTTTCTTGCAATGTTTATTACTCCATAACTGCAATGGCTGCCTGCATGGTAAAGAGATAGACAGAAACAATCTGGCTTCTGAACTGACTTTCCTGGTGGAAGAGAAAGCAAGCAGAAAAGACACAGATAAAGAGCCCTTTAAAAAGATGTTATCAGGGTGGTGCAAATCTATAATCCCAACACTTGGGAAGCTGAGACAGGAAGATCACAGTTTGAGTTCAGGCCAGTCTCAGCTACACAGAGAGTTCAAGGTCAGCCTAAGCTACTTGGAGAGATCTCTCAAAACAAACAAACAAAAAAGATGTTATCAGGGCAACAAGCAAAGGAATGTAGAAATTCAAGCAAAAGAGAGATGACTAGATTCTCCACAATGTGATTGGTTCTTCATACCAAGAAAGTTAATTCAGACACCCTGGAGAGTGAGGAAAGGGTGCAGGTTAAGAGAACAACTACCACCACACCTACTGTTTGGGTTTAGGTATCATCAAATATACCCTACCAACCATAGCCTGAAGGGAGAAAATCCGCTCACACCAAGGTCACATGCAGTCAGGTTTCTGGGTGGAAAGGAGATGGGTGAACAGCAGAGGCTTAAACTTGAGGAAGGGTGGAGGATTTACAAACCTATCACTGAGAGTTATCTTCCACATCACTTTAGAAGTTCCACTCCAAGAAGACAGGCCCTAGACTACTTGGGAGGGTATCCCCAGAGCCTGATGCAGTGCCTGGCACTAAACAGGCAAACAGGAGCCAATTTAACCTAATCATTATTGAAAAGGATGGCCCAAGATGAAAGCAAAACATTTCTGTTTTGGGCCGGGGATTTAGCTCAGTGGTTCCGGCGCCTGCGTCACCAAGCGCAAGGTCCCGAGTTCAATTCCCGGTAGCAAAAAAAAAAAAAAAATTCTGTTCTGGAGAGATATTGGTAGTGAAAAAGACTTAAGCCATACTCTGAGACATCTATGAACTTTACAATGACTAATTTCTGAGGAATTTTAAATGTAAGCTATAAATGCAAATAAATAAAATTTAAAAATCAACACAAGTAGAAGTTATCAAACTGGAAGACAATGTCTTTAAGATTTTAAAAGTCAAAACCAAACCAAAAGGCAAGAAATTAGTCCAATCCACCAGCCATGAGTTCCAAGGCTATGGACATGTCGTGCTACCTTTACAGAGGGACAGCATACTTACTCTCCGGCTGGAAGATAAACCCATATGCCCAAACTATCAGCAGGGTCCACAGGACACTCCATGCAATTAGCTGCCAGGGCTCATATTTGATGCAATACCCATTTACATAATTCTTGGCTTTTGTGGAATATGCTTCCAAAATCTCGAAGTAAGGCTCAAAGTTCTTCTAGAAATAGAAGAGAAAAATAGAAACATTACACTCAGATAAATAAAAGTCTGTTTTTAGCTTGTTCATCAATTCTGATGAGGCCACACCTCTGCAATAATCCTATCATCCTCTATAGCCCTCAGGGCTTCTGTGTCAGTCACTCTGGGCTAACACTGCCATTTAAGAGGCACTAGACTTTAACTCGATTTTTTGATTTTTTTTGATTTCCTGGTTTCCTAAAATAAGAAGGCAAAGCTTGATCACTGTGTCAACCCTAAGCCTTTTATGACTGCTGGTATTCTCTGACCTGTCTCTTAACTCAAACTGATCCTCTTAATATGAATGTCATTTCTCTCCTGTACTTTACTTAAATCTTCCCCACTCTCTAACCTAGCAGTGGGCAGACTGGTTCTATAAAGAGCCAGACAGTGAATATTTTAGGTACAGTGAACTAAATATTCTGTTACAGCTACTTATCTCTACTGCTGTAGTTCAAACACTGTCATAGTGTGTAAATAAATGTAGTGTACACAATTTAATTATGCTCAAAGAAATCTGAATTTCCTATAATTTTCTTGTGTCACAACCCCCCACCTTGCAACAATTTAAAAAATGTGAAAATCTTAGTTCACAGGCCATAAAAAAACAGGTGAAGGGCCAAATGGATAGAGTATGTGGCCCAGAGTATGCCAACCCCTACTCTACTGACAGTAAAACTCCTAGTTTTATTATCATATGGGGACATTTTATTATCATATGTATCCCTCATGATATTTAGCACATGGAAGAAAAAAAATCTCCTCTACTCTAAATTCACCAGTATATCTCATTTATCAGAATTCATCTCATCCTTTAAATCCTCAAGTATGCATCGCTAACAGTCTGTACGGAGCTTATCACAACCTGCCTTGAAGTATACTTCTCCACTTATCTCCCTGACTATGGTTCTTTATGGTTAGAACTTAAAGACCGGCCAGTTTTTACTTTTATTTACAACTCCCAATAGTGTCCTGCAAAGACAAGTCCATCTGATGGCCTGTTATCCATTTACTTACTCAAATTTTTAAAGTACTACACTGGGGAAACAGTCAAATAAATATCATGCTTCCTTGTTCTCACTGAGCTTATAACCTAAAGGGACCAGTACTATGTGTCTGTATATACACACACATTCACAAATACACAGGCATACACACATAAACTACTAATTAAAACTCTTCAGGAGAAAAGCTATAGAAGTACTGATGATGAGTACTGAGAGAGCACTGAGGAAGGTCTACCAGACTCTACATAGGGAGATAATGATAATGAGAATAAAATTTAAGCTAGCTAAAATGATAAAACAAAATTCTCAGGGACTGGGGATTTGGCTCAGTGGTTCCGGCACCTGCCTCACAAATGCAAGTTCCTGAGTTCGATGGCCAGTACCAGAAAAAAAAAAAAAAAATTCCCTAGGGAAAAAAGTTAAAAGAAAAAAGTCATACCAGGAAGAGAAAACAGCTGCAAATGTATAAAGGAAACTGAGAAGGGTAGAAGTTCTGTGTGGTAAGAGTGACGCTACAGGAGGGCAGGGGTCCTTTCTCACCAGTGCTAAATCCTCAACACAGGACAGAGTGGAAGCGGTTAATAGTGCCTGACTAATGAGTGAATGCAACAATCAGAGACCTGAGGCTGGAAGGACATTGACTTATTCTACTGGACTAAACATAAACTTCAAACACAAAGCACAAAGCATAGAAGAATACACCAATTTCTTTACGTAAAGAAATTGGTTGTCATCTATTAACATTTTAATGTATATTCATTTTTATTCCCAAAATTCCACTTTTCAGTATCTACATGCTTGCACATGTATACAAAGCAACATGATCAACAAGGATGTTCATTTCAGTATTCCTTGTAATGGCAGAAGAAAAACATAATAAACATTCCAGGAGGAATAGTTAAACTATAATACACATATTTTATGTACCCAGACTATAAAACAACAGAAAGACAGGTCTTTTTACATGGAAAAAACTCCCAGAACATACTATCGAGCAAAAGAAGGCAAACTACAGAACAAGAATAAAATAAAAGACATGGATTGCTAGGCATGAGAGTAATTTTTTAAGAAGATAATTTGGTGGGACAAGAGTAACAGGAGGACAGAGATTAGAGGCAAAAATTTTAGTTAAAGAGATTGCTGAAAGTCCTGGAGAGAAATAAACTGGGTTCCACATTAGATAGTATGACACTGGGGACAAAAAAAAAATAGTATGGATTTGGAAGACAGTTCTGGAGGTGAAACAAATAGGATTTGGTAATTTATTACTAATGGTAAATAAATATGTAGTAGGAAGAATACAGATAATTCAAATTCTCAAATTTAAGCTTCAGAGACTAGTTAAGTGATGTCACCACCGACTCCGGTAAGACGAGAAAAGAAAGGGAAGCTGAAGAAGGCAGCAGATGTTTTGAGTTATGTTCCTACTGGACACACACATACTAACAGTAAAAGCGTGAAAGGTTAAAAGGACAGGTATTAACATGTGTTTCCCGAAAACATTTCCACCTGCCAAGGTTACGTTGAAACCTACCACTGATGATATCGATGGGTGGTAGATGGTACTGAGATGGGAGCTTTGGGGGCTGATTAGATCATCAAGGCAGAGCTCTCATGATTAGGATCAGTGCCCCTGTAAAAGAGGCTCCAGGGAGCTAATTCTCTCATTTCTTCCACTTGGAAATAAATTTTTATTGCTTATTAAATCCCTTGACTTTATGGCATTTTGTTACAGCAGCCCAGACAGACTAAGCTGATACTCTTAGTAATTAAGACAGTGGCACAGGCAATTAACATTAGGCAAGTGTTGGGTTCCCTGGAGGGCTATGAAAACAGCTTCTCTGCACCCCCTGCACCACCATGCTTTTTGGGGCCATTCCCGAGAGCCCGCTGTTGCTATCAACAACCTCAGCACTCCAAAGCAGTGGCAGTACTGGTCAAAACCTGGGAGAGACCAGAGGAGTCTGTTATCATCAAAGGTATGTGAGACGTCCATTGTCACAAAGAACAGTCTAGGTGGGACCAAAGCTGGGACCAAGCTATCTGGGCAGATAATGTGTATGAATGGTCACTGAGATCAGCTTCTCTTCCGGTACCAACTCCTAACTCACTCAGAAATTAGAGGCTACCAATGTCAAAAGATGAATATAGATATCATTGACTCTTTCCAGTATTGAAAAAAAAAATAACAGAACTAGCATTAGGGAGATAGCAAAGAACCAGTAAATTTCAAATAATTTTTCTAAAGCATTAAAATTCAAATATGAAGACACTGTCACTAACATTTTAAAATTAAATTCACAGAACACATTTCCTTGGTAACTGCTTTGATCCTTAAGATAGTGGGAATCCTTAAATTCAAAAGGGACACATTGAAAGGAGATACATCTCTAAAATCTCTAACTCCAAAGATAAAATGGTTCCGTAGCAAGCTTTATTTTTTGGGGGGTACCGGGGATTGAATTCAGGTCTTTGCGCTTGCGCAGCAGGCGGCAAAACCACTGAGCTAAATCCCCAGCCCAAATTTTGAGATGGGTCTTTTTTTTTTTTTTTTTGGTACTGGGGATCAAACTTGGGTCCTTCCACTTGCAAGGCAGGAGGCAGAACCACTGAGCTAAATCCCTGGCCCTGTAGCAAGCTTTTTAAGTAGGCAGCCAGTTGAACACAGAAATTACATCTCTTGGCATCATGCTAAGTGCCTTCTAGGTTACTACAAACAACCTATCCAATCCCCAATGAAGAAGCACCTCATGACACTGGCAACTCACTGCAGAATCAGGCTCTGTGGGGTTATGTAGCCTATCTCCTTGGGAAAAAAAGGGATGAAGCAGCTCCTTTGGGCCTTGAAAATAACACAAACCCCAAGCTGGGTCCTGATGCAATACTCCAGCTCTGAGGAAGCACAGAATCTAGGAGCTGAAGTGAACCTTACAGATGGAGTGCAACATTTTCACTCTCCAAGCAGAGGCAGAAGGAGACAGTGTGCCTAACCTTATAAACAGGTTGGCGCCTGAGCGTAGCAAGGCTCCTGACCCAGTCAGTATTCGATAACTTTCAATTCTTAATTCTGTGTCCCTGGACACAGCATCACCTATCACATTACAATCCAGTGGTTCCTCAAGTTTTCTTTTCACAATTTATGTTCTAGGCAACACCAGTTTAGGTTCTTGGACATACGGTACTGTTCACAACCATCTAAAACTGTGCAGCTAGGTCATGACCAAAGATGAATGTCTAGATGGAGATGGCACAAGAACTTAATGTAATTTCTATTTCCTTACAACAGCAACAGTGCTATTGATTTTTACATGGTGCAAAGTAAGCTTAAGTTTGTATGATCAAAATCAAAACTAAGACAGCATCTTCCAAGTGAAATAATTATAGTATTACGTTTGCTTTTCACAGCTTTGTTTCCTATGATGTTAGCAAGTTTTTACCTTCCCCTCTGAAGCATCTCTCCCACTTAAGCTGTGCAAGACACAGTGGCAGTGGACTGAATCTGCGGAGGACAAAGGCTGATCATTTGTAACTGGATTTTGCCAACACTGGTACTACTCTCAGGACAACCCCAAAGATACATCACATCACAGGTGATAAGAGCTGATCTATCCTTTGCTGATAAAGACACTAAGGTCCAAAGGTCACACAGCTCAAAAATACTCAAAGGACTGAAACCTTCTGGCTCAAATGCATTGTTTTTTTCCACTGCCCTGTTTCCCAGAAATAACCTATCCATGGTACAAATCAGAGAACAGACCCAAAACTGTCAATTCTCACAGTCCCTTCTACTTTATCCCAAGAGCCAAATTAAGGGCCCATAGTTCCACTACTCTCCCAATCAAGAAAGACAAGGATGGCCATACATGATGACACACGCCTGTAATCTCAGCACCTGGGAGGCTGAGGCAGGAGGATTGCCATGAATTTGAGCCCAGCCTGAGCTACATAGTGAGTTCAAGCTCACCCTGAACTAGAGTGATACCTTGTCTTAAAAAAAAGGACAACACTGCCAAATGATCTTTGCCCTGCAAAGGTCAAACACTTTTAGGGTGTGGGCGGCTATTAAATGGCTTTCCTGAACTATAAGCTACATTCTTCTCTCAATTAGTGACTTACACACACTATCTGGTTCTAAAAGAAACACTAAAAAAAGCAGTTTGAGAAGTACTTCAGAAGAGTTGTTTCAAAACCATAAAATGTTACTGTTTGAAGGAACCTTAGCGACTACCTAGTCCAATCCCATTTGAATAATAAACTAAGGTTCTAAGACTAATACCAAACTGTGCCTTTCCTGGGCTCAAACTAGAGGGAAAGCACACATTAGAAGCTAACTTCTTAGTGGGCATGATGGCACATGCCTATAATCCTAGCACTCTGGGATACTCAAGCAGAAAGACTGAAAATTTAAGCCTAGCCTGGGCAACTTACCAAGACCCTTCTCAAAAATTTTTAAAAAGAGTCCAAGATATAGTTCAGCGCAAAGGCCCTGAGGTTCAATCTCCAAGATAGATGGATGGAAGGAAGGAAGGAAGGAAGGAAGAAAGAAAGAAAGAAAGAAAGAAAGAAAGAAAGAAAGAAAAGAGAAAGGGAGAGAGAAACCCAATCAGAAGCCCAAAGGGAAAGCTCCCTTGGGTCATTAAAGAAATCAGAATTGAACAACAAAACCAAACACCCATTCCAAGCAACCAGTAACGACTATGATACAGATTTTTTTCCCCCCGAAACAGTCTTGCTGTGTTACCCAGACTGATTAAACTTGTGGGCTTAAGCAATTTCCCACCCAAGCCTCCCAAGGTGATGGAACTACAGACACACACCACTCTACCCAGCATGATACAGAAATTTTTGAACTAATTATCACTTCTTAGGAGCTCAAGAATAAACCATATACTTCCCCTAAAATTCTACTATGTGAATCAGCACGTGCAATGTCTGAGAAGTTCATCTCAAAACACTTAGCAGCCCACACACATTCCCTTCCAGCTGTGTTTTGTCACGGTTGGATATGTATACTCAGCACTACTTCATAAGCACTTCCAAGTTGTTTTTTTCGTACTGGGGATCGAACTCAGGACCTTGCACTTGCCAGGCAGGCGGCGGAACCACTGAGCTAAATCCCTGGCCCAGCACTTCGAAGTTTAACTGCTGTACACTTAGCTCCGGAGTACTCAGGCAAGTACCTTTCTATCGCTGAGATACAAAACTACCCTGGCCACAGAGAGGAGACAGAATGCAGTATTCCCAAATTATCGAGGGTTTACTCATGGAAAAGCAAAGCTTCTATGCTCCTAAAAGCACAGGGGCCAAATACTGACTGTAATCAGACAAGGCACAAAGTAAAGATAGATGTTGATTCTGCCAAGTAAAAATTCTGAGCACTATTCTTCTCAGATATACCAATAAAGGTACTACAGAGAGCTTAAACTGAGAGAAGAGTAAAATGCATAAAACTGAGTTCAAAAAGTTCAAAATGCTGAGGGATGTAGGTTAAAAGTAATTATGGGTTAGTTAAATACACTCTCAGCCCAAAGCAAGTATGTAAGACAAAGGAGAAACCTTCTATGAAAACTTGCACATGGTGTTTTACTAGAACTCCCCAAGTCTTACTATAAATAGCTAAATGACTCACTGTGAAGATGCAGGGGTTATCCTTCAAAGTACAAAGAAGTACAATATCCTTTGAAGACTAGAAGTGAGAGATTTTTGAATAAGCTAGATCTACTGAAATAATCCCATATTCTTCACACAGAAAAGCCTTACTTTCTCTGAGCATACCAAAACTGGGGAAGAGTTGTGCTAAATTTCTCCCTTCATACACTTATCTCACTAACAGAAGTAGTCTACCTTTGTCATGAAGCTAAGAAACCTAGACTTTCTGAGTTTATAATCATTTGTAGGAATCCCTTCCCTACAACTGACATGCTGCTGTCAGAGATGAGAAACAGTGAATATATTTACAATCTAAGTTGCTAAGGCTACGTCTCTGGAGATTTCTGACATATAATCCTGTTCAAAAGACTAAAACAAGGGCCAGGGATTTAGCTCAGTGGTTTCGCCGCCTGCCTGGCAAGTGCAAGGTCCTGAGTTCAATCCCTGGTACCAAAAGAAAAAAAAAAAAACATCAAAACTAAAGACTGAAACAGGGCTATATCTTCGGGTCTCTGGCTGACTCTCGACCTGAACCTACATAAAATGCCCTATAGAAAGTCTGTCTTTCAAACTGTCACCGAAGAGTTGCTTTTAAAAACCCAAATAATCGATGCAGGAATTTAATTTAAAATTAACTTTTGGAAGAGTTTCTAACATTCTGAAAATCTGTTGGAAGTGAGGAGGAAATGAGTGCTTCTAATGGAAAACTGGCATTCATTATGTAAGATGCCCTCTGGGTTTCTAATCCAAGTAACTATGTAATCTAATCCTAGTAACTTTCTAAAGTAACTATGTAGCTCTGAAAGTGGTAGATAATTAATGGCAATGCCAACTAATTTTCTGAGATGTACAATCAAATGCCGCCAGATCAGTAAAGGCTCAGTTGATTCCTTCTCCACTTTGGAAGAAACGCATTTGGCCTCCATTTGTACATTCATTTCAACGTTCTTGATCTGTAAATATGTCTGTTCTTTGGACTTCTCCTTTGAATTCATTGTGACATTTGCCTGGCTTCCTCACTATAAGTAAAAATAAAATCGGGGCCAGGGATTTAGCTCAGTGGTTCTGGCGCCTGCCTCACAAGTGCAAGGTCCCGAGTTCAATCCCTGGTACCAAAAAGAAAAAAATAATAAAATCTTTAAGAGGTGTTCTTTGTATATCTGTTTGTGAGTCGTGATTTTACTTTATTAAAATTATCTTTTAACAAAAGCTAGAAATCTTTATAGCTCAAACCCCGCCCCCCAACAAAATGCATGCAAAAAATTACAGAGTTCAGGACATCTCAAAAAGCAGTTGTTGGGGCCCATATTTCCTAACTAATACTTAAAATGAATCAGAGAAATAGTGTTAGTATTACAAATATGTAAAGTAAGCAAAAAACACCTATGTCTCCTATAGAAGAGAAAAAAATAGAAACACCATTGGATATGTCCATTACTTAAAATTCTCCAGGAAAAGCCCTACAACTGCAACAAAAAAGAATAAAGTTCTGATCCATACTCCAACACGGATGTTCCTCAAAGCCATTATAAATGAAAAAAGGCAATCACAAAAGACCACTTCATGAAAGATCATTTATTATATGAAATTTATAAGAAATTATAAGAAACAACTCTGTCAATGTGCTGGGACCTACTGAATCTTATATTTTAACATTGTAAACTGTGTGATATGCATATTTTGGTTTAATAAAGTTGTTTTATTTAAAAAAAGAAATTTTATAAAACATTTATGTGAAATGTCCTGAAATAAATCTAGACAGCATATTGGTAGGACTCCTAAGACTAGGAGTCTTGGGGCAAATAAGGAAATGACTGCTGAGTATAGGGTTTCTTTAAAAATGTTCTAAAACTGATTGTGGTCATAGCTGCACAACTCTAAATATTAAAAAAAAAAAAATTCACCGAGCTGTACACTTCAAAAAGCATCACCATCCAGAAATCCCATTTGTGTTCACTAAAGACTCTCTTGGGTAAGAGTAACCTAAGACTCTTTGGATCCACAGGCTTTCTCAAAAAAAAAAAAAAAGCTTCTGAAAAAGTTTCCAAAATGGGCTAAAACAGCAGCAGATACTGTTATTCCACAAATATGGAGTAGTTTCTGGTATCTAAGTAACCTAGTAATCTGTAGAACAAAAAGGGGCATTATTGTCTAAAAGTACATTTTTTAAAAATTTATAAATAGAATTACTATCTGCTAAAATGATCAAACTTCGTAAACACACTCTTTTTTCTTTAGCAATTCCCCAGGAGGGTAAGTGCTATAAGCTAGCAACCCCCTAGCACATGTGAGAAAGTCAGCAGCTTCTGAGTCCTTCCTGATTATGTCATCATTTCTCCTTTGGACTTTTGGAGACGTGTATAGGTAGCTGTGTGCTCCTAGAAAGTCACCATTGGCAATCAAAACCTTTGACTTTGAGCTCTCATTTGGAAGCTGTGTGATATCTGACACATTACTGAACTGCTATGCAACTGGATTTTGCTCATATGCAAAAATAAAAAAGTTCACCAAAAATAGATGCCACTATCTACTCAAAGGGTTATGAATATTAAATGAGGTAAGGCAAGAAAATTACTGCACATAATAAAGACTTACTCAATATGTGCATTCTCTAATGAAATTTTCCTTACTTCTTTAGCAAGCACCAAGGAAAAGCAACCTTAGCAGTATCCATCAAAGTCACAAAGGAACTAGGAGAGGCTTTAAGAAGTTTGATTCACATCCCTGTGCTGTATTTTCTTGCAGATGGTGGTAACAAAATACATCTTAGTAATGAGCTGCTGGTCAGTTTGGTCAGCAATTATGTTAAATCAACTCTTAACCTTCAACAATCTACTAAATCAATCAGATGATTGCAAGTGCTCTCTTACCTACTAACAAAACAAGATTAAAGCAGTTACCCACTGTTTGCAGACCATAAATCTACGTTTTCAGTCATCCAAATAGACTGCTGATACTGTTACGGTCATGACTCATGGGAAAGCATTTGAAAATGCTTTCAAAAGGTCTGGGTAATACAATCTTAGATTTTCTTCTACTCTGGCCACAAAATAGCTAGACAAGGAACAGATCCACCATAGTATTCTCTTATTTGCCCTAGACTGTCTTCCATTAAGAGTTTGAAAAGAGATTTTCAATTTGCCTCAAATGTCTCACAGACTAGATGCCATTAAGACTGGAACTCAATAAAGGATCAATCTGTTCCATTTTAGATCCATCTACCAAAATGCAGTTCAAAACAGTGAATTTAAATGCTTTAGAAAAAGCCTCCAGAGAACAGGGCTTCTCCAATACTGAGTATAAAGTATAAATACACCACAAGGGCCACTTAGATTCTAAAGTGTTCCAGAGGATTATGATTTTAGCCTCAAAATTAACTACTACAAATGATATTTTACAACTCTAAATTCAGCTCTTAACAGGGTCCTTTTAATACTAAGTAAGAATCTGGGTTGCTTGTTCTCATCAAAAGTTTATTAATATTTATAGGCTAAACAAATAAGAATGTAGTAGGCTTTCCTCTCTGGGGAAATTACAGAAAAGGAAGGGCATTTCACATTTACAAAGTACCTATATACTTTGGGAAAGAGTTCTCAGTACTCTCTTCAACATTTAGTGTGCAGGTAATAGAAATTTAACATTTATTGCCCAAAGCTAAATCCAAATGTTATGTATTAGAAAACCCTATAAGGATGTAAATTGGTACAACCACTCTGAAAACCCGTTTGGCACTACACATTGTGCCACAACAAATCTATTTATGTTTACTAAAAATCATGTTGAAAAATGTAATAGTATCATTCATAATAGCCCAAACACTATTGTTCATAATGGCCCAGACATAAATGTTCATCAACTGTAGGACAAATAAATTAACCGCAACTTATGGCCTAGGACTGTCCTGCACATTCTGCCTATACAGCAAGCAATTCATTCATTTTTATGATAAAAAGCTGTACAGTAACTCCCTGACTTACCAACATTCAAGTTGCGAATTTTCACAGGTGTACTGTATAAGACTCACTTTGCTAGACTATGAACAAATCCGACTTACGAACACGCTCCTGGAATGAAAGTTGTTTATAAATTGGGGACTTACTGTATTATATTAAGTGAATAAGCATTATTAGATTAAAAACTCAACTTACTAAGATACAACAATTTTTAATCTGTGTGCACCTAGCAACAAAACCTCAGCATATATATAACAAAATCTATTATAAGGAGAACTAGACAAAAAAATTGTTAAGGTGAATGTCTTAAAAAGGGACCCACAAAACAGGAAATCCAAATGGTTAATAAACATTGAAGAGGGCACTTAATTTCATTAGTAATTAGGAAATGCATATGGAAACCACTATTAGATTTACCCACTTTCTAGACTGGTTAAAAAAAAAATCAACAGCCTTATAAATATGTTTAGCAAGCTGCGCAGAAACAAGAACTCCCATGTACTTGCTACCAGCCTCTTTACAAAGGCTAGCAGTTATATATCAAAGTTAAGGGTATATATCCTTTATAATCCAGTAATTCTACTCCTAGATATAAATCAGAATAACTACTGCACCTCTGATCATTTGTCATATACAAGAAAGATTATTAACAGTTATGTTTTAAAAAACCCAAACTGGAAAAAACCTAATTGACCACCACTAGTCAAGTAAATAAATAAACTGTAGTTTGGTCATACAATGAAATTCTACACAGCAATGAAAATGAATCAACTAAGCCCTATGCAACAGCATAGATAATATCACATATTGAACAACATAGGAAAATCACCTAAATTTGATCTATGTCAAGTTAAAAAGCAAAACTAAACTGAAAGACGCATACATAGGCGGTTGTAATACAATTTTTTAAATGGCGAGGAAATAATCATAATAGGACTGTTGTTATCCCTTGAGAGAAGGAAAGGAAGTCTTTGTGATGGGGTAGATGTTTGTGATAGGTAGTTGGGCGTAAATGTTCTAATTCTTAACCCAAGTGGTAGATGCACGGTTTTCTTTAGGTGTGTGTTTCATACACTCTTCAATATGTATGACACAATTCACGCAAGAGCATCTGTAATTAAAAAGGAGTGCAAGCCCTTCTTCCCCATCCTCTCCAAGATGAATGAAACCTGAACCCAAAGCAGCTACCCTGGACCAGGAACACTTGCTGGCAGTGAAGTCACAGAGACAGAAGTCAACCGGAACCTCAAAGACCTGGCTGGCCATGTCAGCCAGGAACTGCCTATTCCACATTTTCTTATATAGTTCTATCTTTTTAAAACCTCTATTATTTTAGCTTTTTCTGTTGTATACAAGGACAGTCAAATCTAATCCTGACGGATACATTCAGTGATTTAAAAAAATGAAAAACCTGCTAATGCCATCCAAGCAGAATGAACTCCCTGAGAAAACTCAGCACTCACTGCTGACAAGGCATTGTGGAAGGGATTCCTACACAGCAAAACTGGACTGCAGGGCTTCTCAAGGCGCTTCATGAAGGCAATTAAGATTCTAAGGCTACTACTGGGACAAAGCGGCCCTGGCTTGCCAGAGCTATGGCAACTCTTTGCCTCAGAATCTACCCTCCTCCTGTCAGGACCAGTGAGATTGTAACAATTCCATCTTATGCATTTCCAAGATTCTGCTCAAGCACTAATTTCTCATTTGTGCCTTTTGAAACTAACAACCTCACCTTTAGCATGCTAGGTATTCCCCATTTCTCCTCCATGTCCTCTTTCCAATTCCATGTGCCTGCCCTCTGTGAATTAAATCAACGAGGTTCCCTTATCCTCTGGTTTCCAGCTGAGGTAGACCAAATGGAAGCTCCAGGAGGAAATAAGAGCGTAGGAAAGGCATTTGATTCCCTTCCTGCTGGGCCACTGGTCATAACGGCTACAATCCAAACAGGCTATCTCCCCTCAGGTAAACTCTCACAAATTTCCAGAGACTGCTCCCTCCCTTTCCCTCCAAGGTCTACTAGTGATAAAGGCTCTCTAGTTGCTGGATCCGAGATGTTTCATCATCCCCTGTTGGTTTTTCTTCACCTTGCCCAGCCTTGGTAATGGAGCCTTGATATCCTCAATCACACTGCTACAATGTGCCAGATGACTAATGTATCCAACACACTACTTTCAGCCTTCCCTCTTCCACCTTCCCAGATGACTACTATCTCCCCTCACCCCATCCCCTGGTTCTTTGCTCAGTAATTGGGTTCTGTATGTTTACACATACAGACTGACTCACTACAAATCAATTCCCTGTGGAAAATTCTTAACCCCAGGCTGATTCTCAATTCTGTCACCTATGTGTACAAATTGTATGTAATATTAGATTGGCCAAAACCTAACTAAGAAGGTAAATGTTACTAAAAATTCCTGACACATAGGCTGAAAAGCTAAGCCAAATCTTGGGATTTGGACTTTACTTACGACTTCCCTAAAGACTAATTAATTACAGTTCTGCTCCATTTATAAGATTGGAACAATGCCAAATATAATGCTTATCCTACAATGGCCATTTACAAAAGTTCAAATGTCTTCTTGCCAATCTCCCATGCACTTTCCCCTTCTTCCAGCTAATCCTACAAATAAGACACCAGTGCCAAATGATAGAAATGAGCTTTTAACAACATCAGTATTTCAGTTTACTGCTTAAATCCCATGTAATCAGAAAGCAAGCATTCCTGAAAAAGATTTGTAGGTCAAAGTAAAGCTCAGAGACCTGGAAAGATTTGATTTTTGAAGCAAAAACCAAAACTAAGTAAGGTTTGCTATCTTCAAAAGAGTCCTATTGAAATACTGAAAAGGAAAGCATCTCTTAAAAATTGTGCTCTGCTGCAGATCATGCTGCATGCTATCCAATACACACTCCAAAGCAGTAGAGCTTGACCCATGAGCAAAATGACCCTAAGTAACTGGTCTGAGAGACCTGTTAAGGTCTAAGAAAAGACTCATTTCCTCACTCACAGGAAAGCATAAACTACAGAGACACACATTTACCTATGTTAAGGAACCTCAGACTAGGGTTTCCCAACCTCAGTACTACTGACATTGTAAACCAGATTATTCTGGGTTGCAGGGGACTGTATACACTGCAGGATGTCTGGTTGCAGCCCTGACCTCTATTGCAGGATGTCTGGTGGCATTCCTGACCTCTAACCAGTAGCACTCCTCAAGTATGCTGACTGAAAGTGTTTGCAGAGATTGCCCAATGTCTCTGAGGAGCAAAACTGCTCCCAGTAGCAAACCACCGGCCTAGATAAACAATGATCACTCAAACCCCACCTAGCACTATGGGGCCTCCCACACTAACCTTGATTCACCTACTAATAGCAACAAACATGCATCCTTGGGTAGGAAACAGAAAAGCCACTTGAGGAGTTGACTAGGATTTAAATAAACGACAAGTACTTGGCAATTTGCAAAGTGATCAAACCTCCTGCCACTGAGAAGAATATGGATGGAAATACTTTTGCCAAAGTAGAGAAGGGCTGCTCCCCAACTGTCTGATTTGAATTTGTTCTGAAAGCGTCACAGCTCTCAGCAAACGAACGTACTTACTCCCTTTATGCTCCTTGAGACACAGGTGGAAAGTATCACAGTGGCAACATGTCACATACAAGCAAATGGAAAAAGCCAGGCAAACCACCCTAATCAAATGAGTACAAAATTGAGATTAGGAACACACTGCCCAAGCTAAGTTTCTTGGTCTGGATTCAAAATTCATTATATAGGCACTCCAGGTGATCTTCGAAGTTTCTCTCATAGCATGCTGTTAGCCCTATCAGACCCAATGCCCTCTTCTTATAACAAGTATTTTCTAATGCCCCTTTACTATTTTGAAATGAAATTTAAAGATTATAACACTATACCTATAGACAAATTTTAAAATTTCACTCTAAAGCCCTTTAAAGGAAAACAAACAAGATTTTATAATAAACCATGTATTTTCAGACAAGACTGCACAACCAGACAAGACTTCCTCTCCTCACCCCACCCCCCATTTTCAAAGTGCCCCCTGGAGGTCAGAGGAATTCCTCTATTATACACAAATGTCTCCTGTCAGGCACAATGGTCAGCAAGCTCAATCTCCTATCAGATCACGGTCCAGAGCAGTGTCATAAGAGGGGTTGGAGAAGCGGATCTAAAGTCCGATCACCTGAGGTAAGACCTGGTTCCACTTCATTACTGTGGTAGCTGATCTAAGTCTAGCCTTTCATTTATTAAAGGAAAATGCCAGCATATTTTTCAAAAAGGTTTTTGTGAAAATTAAGTGAGCATGCACAGTATCTACTTCTGCACCTAATATGTAATACACACTCAATAAACATTAAGCATGCACAAGGCCCTCAGTTCATTACCCAGCACTGCAAAAATAAATAGATAACTCTCAAGGAAGGGACAACAGCTTTTCCAGTGAAAGAACTTCATGCAACCTGCATGTTGTCTTCAGAAAATGATGACTGCTGAGGGGCATCCGTAGCTATACCTTTTTAACTGAAACTTTATAGCAACAAGCAAACCAATACCCCTAAACGTTCTAGATTACGAGGTGAGATGAAAGGCATGGTAAAAGTGAGGTAAATATTTCAAACCAAAACTGATTGCAAAGTTACTATGTTGAATAGTTCACTCAATGTTCAGACTGTTAAAGTAAGTCCATAGGCCCCAGAAGCAATAAGCACAACTATGTTAGTAGAGAAACAAATACAGGATCTATAATTTACATAAACACAAATCTATAAGAGGAAAACCAGAAACTGCCAGTTAAGCCACTTTGCATTAAGTCTCCAGGATGCTAATAGGGGTTATCTCTGGGTGATGGAATTATTGCAAGGGGTTGGGTGGATCAAAGTGGAAATTTGTTTCCTTTTGTTTACTGACAAAAATAATAATAATAAAGATTTTAAATTATACATGGCTATTATTACCTACTGGAAATCTGTGAAATATGGGGAAAGAATCTATTCTAGGTGAACTCGTCAAATCTATGTTGATAAAGCAAGTTTTCCTCTGCCTGACACACAACCTAAAGTCGTCCTTGCCCCACCCACACCCCAAACTAAAAGGAATCACAACTTACTCTCCCCCTTCTTTATGTTTCCTGAAGACCTTACAGGTTTTGCCACTATAGGAAGTCAGCACTGGTATAAGAAAGGAACACTACTAGTATTTACCAACTTCTCTGTAACAACAACCAACTCTCTGGCATACTGAGATGAAGAAAGATAGAAAATGTTCTTAAATCGCTGATACTGCACAAGGAGCTATAAGACTCAGAGAAGTGACTTACTAAACAAAAACTAAACCTAAATACTTCTTCTATATCTTTATTTAAAAGCTATGAGCTTCCCATAATTTTCACACTAAGAGTCTGCACAGAATCTAAAATGTCACTGTGTACCTGGCAATACTATTCTCTCTACTCGATGAAAAAAACAACACATAAAGAGACTGGAAGGAAAGAAAACAGCAGCCTCCAAACCAAGAAACAAAAGAACTTAAATCAAATTAGTTCAACAAGCTTTTGTCAAGCATTTACTACAGTCAGAGGACCATGGTAGGTATTTATTCACTTCTAAACAAGACATAATATCTGCCTCACTGGGTATCATACCTCTAGAAGACAAGTACTTATACACTAATGTATGCCAGGCCGTGATAAATGTAATACTAAATTTTTAAAACTCTTCTGGTGGTATGGGAAGGAAATACAAACCACCTGCAAGAATTTTGAAAACGATTCTTGAAAAATTTTTAAGTTTTATATACTGTGTATGTAATTCAGGCACGTGCGCCTCCTGATCATCACCACCACCACCACCACCCCAAGAAAAGGTGGCAGAATTGCTCCTCTATCAAAAGCGAGCATCAGAGATGAAATCGTCACATTGAGATCCTTTGGACGTCTGGGAAAGACTCACCAACATCAGAAGGTCCGTACTAGGCATCTTCCTCTTCCAACGTCCTCTCAGTTCCCCCTTTTTTCAGTGTCTGTAAAAGGAAAACAGCTTTGTTTACTTCTAAGGTTTTAAAAACTGTCCCGACGGCCCGCTTAGATTCGCTAGAACAAACAAGCCGGGGTGCGCTCCCCTCTTTGGAAGACTCAGATTTCACTCCCAGAAACTGTATCTCACTCCACTCCAAACCAGAACATCGCAATGCCGCTGCAACTGGTTTCCCTTCCACGGCGGACTAGCCGGGATCCACACACAGGTAGGGAACACGCCCTGGAGTTCCCGGGTAGCGTCCCCGAGCCCCGACGTCCCTCGGACCTCTGACCAGGCCGGGCTTGAACGCCCGGGCACTGATTCAGGGTGCATCCTCCCCCGCTCCGTCCGGGGACCAGGGAGCCAGGCACTCTCCTACGCGCCGAGCGCGTGGGTCTCCAACCCACCCCGTCTCCCTGGCCTCGCGCCGCTGGCGCCCCGACCCGCCTCCTCTCGGGTCTCTTCGCCCTCAGACCGAGCCCGCCGCAGCCCTTCCACCTCCTCAGACCGGAACCAGCTGGCCCGCTCCTTCCCGCAGGCTCGCTTCCTAGCAAGCCGCACCAGCTCCCCAGTCTCCCTCTGCGCACGAAAGACCGGCTGGCCGCAGAACCGCCGCTCCCCTTCTAGCCACCGCCGCCGCCGCCGCAGAGATTGGAGGTGTTGCCGCCGCCGTCCCCGCCCCTTCCGGAAGTGGCGCCCTCAGCGCTGGCGTGCGCGTCCCCGCCCCTACAGCCGCGCGCACGTCCGGCGGCGTGGGGCCCACTCTTACCTCCGGGCCCACAGGGCGTGCGCGCCACCTGCTGGCCAGGGAGCGCTTCCCGGGACTCCGAAGACCATCTCTGCTGACTGTCCTGTGGCTTCAGACACCCTACCATCTTCTCTTTGAAACTTTCTTAAAAACCAAGAATTAAGATGTGTTATGTATGGGCCGGGGATTTAGCTCAGTGGTTTCACCACCTGCTGCGCAAGCGCAAGGACCCGAGTTTGATCCCCGGTACCAAAAAAAAAAAATGTGTTATGTACACGTATCAACTCCCCACCATGAATGTAATCACTGTGTACTGCAAACATGTACTAATAAAAATAAACTTTCGAAATTAAGTTTCTGGTCACAGTTGATCACTTAGGAGCCCCTGAAAAAGTCGGCCTGAGAACAAACTGATCCAAACAAGCACCTAGCCTGGTTCTCTAGAGAAGGGCTTTGAGACTTTGAATGAGTGACCATGAGATTTGTCCCTTGTTTCTCTCTTGAATCAGACTTTATTTGTCCATCGAAGTCCATGGAAAAGAAAGAAAAGCAGCCTGTAAACTTGTTTAATGGAAACAACCTCCCCATTCCCTACAAAAAAACCCACAGAAACCCAGACAGGTGTTGGGTAAAATGCTACCTATTTTCACAAGCAATATTGGGAACCATAAATATTGGGAGAAAGGCCCACCTTGGCTACAAAAGGCACCTTTCATTTCCGGGTTAAAAAGAAAACTGGCTTTCAAATAGGATTTCTATAACTTTCCTGTGATGTCTTAACACTAATTTAGTGGAAACAGAAGACAACATGATTATATCAGTGACCTGCATACTGTAGTATGTTTCTTCAATAGGTTTTAAAAATGGATTTAAATACCTAGACACAATCTTGAGCCTCCAAATGGAAATGTCACCAATGAGAATAACCAGTTCCATTCCCTTGCAAAATGTTGTTATGGCACTAAAATTAGGGCATTGTCATCACTACCCTCATTATCTTTATCTGATGTTTTTAAGATGAAATTCCTTGTTATCACAACTGCCCTCCTCTGTGCACTCTGTCAGCATGTCTCAATTTCACAGCCAGAATGGTTAAGGCCCTGAAGACACCAGGCAGGTTATCTCTGGCCTCCCTCACCCCCACCTCATTAGCCATCCCAGACACCTCTACCACCCAGAGCCTCTGAATCGGGCACTGACACTGCATACCCTTGCCCCTCCCAGTGCTGTTCCCCAGGAAACGTGCATTCTCAGTGTTGTGAGGTCAGAAGATATTTGGGGAGCTCCTAGCAAACCTACTCATCAGGAGTCACCTCAGGTGTGCCCTCCACACTCCCCATCCCCTATTTATATAACTGGGAACTAAGTCGCCACGTTTCACTTCTTCATCAGAACTGCCCCCACCCAGTTCCCTAGGCTGCCTTAGCATCCTTTAATCTAAAACCTGTGCACACAGAGCACTGGAGGGCAGAGCCATGATTCCCCCCTGCACCCTGACACAGGCTGGGTGTCTAGTTCTTCCCAGAAGCATGAACCAATTCAACTGACTAGCACTCACTTTGCCAAGAACTATGCCAGGCACTTTTATGTACAAGGCCCTATTTATATCCTGCTTTGCCCAAATCAGCTGACTCTTAGCTCATCATCCCCCAAGTGGTAAACTACGGTCCCAAGATAAGAGAGGCAAGGACCCAGAGAGGGATGCAAGACCCAGCCATTCCTAGCAGAGCTCAGATTACAACATGGGGGTCTGGACTTGCAACTGTGAGTGCCTGAGGCACTGCATGTGTGAGTGTGTGTGTGTGTGAGTGTGTGTGTGTGTGTGTGTGTGTGACAGAGTTCAGACTCTGCCACCCCTATCTCACAGTCCTGCTATTTTTGGAACAACATCAGCAGGACTTAGATGGCTGGTGGGAGGCAGAGGTGAGGTTGCTTGGAGCTTCTATAAGCAAAGTGGTTTCCCAAGAGCAGTTTTGGCAGCATTGGGATGCTTGTTAGAAACGCAGGTCTTGGTGCCCTAATCCAGACCTCTTGAATCAGAATCTATATTTTAACAACTATTTGCAGAAAAGGCACAATTTTATTATAAGTATGTGTTTGTTTGAGATAGTTTAAGGCTAAGAAGAAAATGTACATGTGTGAGGGGGCAACTACTGCTTCCTAAGTGGTTCTTCGGTATCATCATGGCACCTTCTGTGATAACAAAAGATTGGCAGGGATTGGAAGTGGCTGTGGAACCAAGGAGAAAGAGAAAGTCCTGCTGGGAGGGGTGTAGAAAATGCTCTGGGGCTTCCCCATTATGGCTTCTTTAATTTATACTGGGAGGACTTCACTTCCATGCCTACGTCTACCAGTCGTTAAAACCACTTATGCCAGCAAATCTGGTTCTGCTTAAAATGGCACCCACCTATGGCCAAGTCAAGGGACATAAAAAGCACGAACCCCTCTTGTCCCCACTCCTGTTCCTGACACCCCTTGCTCAACTGAGGAGCATCTTTGGAAATTTACCCCAGGATGGGGCTGTTGGGCATTTCTGAGGAGTTGGCAGCCTCTGAGCCCTTGTGGAAAGGAAGGGCACATAGGAGCACCCCCTACAGGACGACACTCAACAGGGAGGCCACAATGCCCCAGCAGGAGCAGGAAATCACCAAGCAGTTCCAGCAGCCAGCAAGGCAGGTCACAGCAGAGCTGGTCATCAAGGGGGAGGGAGGCTGAGGGCCATTGAGGCATTCAAGCACCCAGAGCAGAAAGCACAGGCCCAGACTGCAGTGAGCAAAGGGGCAGTGAAGCACTGCGTCATCGTGCAGCTTGTGTGAGCCCACTGCCTTCCCAACTGTGTACCCCAGGTGCCAGTTCCCCAAGTCAAAATGGCCCAGACTTCAGAGACCAGAGACTTCCTTCCGTGGAAGCCCCACCTTTCCCAGAGGCACCCACCACAGGCTGTACAATCACCCCCAGGGAAACATCAAAAACAGTGTGACTTTATCAAAAACCAAACAAATTCAAACTTCCTTTGGCAGAAGGAAATCAGCAGGGAACAGCTTTGAAGGCAAGTGTAGTGTCCTCTACTCAGAGATCACTGTACGGCCTTCAGCATGTTTGTTTTCCAGATTTTAAAAACATTTTATTTATGCATTTAAAATGTGTGTACTCCAATAATCAAGATCATTTGAATTTTTTAAATGGCATTCTGATTAATCCACATTTTACACCCTACAAGGCACTGGGGACCAGCTTGGATTTCCCCCCTAATTTCATTGTCATCTTACTCAGCTTCTTCCTTCACCAGCATGTGAGTTATTTTCTTTCTCTGCCAGCCAGGCAGGCAGATGGGAGAGGCAGGCATAGCCTTGGTTGTCAGTAGTTCACCGTTCTTTGATGTGAAAAGGGAACATGGATGTTTAAACTTGATCTACCCTTGGCATCTTACAAAGTCAAACAGCGAAAAGAAGGAAAATAAGAAAGCAATGCTTGCAGAATGGACAGGGCCTACTGGCCTCATTTCCACTTGTCTGCTTCCTTCTTCCATCCCTTTGTTTCTTTTGGAGGCAGCTGATTTTTCTCTTGCATTTCTGTCTTCAATTTCAACTTTCTCCATCTCAGCCATATTGGGTTTGTCAGATACGCCTGCAGAGAAGCAAGATAGAGTGCTAGAAAGTTATTTTAACTGTTAAAGCTGGCCTTCCACCCTTGTAAAATGAGAGTTAATAACATCTCCCCTAGGACTGTTATGACCATTGTACCCACACCTATGGGGCCTCGCCCATGGAAGGCATTCAAGAACTACTGCCCAATACTCCAGACTTTGTGATAAGCCCAGTCCATCTTTCACCTTGATGGGATAGATCTGGCTTCCATCCCAAACAAGATGACTGGTCCTTCTAGGTGAGCCTCTGCCTTCTAAGGGAATCCTGGGCCTTTGTAGGGCTTGTCTGAGAATGACCAAGACCTACCGTATACCCATAGGCTCTGTTGCTTGTATATCAGTTAACTCCCAAACCAACTAGATCCAACACCCTTATTTACAACAAACATTTTTAAAGCTCCCATTTGCTATCCTGAAATCAGATTCTTATAAACTATCAAGCAGGAAATACATCCTCTCCACCCTCTAAAGTTTCTATAATTTATCTATGAATTAAACTGACAGCAGTCAGATTAACAGTAGAGAAATCATATAAATTTAATATGTGCGTATGCACTGGAGCCCCATAAAATGTGTGACTCAAAGAAGGCTAGATGACTGAAGTATATACAGCATCCGGAGCTATAGAAAGGAAGGAGGGCTTGCTTCCTGAAGGGATGGTGGGTAACTCAGGGTGTAACTCAGGGAGAGGGAAGGGATGTATGGTGAATATGTGTTTTCTTACACAGTTAAAAAGCCTCTCAGGTAATACAGTTGCATGGAGGGCCTCAAAATAATAGATGTCAGCCAGAGACAAAGTCTGTAGTGTCACCTTCAGCCTCTCTTCCTGTGACACAGTTAATTGTCCGTAGTTGATAAGATTGCTGGGGTCAGGGGAGAGTACAGGACAATGAGCCCCTTGTTGGAGGATGTATCTTTGGGCATATAAGGGAATGTCAGAGAAAGCCTTTTCCTGTCCTTCAAGGGAGTAAGAGGGGAAAGAGCGCAGTGCAGGAGAAGGTCAGAGAGACCTTGGTTCTTTAGTTTAAAACACTCAGGATAAAATCAGAACTGTCATATAATTACGAATAACCATCATGAATGAGGAAGCCACACACACAGCCCAGAGGTAGTGTCTCCATGACTCAATTACCATTGCAGCAGTTTTGCTACAGGGGATGTGATTTTTTAAAACCATAGATCAAAAGTTGACCAAATTCCAAACACAATGAGAGACAACTTAATGCAACTTTCAGCAGGGTAGTTGTGCTCCAGGAAAGGTGTGTGAAAAAACCATGGCTACCAAAACCAGAACACCACTTCCTGCATGTCAAGTGAGGTTGAGATTTGGGCTCATGTCCCTAGGAACTGGCTTTTCACCTACATGAATGTTCTGGCAGAGTGGAAATTGTACCGTCTCGGGATAGTTCACTGGGAGGAGCTGCGTCCCAGCACTGAATGCCAGGGAAACCATGCCCACCACTAGGACCATGGAAAATGTTTTAATTTCTAGGATGCTCCCTAGAGAGCCAAGATGCCCCCCTGAGAACTGTGATTTTGGACTGACAATAGGAATCTACTCTAGCACAAGCCTCATTTTAGTATCCACGGCTGAATATCTGTCAAACCAGAAAGGCGGCCTGTGGTTGCCATCTGGCACTGAATATCAGAATCTCCAAGGAGCTTTTCAGGGTTCTCTTGCAGACTGTGTGAGGAACCAGGCCTGGGTATCTGCATATTGTACACCCCAGGATAAGAGCTGCTAACTTCTACCCACTTTCATCTATTTCTATGCTTTGGTCCTGCAGCTGACAGAGATTGAACCTAGAACTCCTAATATTCCAGCCCCCAAAGCCCAAACCCAGAAAATGTAGTGAAACCTGTGATTTCTTGCACTGGCTTGGAGATACATGTGCTTTGTGCCATTTCTCCTCCTGGCCCTCAACTTCCTCATCTCAACATTGGATAGTGAAAAGAAACTGCTCTCCACCTCTGCCAGTCTAGGATTCTTCATGGCCTACTTGGCCACATCCCGGAACTCTGTTTGGTAGCTCCACTTGTCTGGCTCCAGGTTCCTAGGAATGGCTGCCCATCATGGGGTTATTTGATTGTAGAGGGTGATGGTCTTGGTCCTTTGGTGTGGACAAGCAGTGTTGCCAAGATGCCCTGGGAGGCCAGTCCCACTGTCTTAGTTTCTTTCCTTGTTGCTGAGACAAAATACCCAACACCCATAAGGTAAGGAAGGAAAGGTTTATCTAGCTCACAGTTTGTAGAGGTTTCAGTCCATGCAGAGGGGCATCACAGAGGAGAAACAGTTCATGATGGACAGAAGGCAGCAAAAGCAAACAAGGAAGTGACCACAGCTCTTTCTATCCCTTATATTTTATCCAGGCAACTTAGGGCAGGTAGCACTCATGCCCTTAATCCTAGTGCCCTTGACCCTAGCATTGCATCATGAGTCAATCACATACTCTAAATCCAACCACCTCTGAAAAAGCTCCACCTATGACCACATGAGGCTTTGGGGAGACATCTAGACACAAGCCATAACACTCATTCTCTGCCTTGTTGACACAGATGGGACCTAATGAAGAGGCATAGTGTAACCTAAGTCCTGGGTAAACAGAGAACGAACAGGTAATGACAAACCTGGGCCCACAGTTCTCATTCCCTGACCTTGTAGAACTGGTTTCTGGGTTGACTTAGAGGAACTAAGATTGGGAAGGCTGTGCAGCACCTGTGTCCCCAGCTCTGAGATCCGGGACCCAAGGGCATGCATCTCTGCCAGGGGATGAAAAGCCTTGTATGCCTTCAAAAGCTAAATGAAAGGCATTTTCTCCCATCAGTTTTTAAATTCTAAGGACAGAGTTACTTTCTCTACTCAGGGTGATTGACCTAGGCAAATCAAGGACCTTGTCCAAATCAAGGACGACCTGAGCTGAAAATGTAAGACAACCAGGAATTAACCAGACAGAGGTTCCAGCTGGACAAACTGCACAGGCCCAGGCCAGTGGTAGTGACAGGAAGCTCAGTGTGACTAGACAGACATGAGGGAGGGAGAGACAGAGGGCCTGGCATGGTGATTGGCAGGGGCAGATGTGCATACCAGATGAGCCAAAGGCACATGCCTTTATATACCAGCCAGGTAATAGGACTTCAGTCATTCATTCTCTTTTCCCTCACTGCTTGTAAAATTTTGTTCTTCTGTTGGATTTCTGGAATCCTAACTATTATATGCCTATATGTAGATTTTTTTTGATCAAGGCTATTTGGAGTCCTATATGCCTCACTTATCTGTATCTCAAGTTCTTTTCCCCTCCTTGTGAAGTTTTCTGCCATCACTTCTGTGAATAGTTTTTTTATGTCATCTGCACTCTCTCCTCTTCATTGACTCCAATCAGTCTTATGTTATTCTTCTTTGCATCGTCTAGCAGCTGCTGGATTGATTTCTCTTGTTCCTTTACAATTTTAAAGCAATTTTTCTTTTCCCAGTCACTAATTGCAATCTTTTCTTCTATATGTGAAATTCTATCCTCACATTGGTTCATTCTGCTGGGCAGACTTTCGATGGAGTTTTTAATCTCCTGGAAATCTGTTTGCATCTGTTTTATGGATTCCATTTGTTTCCTGTGTTGGGATTCCATCATGTTCCTCAGATCCTCT
This sequence comes from Heterocephalus glaber, assembly GCF_000247695.1. Next base: position 4,837,123 of record NW_004624754.1, on the reverse strand, counting down.
ATTTTTTTATCTGTGTCCTCTCTAGATTTATTAATCATGTCTTGCACCATGAGCAAAATCTTTGCTGTTATCTGAGTAATTATTTCTGATTTCATTTTTCCCAGATCCTCTTTTGTTGCCAGTTCAGAGTCCAGGTGGTTGAGTATCAGATTGTTCCATCTTGTTTCCCTTTGGGGTTGCTGTAGGTAATCCAGAAGTCTGTTTTTGAGATTTGTTTACGTGTCTTCTCATTTCTTTGAGGGGGAGGGGTGCTTCTGGCGCCTGTGCGGCTCACCTTCTCTGCCCTAGGAGCCTGGGATGGCAGCGAGGGAGCTTCCTTCTGGGTGCTGGGACCGGCTCAGCTTCTCTGCCCTAAGAGCTTGGGATGGTGGTGGGGGAGCTTCTTTCTGGGTTTTGGGACCAGCTCAGCTTCTCTGCCCAGTCATTCATTCTCTATTAAATGCTAGTTTATAACAGTTTGGTCATGAGATGCAACATTTGCATGTTCTAGCAGAAGGAGACAAATTAACATAGTAAATAAGTAAACTGTATGGCAACATAGAAGATGCTAAGGACTACAGAAAAGGAGGCAAAGCAAAGTACAGGGAGTACAGAGGATGAGGCTTGGGAAAGGAGGTCGTGGATATTAACTACAATTTTAACCAGAACAGTAGGGGAGGCCCAACATCTCAATTTTTTAAGGAAAGATGGAAACACATCCCCTCCCCTTTTTGTGCCAGAGATGAATGCAGGGCCTTGTACCTCCTGAGCAAGCACTGTACCACTGAGCTACATTCCAAACCCCTCTCTCAATTTTAAAGTTGCAATATCCTAGGACCTTGCTAGAATCAGAGATTATTCTCATTCTCTTTGCTAGGCCCACTTTGATTCCTTGTGCAGATGTGTGTATATGGTATAGGGGATTGAATCAAGGGCCTTGTATGTGCTAGGCAAGCACTCTACCACTCAGCTACATCCCCAGCTGTTTTTTAAATTTTGAGATAGAATTTCATTAAATTACCCAAACTGGCCTCGAGCTTCCTATTTTCCTGACTTACAGTTGTGTGGCACCATGCCTGGTTACTTTGGTTCCTTATATTAAACAGTGGGAACAGTTTCAGCACTCCAAGAGACACAACACAGGTAAAGGGCTTGTCCCTGCCTCATAAATGCAAACCTCAGGTATTACCAACAAAGTCTTTGCAGCCTGTTGTGGAGGAGGCTTCCTTTTCTCCATGTGCCCCAGCTATTCAGAGGTCCCACTTTCTTGTGGCAGACACAGAGAGGCATTCTGCAGCCACCTGCCTGCCCCAACTCTGATAGGAAGACAGGACTTTTGCTTTCAATGGGAATGGTGCCCACCCTGGAGGGAGAAAGATGCACAGTGCTGCCACCCACAAGCACCTTCCTCATCTCCTCCCATCACCACGGGAAGATGCAATGTGTGGGCCACTCTTTATTCTTAGTTAGCAACAGGACACAGCAAGCCAACACAATTTCTGGACAAAAAGAGCACCAGTTTTTATAGGACCATACTGTTTCGTTGTTGCAATCTGGTGTGTCCTGCGACAATGATGTAACTTGCTGAATCACTCTGGTTTGTTAATTCTGTCTTTTTTTCCCCCTCCTAAAAAAAGGAGAAGGAAGAAAAGGTTTAGTTGTATGGTGATTGTAAAGAGAGCTAACATGTCATGAAGGAGAATATGACTAAGGGACATGCAGAACTTCTGTTTTGAATTTTTTTTGGTACCAGGGATCGAACTCGGGACCTTGAGCTTGCAAGGCAGGCGGCAGAAACACAGAGCTAAATCCTCGGCCCTTGTTTTGAACTTTTTAAAAACTGCACTATACTTCAAGTACAGACAAGTCCATAAATCAAAGGGTAGAGCTAGGTGAACATGCAGAGAGAATGCCTTTGTCGAGAACCACCCAGATCAAGAAACAATACTATCAGTCCATTTATTTTAAATAAATCCAACAGAACCAGATATGAGTGATAAGCCTCCTGTCTGAGAGCCCAGGGTCCTATAGAACATACCATTTGGATCTTCAGCCACAGAGCTACAATCAGCCATTGAGGTCATTTGCAAGGGACCCACAGAATCACATTTGTATTTTTAAATGATCCCACTGTACAGTATGGAGAATGGCTGGGAGAGGGTCCAAACAGGAAGACCAGGTGCGAGACTTTTGTGTCCATCCGGGCAAAGAAGGAAGGGAGCTGGTTCCTGAATAGAGTGGCATAAGCTCAGAAGATGGAATTCTAGAAGGTGAGACAGCAGATGAAAATAAGACTCCAAAGGCACAGGGTTCCCTGTGCTGGACCAGCAGGATCCTACATAAGCCCTCCAGCCAAGAGTTGGCGGGGGAGCAGGGAGTTATATGTATAGCTCAGGGCAAAACAACCCATATATAACAAGCTATGCCTTAAATCTTTTTTGAAGCAGAATTGGGGTTTCTCCCCCTTAATTATCAGGTTCTTCCTTAATGTATGGTTTCCTATAACATAGAGTTGATTGCAACCATAACCGGTGGGTTGATGGTTCGTGCTGATGCTGTTTCCCTCTACCCTATGTGTTATGGTTGAATGATGTCCCACAACAATTCCTGTGTTGAGCCCTTAAACCCTAGTTCCTCAAAATGTGACCTTATTTGGAAATGAGATCATTGCAAGTTCAATTAGTTGAGATCGGGTGGTCCTGGAGGAGTAGGATGGGCCCGTAACCCTACTCCCTACAAGCACTGGTGTCCTTATAAAAAAAAACAGGAGGGGGCATTTGGACAGACACATATAGGGAGAATGCCATGAAGAGATCAGGGTGATGGTCTTACAAGGCAAAGAACACCAGGTTGCCACAGTAGGAGGGGGAGAAATGGAGTAGGTTTTCATTCACAGTCCTTACAAGGAACCAAGCTTGCCAACATTTGACTTCCAGCCTCCAGCATCGGGAGACCCTAAAATGCTGCTGCTCACAGTTTTTAGTACTTTAGCCCAACAACCTAATTAGCAAACAACTGTACCTAGATGTTCAAACTAGGCTGCTGTTGTTTGATTGTGTCCGCCAAAACCCATGTGTTGGAAATTTGATCCCCAATGCACTGTGTTGGAAGGGAGAAACTGGAAAGAGGTGTTTAGGCCACAAGGGCTCTGCCCTCAAGAATGGATTAATAAAGTCATTGTCATTTCTGGAGTAGTTTCCTGGTGATAGGGCTAGTTTGGCCTCCTCTTGCTCTCTCTTGCCCTCTTTGCCCTTCCACGACAGGATAAGGTAGCAATAAGATGTTTGCCAGAGGCTGGCCCCACAGTCTTGGACTTGCCAACCTCCAGGATCATGAGCCACTAAATGTCTGTTCACTGTTAGTTACCTAGTGCTATAGCAGTGCAAAACAGACCAAGACGTAGCCCCACACCTCAGTAGCCTGGCAAAGGAGATTAGGAAGGGTGGGGTGGCATGGCCACTGCCCGTAGGGAATAGCCTCACATTCCCTCTGAGTATCAGTGGTGGGGCAGTGTTGAGATGGGAAGGCAGCTAGAGCCTTGGAGTAGCCACTTACTGGCTTCCTGGTGGACAAGCTAACTGGAGCTAGTCCTTGGGATCTGCTTGAGAGGACTGCTACTTTAGCTGCGGGGTCCCAACCAACACTGGCCACCTAGGGACAGATGTTGCAGAAGGCACTAGGAGGAAATCACTCGGACACATTCCAGATATTCACTCCTACTCTCCACTACCCATTTAATTCAAGTAATTCAAATATTTAAATCATTTTCACTGGATGTCCACTCAAACATCTAGCTCAATGCCCCTGAATAATGCATCATCGTAGAGCCAATTAAACTCATTTAGTTTGATTATTCTTTTGAGGGGAGGGGGCAGTACTAGGGATAGAACATGGGACCTTGTGCTTACAAGCCAGGTGCAGTGCCACTGAGCTAAATTCCCAGCCCATTTAGACTGAATATTCTTACAAGTCCTTTCAATAGGCAAATCAAACCAATCCTTTAAAACAAATTATTTCTAGTTAATAAGCCTACTGCTGACCCTGGAGCCCCCTCTATGCAAGCCTTGCAAAGTTCCTTGCTGGGAACAGAAGGCCCAGCAGGGGTTGCCCAATATTGACTCTGGTTGCAACCTCACAACCATAAAACAAATCAAAACCTGAGGCCTGTTGCCAGACAGCCAGAGGACATGCATCAAAGGGGTCAGCAAGGTTGCCTGGGCCTTACCCCAGGCTATGCAGACAACATTTACCTGGCAAGCTTTCCATAAGTAATGACCCATGGCAACATCCGTCTATCAATGGATGTGCTAATCTACCTATGAATTAGATCATACCTGGAGAAGGCCTCAAAGAGAAAGACACATACAAACCCTGTCAACTGAATGCTATTCTTGAACTCGGTACACAAGTCCCCTTATGATCAGCCCCTACCTCTCTCCATCTTCTTCTCCTCCTTTTCCACCTCAACCTTAGACTGGACACCCTAGCTATTTCAACAATGACTATATAATTTATAGCCTAATCTGAGAACTTTTGAGACTGAGGACATATTAAGTATTCTGGGACAACAAGCAATAAGCTGACTATTCTGAGCATCATGGGACTTTTAGTCTTTCTAACCACATGGAAATAGAATTCTCAAAACTTGTCATGGGATATCAATAGCCTCAGACTTTTGCATATGCTATATTCTTTTCTTAGATTACCCCCACCCACTTCTTGGTCCACTTGAAGCAAATTCTATAGCCTCCTCCTGGATAGAATCTCACAAGGACCCTAGATGGGCTTGGATTCTCTTTCCCATGTGTCCCCATTTCCCTAATATTTATCACAGTCCATCTTAATTTCTCTGCTTCCCTACGAGACCAGTAACTAGGTCAGGTATTATATTTTTTCATCTTTACATTCTGTACCCTATTCTATGTTGTAGATGCTCAACAAGTATGTGTCTAATAAATGGTTTGGGAATTATCCAAGAGAAGGGGTACATGTGAGAAATAACTTCAGATATCTGAAGGGTCTACCTATGAATGTTTGACCACTCAAACATCTAGCTCAACATAGCACGTAAATGAGCACATCTAGCTCACATAGTACATGGCTCAACATAGCACATACCACATTGTAGTAGCACAGGAGGCTTAGATTTTATTTGTGTGTATATAAAGACTAGAACAAGAACATCTACTGAAAGGTTCCAGAGAATATATTTCAGGTCAATATTAAGAACTTTCTAGCCAACAGAACTACACAGAAAATAAACAGGCTTCCTTGGGCAGTACACAGTTGCTCATCACTAGAGGCCAGTGATTGACAAATACTAGCCAACATTTGGTAAGAATGAGGCAAGGATTCAAGCATGCAGAAGATAAGTGGTCTGGATAAATCCCTGAGACCTTGTGACTGAGTTGTTAGTTGATTCATTTATCATTCAGTGCATGATGAGCAGCAGGCACTATCCCAGGAGCTTGATGAGTTAGCACAAAACAAACACACCCATGCATCCTCCATACATATTAAGGCCCTATGCTTGGTGATAAACAAGACAAAGATGGCCTGTGGCCTTTTGAAGTTTACAAGCTTACAGAAGAGATACATAACACTTGTAAGCATCATTGGGTACTAAGGGAGAGTGTGAGGGGAGAACTAGGGTAGAGATCAGAGAAACATTTAAGTTGAAAGAGAAGCATGTAGAAAACTTGCTTATTTTCTGACCTTAGTCTTTCTGAAAGCTCAAGCTCCTCTTTCCTTTGGCTGCTTTTCTAGTTCAGTGACCTTCCTGAGTTCTGGCTTCAACCAGTCTATACCCGTCAGCTTCCAGGCTGTGAGCCCTGCTCGGGTGACAGGTAACCAGGCAACTGTGATCATCCCAGAGGAGACAGGCAGATGAGCCATGTGGGGTCTTTAGCCACACCCCTTTCCTTCCTCCCTACTTCTCTGAAAGGCAATCAGAGTTATACAGAACTCAGAACAATAAAGTCATAGGCAATGCCAGGTAGGTGTACCCCAAGAGCCTGGCAGAGACTCAGCTCTTTGAGAAGTCAGCCTTCATCAAAGCACCCAGTGGTGCTGGCCACAATCCAGCACAAAGCAGAACAGACATAGTAGGTGAGCCAGGGGAATGTTGTCACAGTATTTTCTCCATTACACATAAGGGGAATAACATCAAAATATAGCAGTTGCAGGAGACCATGTTGAAACCACACTGGGCAGGCTGTAAAATATCATTGAACGGGCTTATGATTTGCCTACTGATTACATTGTGAGTCTGTCTGACAGGCTAGATGAGCCTTCCACTGGCATATGGAAACAGAACTCCCTATGTCAACAGTCACAAGTGAGATCTCAATGGACAATGATATTGTGTTGTCTCTGATAGCAAGATAACACTGCAGCCAAAGACTTAATGGCTCTTTGCAGCCATTCTCCCAGAACAAATGTTAGCTAAAGAAAACACAGATTACTCATTAATCACAACCTTTATCTTTCATAGGAATGCATCAGTCCTGCCTTTTACAAGCCTGGCTCTCATCAGTTCCTTAGCCCCCAACTGGTTTCTGCATTTACCTTTACACTCCCCTCAATGTTGTGTGGTCAGTAAATACTGGCAAGTCCGCAGCCTCATGGTCTTAGCTTTGCAGAAGTCTGACAGTCCCAGGCCCCCATTTATCCAAACCTTTGTCTTGTATTATTCTTTATCCTCACCGTACCTTCATTCAGGTGGTCAGGGTAGCACAGCCCCCGATAAGCAGCCACTCATGAAATGTTTGTTTTATTTGAATAAAAAATAATATGAAACAAATACCAAGCAGAAAGCCTTCACTGTGGGCCAGGCCTATGCTTGGTAATCATATAAGAATTAGCTTAGTTAATCACCAAACAGCCTCATGTGGTCAGCAGAATTATTATCCCTATTTCTCAAGTGAAGAAACTGAGATCTAGAAGTTGTCATCATTTACCTGTTGTCACATAGCTAGAGAACGGCACCCTGAGTGTCTGTGGAGCCTGTGCTCCTGGACTCTGTTCCACAGAGCCCTTCAGGAGGTTAAATGAGAGCCCAAAAATGCACTGTGGGCTGAAATGAGCTATACACTCTCTGAGCTCCAAAGGTAGGTGAGTAGCTCTTCACCAGAGCATCCATTTACCAGGAGAAGAATCTAAAATATAAGTTTATAGCACAGGCAAAGTAAGAAGAAAACAACAAACTAGGAAGAAAAATTGTATTATTCACAATACAAACCAATGTAATCTCTCTAATATATAAATCTCTTTATCCATGGAAGAAGGACTACTGAACCAACAGAAAACTGGGCAAAAGATGTGAGCACAGAAATATATACAAAAGGTCACAGAAATATATACAAATAATACTTAAATAAGTGAAGGATGCTCAACCACACTCCTAAAGAAATGAAAATTAAACCTGTAATAAGGTAGCATTTGTCTCAATAAACTTGAAAGATTGATGGGATGCAGCTATAATGGACTTTAAATATGTATTTGAAAAGAAGAAAAGTCAATGAATTAAACAGCCATCTCAAGAAACTATAAAAAGAACAGCAAACTAAATTCAAGGAAACTAGATGCATTATAATAACTAAGAGGACCAATGAAATGAAAACTTGGTTCTTTGAAAAAAATAATTAATAAAAAAAACCAACCCTTGGCAGGATTGATCAAGGAGAGATAGATAGATAGATAGATGATAGATAGATAGATAGCTAATAAATAGATAGACGATAGATATATAGAGAATTTGATCCAAAAAAGAAAATGTCATTATAGTTCACAGAAACACTGTAAAGAGGTAGCCTTTATATAAATAAAATAGAAAATATACAGGATATGGAAAAATTCCTAGGAAAAAACACAATAATATACACCAACACTGAAATGACAGAGATGCCAACATATATTTGATAGCAGCCATGATTTTAAAAATAAAAATCTTCAGTGAGAATTAGGAACACCAGTGAAAGATAATAATAGAAAATTTCAGAAAAGTGATAGAAGATGAAACAGGGAGATAGCAAAAGACCCGTGCCTCTCCTCCACCAGCAGATGCAGAACATATTTGATGGGGAAATGAACCAGGGAGATAACAAGAGACTTGGGGAGAATGAACCACAAGCCCTCTGCAGGTGTGGTTGGGCTCAGGTTCCATTTTCTAGGCTTGGGTATCATTTTCCTAACCTTAGAAGAGGCAGCCAACAGTAATCTGAACAATCAGTTTCTGTAAAATGTGATGTTGAGGATGAGCAGGATCCAATGGGAAGATGAGAGGATTTCTCAGAGTGACGCTGGCCCAATAAGGGAAGGGGAGGGTGAGAAGTATCCTGGCAAAGAGAGCCAGGGAAAAAAGTAAGCCAAAGAGGGAGTCAGGATGACTCAGTGAAGGATGATGCCCAAGGCCAGGGCACCAGAGGCTCAACAAACAAAGACCTCATTAGATGGGCTGGATTCTCTTGCCCAGGAATGAGATATTCATACCTCTCTAAACAATGTCTTTGTTCTGTTTTAAATTACAATGAATGGTGCTTGTAGAAATATGCCTGCTACATACCTTGAGTTTCTATAGACCCACATCTAAGTCAAATTTTGCTGCTTGTAACCCCATAGGTTGATCTCAACTTGGCTAAGACATAGTAGTTTTTGTGTATAAAAACCTCTACACAGAGTCCCTTTGGCAACCTGTTCTGGTCCCCTCCCAGGTACATTTACCTGAGGGCTGTTTGCTTTCATTTTACAATAAATGTTGCTTTCTGCTTTCACTGTACAATAAAATACTTTATCTCAGTCCTCTTTTGTCTCTCTACCTTGTAATTCTTTCTGGGTCAAGAGAAGAACCCACCCACCAGAGGGTAACAGAAAATAAAAAGAATGTAATGGAAATTAGGACTGAAAAACACAATTACTGAAATAAAAGGTCAGTGAATGGGCTGAACAGGAGAGTGGAAGAATCAGAGGAAAGAATTACCAAACTATAAGACAGAACAATAGAAATTATCCAGTCTGCTAAACAGAAGCTAGACCCAAAAAAAGAAAGAAAAGAAAAGAAGAAAGAGCCTCAGCCTGGGAAACTATAACAAAGATGTAACATTTGTGTCAACAATGTCCAAGAATAATAAGAGAAAGAGAACAGGACTGAAAAAAATCACATAAAATGATGACTAAAATCTTTCCAAATTTGGGAAGACACATAAACCTACAAATTCAACAAGATAAGTAAATCAACCAGAATAAATCCAAAGAAATTCACATTAAGACACATTAGAAGGCTGGGGATTTAGCTCAGTGGTTCCACCGCCTGCTTCGCAGGAGGAAGGACCCGAGTTCGATCCTCAGTGCAAAAAAAAAAAAGACACATTAGGCTTCTGGTAACTAAAGAGAAAAATAAAAACCTAGAAAGCAGCCAAAGAAAAAGATCTTCCCTAAAAGGGAAAATAACTAGATTGATAACAGATTTTTTATTAAAAGTCATGGAAATTAAATGGAAGTGGTATAATATTTTCTAGATCATGAAATATTAAACTGTTAACCCAGAATTCTAAACCTGGGTAAAAATATTCTACAGGAATAAAGGGAAAAATCAAGACATTTTAAAATGAAGGAAAACTAAGAGAATTTGACACTAGTAGACTTATTCCAAAAGAATAGCTAAAGGAATTTCTCTAAATACAAAGGAAAAATATTATAAGAAACATTGGAACATCAGAAAGAAAGAGCTCAGTAAGGTAAAATATTAATAAAACAATAGGCTTGCCTTCTCTTGACATTTCTAAATGACCACACTGCCTGATATGTCTCTAAAAGTATGTATAAGAAATACTTAAAATAATCACATTATTGACAGGGAAGGGTGAAAGAATGTAAGGTAAGTAAGCTTCTATACTTTACTTGAACTGGTAAAACAAGAATACTAAAGATAAGTTACATATATATTATATAAGAAGGATATATTGTGTATGTATAATACCTAAACCAATAGCCACCAATAACTATACAAAGATATACACTCAGAAACACTATAGATAAGTAAAAATGTAATTCTAGAAAAGTTCAAGTAACCCCCAGGAAAGTAGGAAAAAGAAAACAAGAATGTAAACCAGGTGTGATGGTGTACACCCATAATCCCAGCCCTTTGAGAGACTGATGCAAGAAGATCACAAGTTTAAGGCCAGCCCGGGTAACCTAACAACTGATTAAGATCCTGTCTCAAAATTTAAAAATGAATTTACAAAGAGATGGAGATATAGTTCAATGTGGGGGTGCTGGGTTCAATCCCCCATACTGTAAAAGAAAAAAAAAAAAGATTGGTGGAGTAGATTTAAAAGAATGACACAATCGTATACAGCCCATAAGAAACTCATTTCGAATAGATCAACATAGGTTGAAAGTAAGAGGATGGGAAAAAACAAATCATACAAATATGGATTAAAAGAAGGAGAGAGGCCGGGGATTCAGGTCAGTGGTTCTGCTGCCTGCCTTGCAAGCGCAAGGTCTGGAGTTCAATCTCCAGTCCAAAAAAGAAGGAGAAATGTCTATATTGATATCAGATAAATTAAAGTTCAAGGCAAAGAAAATTACCAGAGAAGGAACATCATATAATGATGAAAGTGTTACTCCACTAATAAGACATAGCAATTGTAAATGTGTATCCACCAAATAGCAGTCATAAAATAGGCAAAGAAAAAAATCATAAAAATGAAGAGGAACAGACATATCCACAATTATAGTTAAATACTCAAGCTTCTCTCAACAATTGATAGAACCAGCCAGAAAATCAGCAAGAATGTATAAGAACTCAACAATACTCAATACCAAATAACAGGCTCTAATCAGCACTACAGAAAACTTTACCCAACAATGGTAGAATATGCATTCTTTTAAAGTGTCCATAGAATGTTTACCAACATATATCATATCCTGAGCCATGAAAAAAACCTCAACAAATTAAAAGAATTAAAATAATACAAAGTGTGTTCCCCAACCACAGTGGAATCAAACCAGAAAAAATAGCAGAATAAAGGGGAAATCTTCAAATATTTGGAAACTAAATACTACACTTCTAAACAATCCATGGATTAGAGTGAGGTCTTAAAATAAATTCTTTAAATATTTCAACTAAAAAATGAAGATATAGTAAATGAAAGTTTGTAGGACACTGCTAAGCAGCAGTAGGAGGGAAATTTAGAAAACTAAGTATACAAATGCATATATTGGAAAAGACGAAAAAATCAAGTCAAGAATTTAAGAATTCATCTCAAGGACCTAGAAAAAGAACAAAATAAATAGAAATCTCAAAGCAAGCAGAAAAAGGAAATAATGGAGGTAAAAACAGAAAACAAAACTGAAGATAGAAAGAAATTAATAAAATGAAGAGCTAGTTCTTTGAAAAGATCAATAAAACTAAATCAATAAAAATCTCCATCCAGAGCACTGACAAAGAAAAAAAAGAAAAGAAATGGCAAATCAACAATGCTGAGAATGAAATCGGGAATATCACTACATACTCTACAGAGATAAAAAAATAATAATAATAAAGGAATATTACTAACAGTTTTACACAAATAAACGTGACAATTTAGGAGAAATAGATCACCTCCTTGAAAAATACCAACTATTTCAACTCACCAATATAGTAGAAGCCAAGTATGGTAACACAGACCTATAATCCAAACACTCTGGGGGCTGAGGCAGGAAGATCACAAGATTGAGCTCAGTATAGGCAACTTAGCAAGTTAGCAAGATCCGGTCTGAAAATTTTAAAAAATAACATTAAAGGGGGCCGGGGATTTAGCTCAGTGGTTTTGCCGCCTGCTGTGCAAGCGCAAGGACCCAAGTTCAATCCCCGGTACCAAAAAAAATAATAATAATAATAATAATGTTAAAGGACAAGACATAGTTCAGTGCTAAGGCCCTGGGTTCAATCCCCAGTACTAAAAATTTTTTGTTAGAACGGCAGTATAGCTATTAAGAAATTGAATTTATAATTTTTAAATTCCCAAACTATAAATCTCCAGGTCAGATGATTTCAATGGTAAAATGTAGCAAACATTTAAAAAAGAATTAGCACTATTTTTACAGAATGTATTCCAGAAAATGGAAGAAAAAAACTTCCAAATTCATTTATAAAGCTTGTATTATCCTGATACCAAAAGCAGACCAAGACAATAACTATCATAATCCTTAACAAAATATCAGCAAACATAATTCTGCAACATTTAAAGGAATGGTACACTATGACCAAGTGGAATTTATTCCAGGGATGCAAATCTCGTTCAATTTTTGAAAGTCAATGTAATCTATGATATTAATAAGCTAAAGAAGAAAAAACATATGATTATGTCAGTTGACGCAGAAAAAGCACTTGATGAAATTCAATATCCTTTAATGACAAAAACACTCAGAAAATAGAAATAGAAAGGAACTTCCTTAATGATACAGAACATCTACAAAAAACCTGCAACTATCATATTTAGTGGTTAAGACTTAATGCTTCACCACCTGACTCAAAAGTGCAAGGTCCTGAGTTTGATCCCTGGTACCAAAAAAAAAAAAAAAAAAAAAGACAATGCTTGCTCCCCAAGATGGTGAACAAGGCATGGATATCCACTCTTACTATTCTTATTCAACACAGCATTAAAAATTCTGGGCAATGTAACAAGGCAAGAACGGGAACTAAAAGACATGTAGTTTAGAAAGAAAGAAAGAAAACTGTCCTCATTGGTGGATTATATTATTATATATGTAGAAAATCTCAGTGAATCTATAACATATCTCCTAGAACTAAAACATGAGTTTGGCAAGGTTACAGGATACTGAATGTACAAAAATCAATTGTATTTCCATACACTAGCAATGCCCATCAAAATAAAAAAATAGAATATCATTTACAACTTCTCAAAAAGCTGAAACCTTTCAAGGCCCTGAGTTCAAACCCTAGCACCTTGTAATTAAATAAAGGAATGAAAAGACATACCATGCTCATGGATTCAAAGACTCCACATAGTAAAGATTTCAATTCTCCTCAAATAAATATACAAGGTTAACCAGGGCCAGGGATTTAGCTCAGTGGTTCCATCGCTTGCCTTGCAAGCGCAAGGACCTGAGTTTGATCCCTGGTACCAAAAAAAAAAAAAAATTAACCTGATTACTACTAAAACTCCAGCAAAATTTTTTGTAGATATTGATAATTTATTCTAAAGTTTATATGCAAGGCCAAAGGAACTAGAAAAACAAAGACAATTTAAAACAGAAAACAAGAAGTCTTGCACCACTAGATATCAAAATGTTCTTAAAGCTACAGTAATTAAAAGCTACAGTATCCATGCAATGATAGACAGAAAGTCCAGATATGGACCCACAGAAGTACAGACATCTGAACTTTGATAAATGTGGTAATATGGAGAAGCAGGACAAGGACAGTGTTTTAAATAATGGTACTGGGTCAAATGGATATTTATATAGAAAAAAAATCTATTAATCTTGACTCTTATACTATACAGTATACAAAAATCTATTCCTGATTTATCACAGATCTAAATTTGAAAGGTAAAAATAATATGGAGACTATCTTTATAAACTTGGGTAGGTAAAGATCTCTTAAATAGGATACAAAACCCACTATTAAGAATATAATTAGTGAAAAAAAAGAATATACTTAGTAAATTGGGCTATATTGAAATTAAGATGTTATCTTTCCCAAAAGATTGCATTAGAGACAGAAGAACAAGCCACAGATGGAGGAATATGATTTTATCACATAGCTAAGGACTTCTTTGATCATCAGTTTCCTCATCTACAGGATTAAGTGAGATATTGCATTGAAGGGATTAGCACAGCGTTTGGCACACAGGAAGTGTGTCGCAAGGTTTTATATTACTCCTCTTACAACTGCGGCATTGATCAAGGCAGAGGACTGCCTCAAACCATTTCCAGGCAGACAGATCTCACTCCTGTTTCTGAGCTCCACAAAGAAGGAAATCTGATGGAAGGAAATCTTCTACAAACCAGCATTGAAGACACTTCTTAAGGCATCTCCTTCCCCTCCCACATCACAGTCTGCACACAGACGCTTCATTCAGCTGTAAATCCAACAGAAGTATCGAAAGGCAGCATGGGGAGGGTGAGCGTGGGTTTGTGTCTCAGCTGTCTCAGCATGCATGGCAGGAAATCTCTAGTGCTGAAAGCCACGAGGAAGGGAAGAAAGCCTCTCATCTTTCAAACACAGTATTATGTTGTCTCACAGTCACCAGAATGCTCAGAAGCATGTAGAAGGGGATTTCCAGAATGGTTTCACCTGAGTCCTGCAGAAACAGGCCTAGGAAAAATAAGACAGCACACAGGGGTCATTCCAACCCATGTGGCTGAGGAAGCTTATGGAGGAAGGCCAAGTTCAGAGGGTCCTTCCATGGACTACCATAGTGGTTTGAATCCCCTCTCAGCTGGAAGGGGCAGAACTTTAGAAGGGCTTAAGCTTGCCTCTAACTACCCATCTGCTTGCTTCAGGAGTTAGCCAGTCTAGATGCCTCGCGGCACTGATACAAAGCCACAGATGCTGAGAACAAAGACTCTCAGATAGATTTGCCCCAGTCGGTTTTGAGGACCAGCATCCTCATTCCTAGGACAGCATCAAGCACCATTTGTGAGCCTTCCCCTAGTTTACAGATCCCTTTTGCCCCCCTTACAGCCACCCCAGCCCTATGGTCCAAAGATTATCCTTATCTCCATTTGACAGGCATCCACACTGAGCTTCAGAGAAACAAAGTGAATTATTCAAGTCAGTTCTGAACTAAGGACCCACTCCACTTCATAATCCTATCTCTGTCAAGTTACCAGTAACAATGATTATTATTATCTTTTTGAGCACCTCTTGTATGCCAGACTTACAACTAGGTGCCTCACGCCCATTAGCTCACTTGTTCTTCACAACAAACTCAGAAGATTAAGGGCCCCATGTTACAGGGCCCAACAAGGTGGTAATAGCTAGAGATGGCTTTTGGTGTCAGGCACTATTCTAAACCCTTGAATGTGTATTAACTCACTTTAATTTTTCTAATAGGGAATAACCAGGAGCATAATCTCTATTTCAGAGGTATGGGAACTGAGACTCAGGGATGCTGGGTAAGTTGGCTGATGCTACACAGCTAGGAAGTACCAGAATGGGGAGCTGAACCCAGAGTTCCACATGTCTGACAGTACAGGGGTGGCATGGTCCAAAGCAACACAGCTAAAAGGTGTCAGAACCTGCTTGGAATCTCTGCCTAACTGAAAATCCAGAATCTGCCCGCCTAGCTGTCCCACCAACTGAGGCTGAAGGGACACTCTGGATCTCATAGTGGGTCTCCTCTAAGAGACAACCCCCTGAGGATGGGTCCCCAGGGAAACCCCTCCATGCCCTGTCAGGCAGGGTGTGGCTGATAAAGCTGGGACCTACACAAGCAGCATCCTTAGCCAGATTTCCTCTCTGCCTGCTGATAGCTGGCCAAACCAGTTAGTCAGCCTTCTCTCCCTGGGTCCCCACTGGAAGTGCTGGATGGAAAGTAGAGGAGGAGCTTGGAGGGACAAGAGAAAGTCCAGGAGAGAGAAAGAGGAGCTGGGTATATGTGTGTTGGGTGAGGGGTGCTGGGAGTGGTTCTGGAGTTGTGGGGAAGGGGTAACCTAGCAACCGCTTGGCTCAGTGCAGTCACAGAGCGGCAGACTCATCCACAGCACTGAGGAGACTGCCCCTTGGTGTGTCCTCTCCTGCCTTCCTGCTCAGGTAGTAGGGGTTTCCTGCTTACATGCTGTAGCAGGCACCTTCCTTGGTGAGTCCAGGACCTTTCCAGGGAAGAAATAGCTCCTGGAACCAGACCAGGACCCCGAAGAGGGCCCTGAAGGCAGGGGCAGAGGGGAAGTCCTGCGGTGGATCAGTGGCAGCCTTCAGATTTCTTGGATCTGACTGTCAGGGGGCTCAGGGACACAGGGCATGGCAGAGGTGGCCCCAATGGTCCCACGTGTCTCACTCTGGAGAAAGTGTTCCTGACCTGCCAGGTCCCTGCTGACCTCTCTCCAGCATTGTGGATCATGACTCCTGAGTGCTTATTGCAGCAGTTTGATGGGTCATGTCTAACATTCAAAAAATGGAAACAAAACCTAGGATACATGCATCTGTGCACATCACATGTAGTATGATATTGCTCCAGGGTACTCTGGTTTCAGTCTTATATGCACACACAAGCATGCACACATATGTGAATTGAGTCCTGGTAGAAAAATGAATTTCTTAATGTTATCATGGTTAAAAATACTTGAAAGCGTGTTCTAAAAGTTCCTTTTCCTGTAGATGGGTGGATTCAGGGCTTCCAAATGCCCTGTGTTCTCTAGAGCTCAGCCTGTCACTGAGGGTGCTGAGGCTTCCTAAAAAGGAAGCTCTGCCCATTCTTGTTAGAGAAAAGATCAGGGGCCTGTGAGCCAGATGTCTGGACTCTGGTTCCTGGCTGTGTGGCCTCTGCTAGTTGTTCCTCTTCCTTGACCTCAAACAAGGCCAATCCCTCCCTCGATAACCTTATAGAGACTGGCTCTGGGGGGTCACTGGGGGTCCCTGAGGGTTAATTCTCAGAATGCATTGATTTCCTTTCGCAAACCATCCCTAGCAATGTATGCAAATATTGAATGTAAATTATATATATATTTAACAGGTCCACAGATTTAGATTAATCATAATTCTTGGTTTTAACATCTGCCTTCTTTCACTTGTTTCGTCTAGTTAGTTTATTTAATAGTATAATGAACACCAGTAAATGCACCGCCCACACCAAGAACTAAAATATCATCACTGATGGGTCTCCTGTGTGCTCTTTGCTTTTCTCCTTCCCACCTTTCCTCTATCCAGAAATAGCCACAATTTTTGCTGTTATTGTTCAGTCACATATTTACAATCATTTTGTTTGCCTTTGAACTTTCCTTTTAAAAAGAGATGTCCTGCTGTGTGGTCTGAAACATGCTTTCCTTGACTTAGCTGTATATTTGTAAGATTCACTATGTTGTTGCATATAACTGGGGCTCATTTATTTTCATAACCATAAAATGCTCCATTGCCTAGATGTAACATGCCTTGTTTATTCATTGTTCTGCCATTGGACATTTGGGTTGTCACAGGGTTTTGCTATTTTGGGTGATGTTAATAGGAATATTCTTATCAATGGCCCCTGTTGTACAGCTCTGCAAGTTTCTCTATGCCTGGAACAGAAATTGTTGGGTGATACAGCAGGCAAGTGTTCAGTTTTACAAACTATTGTTCCTTTTTCCCCCAAAGAATCTGTCCCAGGTTATACTCCCACCTCTGGTCCATAGGAGTCCCTGTCACTCATCCTGAGCACTAAGACACTGGTCTTTATTCCATTAGAAACATTACAATGGCGGCAGAGGTGAGGACTCAGTTGGCTGAACATCCACTGACAAGGTAAGGCCCAACCATTCACCTGCTGACCACGGGTGTTGGGAGCAGGACGGGGCGGAAGACAGAGACAGCCTGCAGGAGTTCAATAGCATGGAGATCCAGGAGAGGCAGGCTTTCCTCACCCTGCTCTGCCACCAGCTAGGCCCCCAGTGGGTCCTCCGCTAAGTTAGCACAGGCTTCACAGGACCCTCCCTGGGTAGGAGAAGACACAGGCAGGGCAGGAACACAGAGCACAGGCATTCTGGGGATGGTTAGGAGGCCACGTCCTCTATTACTTAGGGGTAGAGGAGGTAGCTAACTGGCTTTCAAAGGCGGTTTATAGTTTTTCTTTAAGTCCTAGATTCCCTAGAGGAGAATGGAGACTGGAACAGGAAACCCAGGGGCAGGGTCGGCAAAATCCTCACAGGGTCCAAGGGCAGCACTCCTGGCTTAGCATATCCAGAGCCCACCTATTCTCCTCCAGAGGGACCCCCTTCAGCCAGGAGAAGGGAGTTCAGACAGCCACTAGGCAGGTGTCTACACCAGACCCCGGCAGAAGTGGCCTGACCTTCGGATCCTTGCTGGGCTGACCTCCACTCTCCCTTGGGGAGCAGAGGCTCAGCGTCCTCAGGATGAGGTGGGGAGCAGGGAACAGACCTGCTGGTCTCCTTAGAAGCCCAGCTAGCGTGTGACGCTTCCCCACAGAGTCACAGCCCTGACAGCTGCCTGTCAGTTCTGCATCTCCTGGGAGGGACCTTATGGGAAAAGGATGGCCCACCTGGCCTTGCACTGGCTCTGGCTCTGGCCCTGGCTCTGGCCCAGGACCGCCTGGAGGGGGAGGGTGACAGCTGGCTCCTCAGGGCTGCCAACAGCGGGGCTTGAGGACAGGACTTGCTGGGGCCAACCCCTGCCCCTAGGAGGTGCATATAAGGGGCCTTTGCTCCACCGCAGGTGTGTGGAGGAATAGGTAGGTCTGAGGCTTTTCTTTCTAGTTCCAGATTTGTTCTCTGGAAGAAAACTGGGGTTCTGGGAGATTCCATCTGAGCTCTCACAGATGGACTGGGGAACCTAAGGAGGCTCTTAGGAAGACACAGGGTCCCTGGGACTGGATGGTGCCACTGGGAAAAGCACTCTGGGGTAGCTGAGTTTTGGGTGCCCTGGTGGGGGAGGGGTGAAATCCAGGAAGATTTCTGAGTCTCTGGGGATGGGCTCGAGGACACACACCCAGCTCAGAGTCGGGGTGGGCACTGCTGCCAGACCAAAGCTCCGGTCACTTCCCCTTAAATCTTCTCCTTCAGTCCAAAGGCCAAGCTGAAACCGGAGAAGAAGTCTGGGCACCGGCCAGAGAGCCATGGGGACAGTGGGCCACAGAAAGCACAGGTGATCCCAGGCGTTGTGGATTTGGAGCTGATCCAAGAGGTGCTGAGGACCCCCAAACCCAAAACCGCCGGCACCTACCGCTTTGGCTGTCTCAGCCACCACTCCTTCTTCTCCAGGCACCACCCCCACCCGAAACGTGTGACCCATATCCAAGGTAGGCCCAGGTCCGCACATCCCGGTTAGGGTGGGATGGGTGTGGAAGGTTGATGGCTAATTGACCTTGAGAACTGGGAGGGAAGTGTTCCCTCCAGCCCAGCCCAGGCTGAGGCCCAGAGAGCGTGAGGTCTAACCAGGGTCCCACGGCTGCCTAGTGGCCAAGCCAGGACTGACCTGGGGACAGGAGTGAAGCACAGGCTCCAAGGGTGTGCCAGGGTCCCCTCCAGGGTGTCCCTCTCTGCCCCGGAGCTGAGCTGTGCTTTCTGCCTGAGGCCATTTCATCCACTCAGCCTTTCGTCTGTCCATCCATTCATCCATTCATCATCAGTATTTACTGGGTGCAAACTAGAAGACGGCGCTTTCTGTCTTGGGGACACAACAGTGAACAACAGGACACTGTTGCTGCTCTCCTGGAGCTGACATCGGTACAAAGAATGGGAAACAGACCAGGTGTCAGTACAAAGGCCACAAAGGGGAGACTGCTACTTTGCAAAGGCAGCCATGAGGGCTGGGGATGTAGCTCAGTGGAGCACTCGCCTCGCATGCACAGGTCCCCGAATTCAACCCTCAGCTCCACAAAACAGAAAGAAAAAGTGACCATGAAAGACCTAGGCAATAACATGACATTTGAGCAAAACATTAAAGGAGCCGAGTGTGTGAACTATGCACAAACCAGCGCTAATAAAGCCCCAGGCAGATAGATCAGCAAATACAAATGCCCTGAGCTAGAGCACTCCAGCTCTGCTGGAGGAACAGCAAGGAAGTTCCAGGTGTGGCTGGACCAGAGAGGATGGGAGAGGAAGGAGATGATGTCAGGGAGGCGACGGGGCCAGGTTAGCTGGGACTTACCAGCCACTAGTGTCACCACTGAGCTGCCTCAGAGTCAGTTGGGCCATCGGAGGGTTGAGAACTCAGAAGTGAGATCTGTTAGCAAGGTCACCTTGGCCTCCATCTTGATAATGGCTCGGACCATCAAGCATGGAAGAGTGCATTGGCCTTTCCTAGGGACAGTCATGAGGCAGAGCTAACAGGGTTTGATGATTGAAAGTGAGTATGAGAAAGAGAGGATTCAAGACTCCCTCTGGGGTTCTCTGCCTGAGCAACTGGAAAACCTCAGGGACCCCAAGATGGAGAGGTTTCAAAGACTGGAAAACATCCTTTCTCGGTCCATTTCTCAGTGCCCCGTGGATGAGGTGATGGTGGGTCACAGGGCCTCTCAGCTCTGATGATTGCTGGGCTGGTGGTTACCGGAACAGTGGAGCCGGAGCTCTCTCTCCCTGCCCCCAGTCTCTTCTGGCCTCCTGGAGCTCCTGAGGTCCAGAGAGGGCCCCTCCCACCACCCCTAACCCTTTGCAGATCTCACTGGGAAGCCCGTCTGTGTCGTGAGGGACGAGTTCTCTCTGATCCCCTTGCCTTGGTCTACCCCCTTACCCCGCTGTCTGACGGGGATGCCCACCATCTCTATACCCATCGGGGACCCACAGTCCAATCGGAACCCCTGGCTCTCTTTTGGTGAGTACTTGGGCCACACCCTTCTTCCTGGGGGCTCACACCTGTCCCCAAGGGCTGCCCTACCTGGGTGGGTGCCTGAGAAAGAAAGGGGCCATTGCTCTCATGTTGGTGGGGCCGAAGGATGACCCCACTTTCTCCCTCATTTCCTCAGGCAGCCTCATCTCTGCATTATTCCCTACCTCATCCCCAGGTTGAAGGCCTCAGAAAAGTGCCCCTGCTTAGATTTGAGATGTTTGAGGAGGAATAAAATAACAAAGATCAAGCTGATTTTGACAACAGTCATGTGGTTTACAGCTACAGACAGGAATTGCGATATTTAGTGACTTGCATGCTCAGGCACCGAGCAATCAGACCCATCAGCCACAGTGCTGGCATAGCCTTCTGGAGGCCTCTGCCCTGCCAAGCTCTACCTACTCTGCTACTAGGGTGTAGGAAAGTCAGGTTGGTAGGGGCAGAGAGGGAGCTCCTGGGAAACGGGCTAGGCAGCCAGCACAAGGCAGGAAAGATTTGCAGCTGGCTATGGAGTTTACATCACCTCTCCAGAAGTGGTTCAGTGTGTCAATAAGGGTGTAGTGTATCGCCCATATCTCAGTCCTGGCTCCAGGTACCTAAAGGAAGTGAAGCTATATCAGACGGTGTGTATCCAAACACAAGCATCCACCAACATGCTCACCAGCATGTCCCAGCAACGCCCCAGGAAGGACATCAACACCACCCCCTTTAGAAGTAAAGTGACCACACCCCACCCATGGTGCCATTCATAATCCTCCTCACTCTGGAACACTGCCTCCCCCTTTCCGTTAAGACTGGGACAGGGAGGCCTGGAGGAATGGGCGGGGCGGTCTTCCACCTGGTGCTGTGCCTTCCCTGCCCTCCCAGCCCTGGTTCCTCAGGGAGGGGGAGCAGAGCCAAGGATCTTATTCCCTCCTCCCAGAGCCCTGGAAGAGGGAGTTGAAGGAGCTGACTTCCCGAGTGGCTGTCTTTACCAAGGAGACAGAACTGAAGAACAAAGAGGTGGGTGCAGAGCCAGGAAGGAGCCTGGGCATTGAAGAAACAGACAGCCCTCTGTAAGGAAATTCCTCAAAGCTCTGCTCTTGGCGCTGGGAGGGGGGTGTCAGTGAGGGTCAAAGGAGGGCGAGAACAAGAAACCCAAGAGGGGTTCCTAGGAAAGGTGGCCTTGGGGACATGGATACATAATGAGATACTTAATGGGGTGGGGGTGACCTCATAATTGCTGCTTGGTAATAAAATGGCAAAGACAATCAAGAGGCAGACAGAAGGAGGTCTAAGGACAGGCCTGGCCCTTGTGGCTGAGTCTGCTTCTACCCCTCATCTTAGGTAACCAGAGAAGAAAAGCAGAGACCTGGCCTCTGTTGCTGCTCTCAGCTAACTTATTACAGCACTCAGTGCAGCAGCTAAGCTGCCTAGGTCTTGGTTTCTTATCTTTAAAATGGGAAGAAGGAGGCTATAAGGCTTAACTGGAATTGCAAGGGCAGGGGGGCCCCCAGGCCAGGGCAAAGGAAGGAGACAGCCAACCTGGGATGAAGGTAGGCAGTGCAGCCTTGACCAGAATGCTGTTTTCAAATCTCTAACGGGCTGGGGAAGGGGGAGCAGGGAAGATTGGTGGAAGAACAAGGACCCCCCAGGGCACCCATTGCTCAACCATAGATGTTGAGCTTAGGGATGAAGAGCTCTTGCTAGTGGAAGCTCTTCTGGTGGAAGGCCTCCATCCAAGAGGGCAGTGGTGGCCTGGGTGGTAGTCTGTGTCCCTGGTATTACTATGATGCTGGACTGGGGAGATGGAGCCCTGGAGAGGTAACTTGGCCTTCTTCTCGCCATTTCCCTCTGCCTCCTCCTTCCCTCTCACTGGCTCCTGGAGTCTCTGGTCTCTTTTGTCCCAGCAGAAGGAGGAGCCTCCAAGGGAGCGGGGAGCAAAGTACTCTGCTGAGACTGGAAGGCTCATTCCTGTCTCCACCCAAGCTCTCAGTCGCCGCAGCTTTCACCAGCGACAGCGGAGCCACTCTTCCAACAGAGATGGAGGAGCCCAGGCCTCCCTCCTGCAGGACCAGGAGCTTCTGGTGAGCCCTGCTCTGGGCACGGAGGCCATAGCAGTCCCTGCTCCCAGATCTCCCAACTAGCACCTTTCTAGGCTGCTTTAGGGCATGGCTTCTCCTGGGGACGCTGGTACTACAACGATGAGGTCTGTAAGTTGGGAAACTTCCACCTGGGGTATCAGCAGCCCAGGCTCTGATCACTGCCTCTAGGGAGCCTGGGCCAGCCTGTCCCTTTCTGTGTGAGTACGCTCCCCTTAAGGGCCTTAGTCCCATGGTCTATGCACTTGGGAGCTGAGGATGATGTCATCGAAGGTCCATCCCAGCTGCGGCACCTGATGAGTCACAAGGGGAGCTGCAGGGTAGATTGAGAGGCAAGGAGGTGAAGGTGCCACCCAGTGTGCTCCGAAGCCACACCCAGGAGGCTGCATCCCCTAGCCTGCACCCAGGTCTCCCACCCTGAGAGGGATTCCGTCTGTGCTTCAGCAGAGCTCAGAGACCATCTGCTCTGTGTTCAAGTTTCTCCATCAAGGGCCAAGATGAGTCCACGCTCCCTTCTGGTGGGTCAGGGCATTGGGTCACCGTTAAAATCCATGTGCGCCCTCCAGGGAAGGGCAGACATGCAGCCCGCACATTCAGAAATCCCTTCTTTCAGGCCAGCAGTGCCTTTGGAGCCTGGCCACTGTCCAGCCAAGTAGCTAGAGGAGCCAGGGCCCAGGATGTGCATCCCACAGCTGGGGAGGCTGAGGCCCTACTAGTGGTGTTCTGTGACCCAGGTCCCCAGCGAAGGACAGCATAGCCGGGACTAGAGCCAGCATTCTCTCCACCTTAGGGCATCATCAACGTGTCTGGAATTAGGTTCTCGGGCCCTGTGGGGAGGGGGCTCAGGGCAGGTAAGTTGGATCCAGAGAATGGAGCAGGGCACTGGGGCAGATGGGGGAGTCCCCGTAGTAGGTGGGTCTGGGGGTTGGGGGTGGGCAGGCACAGGCCTGGGGAGAGGTTCAGCCCGGTTCCCAGTCTGCCAAGGAGCAGGCTGACCTGCTGGGTCTGACAAGCCCCTATGGGTCCTAGAAAGACAGACTCCTGAGGGAACCCCACTTTCCTAGGGCTTCGGGGCTCCACTTCCCACCCCAGGCCCCAACTCCAGCCTGCCATGGGTACAGCTACCATCAGAAACCTGGCCTAGCAAGACCCCTAACCCATCCCAGATGGAGTTGGATCTTCTCCTGATGCTACTTGACTGGAGAGCACAGGGGAAAACGAGCCCCGAAGTGGCAAAGCCAACGAGAGCTGAGCATGTATGGAGAGGCCCAGTGTGCTGCTGCTCAGCAGGAAAAAGCCGCACTCGTAGCAGCTGGCAAAACCAGCCTTCCCTGACCCATGGGCTGCTCGACGGGACTCGCTCTCCTCCTTGCTAACATCTCCAGACTCTGGGAGCTCCGGGGTGGGGAGGCCTATGGGGGACTCAGGCACGTGGGACCCTGTGCATCTCTGAGGAATGACTGGTCAGCTCTGACTTTGCCTCCCCAGGGAGGGACGATAGGGCACACCAGGCTCCAGGTGTGAGCTCGCCACATAGGTGATGCTGAGGCTTAATTCTGCCACACAGTTAAGTGCCTTCTTCTGGCAAAGCCTTGGATTCTTTGCCGGTCCAGAGGAAAGGTTAAGAATCTTTCTCCAGCTGGGTGTAGTACTCTATGTCTATAATACCAGCACTCTGGGAGGCTGAGGCAGGAGGATCGTAATAAGCTTGAGTCCAGCCTGGGCAACTTCGCACATTAGGAGACCCTGTCTTAAAATTTAAAAAAAAGGCTGAGGATGTAACTCAGTGCAAAGGCCTTAGTTTCAGTTCCCAGTACTCCCCCAAAATCTTCCTCCAGAGGTTGGGGGTATAGCTGGGTGGTAGAGTGCATGCCTAGCATGTGTGAGACCCTGGTTCCATACCCCCCATGAAAGAGAGAGAGAGAGAGAGAGAGACAGAGAGAAGAAAGAACAAGAGGAGGAGGAGGAGGAGGAGGAAGGAAGGGAGAGGGGAGAGAGGGAAAAAGACAGGGAGAAGGAAAGAATGAACGAATATCCCCTGGGCTTATTGTAAGAGGGAGCCCTCTACAAGTTGCAGGGTCCCGTGAGAGCGGAGGCAGGGACCTTCATGGAAATCAGAGTGTGTGGCTCGGAAAGCCCACTTCAGGGGTGTGGGCCTTTGGTGCCCCCTGAACCCACATTTGCCTGGTCTGCTTGGAGGAACATGTGTGGGGTCTCACTGACCCAGCCCACTCTCCTGCCCACAGATCCTGGAGCTTCTCTGCCAGATTCTGCAGACAGATTCACTGAGTGCCATCCAGCTCTGGCTGCTCTACGCGCCCCTTCAGGGTGAGCACACAGCCGCAGGCCCCCTCTCTGCATGGAGGCTGTCAGGATCCCTCCCTTGCTCTCTGGTTCTGCAGATGTCGCTTCACTCCCAACCCTAGGGTTGTTCGGCTTCTCCTTTTTGGGGCTCCAAAGAAACTCATTGTCCAGCTGGACAATGTCCTGCTTTGTCCTCTTCTAGTCTCCAGTAGGATTTCTGGAGCTCTGCCCCTTGTGGGGGGTCTCCCCCTTCATGCTGAGCCCAAGCCTAGGCACAGGGGTGGAGGGAGAAGTTTAAGAATCAAACTTAGCAAACATAGTCCCTCACATGCTACTGTGGAAAAGGCACACACAGGAGCAAATATAAGAACACACATGCATGGACAAGGACACACAAATGCACATACAGAAACACATTGGGTGGGACAGTGGGTGCAGGTTGTGTCTCTGTGGCAGGGTGAGGGCTGATGAAAGCCAGGAGGAGGAGGAGGAAGAAGGGGAGGGTGGCCACCAGCATGGTGGGCTGAGAACAAGGTGCACTTTGGTTGTGTGGTGGAAGAAAAGTAAGGAAGCTTTGGGCTCTCAGTGGTCACAGGGGCCAAGAGAGAGATGCAGGGCAGAATGTGGGAGTTTAGAGAGAGCTGCTTGCGCCCAGGGCTGGCCGAGATGGGGAGGCCCAGAAAGGGATTGGCCTGAGCCCGCTACCTGGGCTGTGCTTGCAGAGAAAGACCTTGCTCTAGGCCTCCTGCAAACTGCCGTGGCTCAGCTCCTCCCCCGACCCCTAGACTCCATTCCAGCAGAAACGCTCTTGGACCAACTTCAGGAAGTCCAAGAGCCACCTCAAGAGAAGCCACAGCCACCCTACAGGTGGGTTCCACACCCCCATCTGCCCCTCTGTTCCCAGAACTGCTTCCTCACGGTCAGCATTCAGCCTCCTGGGTGAGATCTATAGGGTCCAGAGAAGGGAGCCTGGTGCTGGCCAGAGCTTGGGCTGCCTGAGCCTGCCTGGAGTAAGAGGACCAGCTCCTCCCCAAGGGACCCACTAGGTCCTGCTGACTGCCAGTGGGAGTGGGGTCAATCATAACAAGGGAAGGCTGATGAGCCCCATCCAGCCCTCGGAAGCACTTGGTCTACAGGAAGACACAGGTAGGATGGAATTCGACACAAGGCAGGCTAAAGTATATGGGTATCAAGTGTCCTAGATGGTTGGAGGAGAAAGGGATTAATTATGAAGAAAGGGGACTCATTACCAACTCGGTATAATATGTAGTGCTGAACATTTATAATCCCAGCTACTCAGGAGGCTGAGGCACGAATATCTCAAGTTGAAGGTCAGCCTGAGCAATTTAGGGGAACCTTGTCTCGAAATCAAAAAGGGCTGGGGATGTAGCTCAGTAGTGGAGCACCTCTGGGTTTCCCTCCCAGTACTGCAGGGAAAAAAGGTAAATCCTCACAAAGTGGGTGGTACAGCCTGTCTTTCGGTGAAGGAAAGAGCAACTTAGAGGGCCACTATGTCTGTCTAAGTGTCTTGGACGTGTCTAGTCTAGCAACCACAAAGGCAGTATTGCTTCCATTTTGTGGATGAGCAAAGGGCTAGGGATTTAGCTCAGTGGACTGTGGCTGCCTCAAAAGTGCAAGGTCCTGAGTTCAATCCCTGGTATGGGAGGAGGCAGACTGAGGCCTGGGGACAGCTGGAGGACCTGCCCAAAGTCACCTGGTGGGCCTGTCTGACTCCCAGCCTAGTAGCATTCAAACTCATCCAGGGAGCTTGTTCAAAACGCAGTAGCTCAGGGCAGCGGGTGTAGCTCAGTGGGAGAGCACAGGACTGAGCTGGACCCCTGGAGACTAATCCGTCAGCACTAGGGTGAAGCAGGGGTATGTATTCTTAACAATCACCCAAGTATGCCTGGCTGAGTTGGGGGTGCACTGATAGGCCTTGAAGGAGCAGATGAAAGGATGGGAAAAGGCCATCCCAGAAGTGGGAGGAGTACAGGCGAAGGTGTGGAAGTCAGGAGGGTGCACTGTTCAGGCAGTGGGGAGCTTGGGGCAGCTGGAGGTGGGCAGGCTTGGGGAGCAGAGGCAGGGATGGCTGGGCTTAGGTTTGCTGAAGGCATGGGTTCGTGCTCTGGCCTGGACTTGGTTTTCTCACAGTGAGAGGCCAGAGGAAGGGCCCAGTGCGGAAGGTGACCTTGGACAAGAGCCTCCTGTCTCTCCACACTCAAATGCAAGACAGGTCTTCCTGACTGCAGGGTGTGAACAAGGGCCTGAGGAGAGAGCTGCGACAGTGGCACAGTGGCCATCCTTCCACTCCAGGGACAATAGGCCCTGGCCTCCAGTGGCCCCAGAGGCACAGAATCACAGCTGGGGGAGGTGGGAGCCGCCTGGCTCCAGCCACGGACAGTTGTGGTCTGACTATCCAGGTCGTGTGACTCACCTCCACCAGAGTGGGCAGCAGACCACACCTGCCCACCCCCTGGCCCCCCAAGCCTCTCCTTTGTATTTGTTTGTAGTCAATCCCTGAAGAAGGCCAAGTCACCACCTCTGCCCCAAAGCGAAAAACCAGGTGAGATTTCATTCGAGGAGTCACGCCGGGAGCCCATGCCTTGCACCCTGGATTCTCTGGGGGATGCAGGCAACTTGGAGATGGGTCCCTACCCAAGGAAGCTGCTTGA
Source organism: Heterocephalus glaber (assembly GCF_000247695.1). Next base: position 4,809,605 of record NW_004624754.1, on the reverse strand, counting down.
TTCACCTATTCATTCACTCATTGACTATTTACCGAGCACCTCCTACATGGTGGGAAAGAATTCAGACAAGTTCCTGTACCACAAGGCCCATATCTTAGGAGGAGGAGCACAGACAACAAATAAAAATACCTGGGGTGGGCCTGGTGGGGTGGTGGGGATGAGAAGGACTCGGAGGAGGTGCTTCCTTGAGCTGAACTTCAGGAAGGATCCAGCCCCCCATGGATGAGGGAGAGCCCTAAGCAGAGTCCCACCTGCCTGCTGTTAGTGGAAAAGCAGGCCAGGCCCTATGGGTAGAGGACGAGGCAGGTGGGCAGGGTCAGCCTGCAGGAAGTCAGGTGTGTGGTCTCACAGAGAGGGCTTGGGGGCACTAGGGGGTTACAAGCAGGGCACAGCACATGCGCCCCTGGCTGCTGGGGGAGGCATGGCTGCGGGAAGGGGTGAGAAAGAATGAGAGAGCACGGGGAGGAGGCCCCGCAGTCACCCTGGTGCCTTTGTGGGAGGGCAGCGGACTGGAGAGAGAGGAGGACTTCATCCTCCTCCAGCAAGCTGCAAAGCAGGCACATCCAACCTCCGCCCATGGGTTGGGCTTGCTTGGGAGGCTCTGAGTGAAGCAAAATCATCTCGGGCCACATATGAAATACATAATAGAGTTAATACATATAGTAACAAAACTTTAATTTTTAAAATATTTTTATTCCAACACAAGTGCTCAGTCCTGAGTGCCCAGCAGTGTCTGGCACAGAGTGGGCACTTAGGTTTTGCTTCCCAGATGTTGAAAGGAAAGGAGTGTGGGGCTCAGAGAAGGGAATCCATGTGTCCCACATCCCCAGCTAAGTTTGACTCGGCTTCCCTCCCCATCTGCTCCCACGTAATCCACCGGGGGCCTTTCTCCTGCTTCCCAGTTTACATCGGCAAAGCTCAAGTCCTCAAGGTGCACTCCGGCAAGGATGAAGAGGAAAAAGCATCCAAGCCAAAGTCAGAGAGCTGAGGATGCCAGAGCTAGGTGACTTCTCCAGCTTCCATCTCAGGTGGTCCCCAAATTCCAGGAGTCCCTGGCCCGCCACCTCCTCAGAGCCCCTGATCGCCTACCACAGAGCCTGCTAATAAAGCCCTGTCTTCCTTCGGAGGGGACAGTCCCACTCACCTAGCCAAAGGAGCTGTGTGCTTGGGCTTTCTCCCAGAAGAAGCAGGGCTCCCTGAATCACCCGCTCCCATGGAGAAAGCCCAGATGCTGCTGCCCCCAGGAGCTGACCTAGGTCTTTTACATTCCGGTAAACTGACGTGCAGCTTAGAAAGGGGCTCTGCCTGTCCTGGAGCCAAAAGCCACAGGGCCTGGGTATGTTAGAGCAGAGGTTAGGGAACCCACATTCTCCTTGAGATGATCATTCTAACCAAGATGCGTTCCTATATGTGCCAGGCACCGAGGCAGAGAAAGGTGGTAGCTGGTGATGGGCACCTAAATAATGCATGCAGTACTATATTTGATTCTCCCAACAGGCCCCATGAGGTAGGATATTAATATCATTGCCCCATTTGCTAGGTGAATAAACTGAGCCAACACTAAGTGTCACCAAGTGTCCAAAGTCACACTTAACAAGTGTCAGAACGAAGATTTAAACCCTAGATGTCCGGCTATAAACCCCTGCTCAGCCGGGGATTTAGCTCAGTGGTTCTGCTGCCTGCCTCGCAAGTGTAAGGACCCGAGTTCAATCCCCTGCTCACACAGCAGCCCTCCCCCAAAGCTGTGGTTACATTTCTGGAAAGTATAAAGGATTAGCTAAATTGAGTAGAAAAGGGGCATTTATAAAATGACCCTGGTGCCAGAAGTGTCTCTGTTCTCTAAGATTTAGAGAAGATAACCTTGACCCTCTGGGAAATCCAATATCTACCTGGAGATTTCTGTAAATTTCATACAAAGCTGGGGAGGGGAGGGTGAGGATTCACAAAGCTGTGGTCCTCGGCCACTCCACAGACTTAGGTGGTGGGCCGAGTGCCTCCAGTCAGTGCTTGTGGTACTGCTCCACTCCTGTCGTTCAGATGACTTCTGTCCACTCGGCGCTGCCCAAATCCCCTTTCACACTGAACTCTCTGTGCAGCAGGCTTCAGTTTTGATGGAGATGTGCTTCGAATCCAGGGCACAGCTTCACAATCTTAAAGCACCCCATTTTCAAAGTCTTTGGCCTTTCTCCACGTGACAACTGGGCCCCTCCCAGCCTTTCCCTTGCCGCCAGTCTGCCCCCAGAAAAGCCCACTTTGGTTTCCCAATTTTTAAAATGTAGTAAAATATACATAACAAACTTCCCATCTTAACCGTGTTTAAGTGGACAGTTCAGTGGCAGAACTTACCTTGCACAACTGAACTTTGCAACCCATTTCCTTCTCAATCCCTAGCAAGCTGCCTTTCTGCCCCTATGTGTTTGTGCTACTCTGGACACATTACATAAGTGGAATCATACCATATTTGACTTTTTGTGGCTAGATTATTTCACACAACTTAATGTTCTCAAGATTTACCCTTGTGTCAAAATTTCCTTCCTTTTTTGAGGCTAAATACTATCTCGTTGTACAGATATACTACATTTCTTTTATCCATTTATTTATTGATGATATTGTTTCCACTTTTGCTCACTGCAAATAATGCCACTAGGAGTATAGCTGTACAAAAGTACAGTGATTGATTTTTATGTCACATGTCATCAAAGGATCTAGAAAAAATCTAAGGTCATGTAGCTAGAAAGTGAAGTTTCAATATTTAGAATCCAGATTCATCAGAATCCAGAGTCCTCCTGTTCTTGGTCACCGACACAAGCCCTGGTTCCTAAATCTGAGCCATGCCCATAACTAGGTCACCAATTTTGTTACAACTGTTTACCATCTGTACTATTCCTCAGTTTCTTTAAATTTATCTTTTTACTTAAACAAATATAGTTTCATCTAAGCAGTAAAATATGCATGCATCATGGGTTTTTCTAAAATATTATTTTATCGGTCCATTTTAGGTATACAATATAATGACATTCATCATTGGAAATTTGCACCTTTACATAATCTCTCTCGGTTCTTACTTTTTTCCCTTTCCCCTGCCCTACCTTCAATCCCTCCATCCCTCCCTATTTTCAAAGACTTTGTTTCCATTTTTTCATTTTCTCATATTGATTCCATTGCATCATGGTTTTGATGTGTTGTTTCCCATACACATGAAATTAAATGTAGATGTATAGATGTAAAGTGTCCTTTTATGCTACATAAGTTTATCTGTTACACAGAGTATCTTGACCACACTTTGGAAAACAGTGATTAGAATGATTGGAATTTGAAGAGGAGAGATCCACACCTGGGACTCTGGGTTTAAGGACACGCAAGGGGAGCGTCCCAGTGTCCCAGCTCCTGGATGCTCCCTGCCCAGGTTGCTGGCTCAACAATCAGATTCTCCCTTAGGTAAACGGGAATGAGTAGGCTGGAAATCCATCTTAAGAAAGGGCAGAGTAAAGGTGTCCAAGGGCCCACAGAAAATCCTCGTTGTGGCACCTACAGGTAGGGCCAACCATAGCTAGGATAACTCAGCAACGGGAATCTTGGATGACCTCTTTTTCTGGCTGTCCAAACCCTAGCTGTGCCCAGGGTGCCACAAAGATCAAGTCTTTCCCCTCTTCCTCTACCCATTCAATTTTTGTCCTTGTTGGGCCTCTTTTATTATCCTTGATCAGACCACACCTCCTTTTATTTATTTTTCTTGTCTGATTGCATTAGCAAATACTTCCAGAAAATAATGTTAAATAATGACGGTGCCAGACATTTTGATGGAAACTTTTCATTTTTCACCATTGACTTTGTCTACATACCAAATACATATACACTAAAATAGTCACATATTCATAAAGTTATATCAAGAAGCATCCTTCAGTTCTTTTTGTTTTTTTAATTTTGTATAGTTTTTTTTGTTGTTTTTTGGTTTTCTTTTTTTTTTTTTTTTGGTACTGGGGATCGAACTCAGGTCCTTGCACTTGTGCAGCAGGCGATGAAACCACTGAGCTAAATCCCTGGGCCACTTCAGTTCTTTAAGTATTTGATCTACTCTGGGAGTTTAGGAAGTGGCTACTGTAGTTGTAATAATTTGACAGAAAAGAGCTGAAAAAAATAACTTGCTCAAGCTCACACAAGTAAAAAGAGGCAGATTCAGGATTCAGATATTAGCAGGGAATGGGCAGAGCTCATTTTCTTCAGCCTGTACATACCATAACAGCTTCACTGTTATTAGTACAATTTTATAGACAATACTTCAGAAGAGAGTTTGATTTGCCCAAAGGAAAAACAGCTGGTGAGTGTATCTTCCTTGTGGGTTACCAGGGTGGTCTTGTGGTTCACCTCCATTTCACATTGGGTTCATTTCTTCTGCATGTGGTGTGATTTTCTCCAATCTGTCATCCATTCCATTCCTCTGCCTTCGCTTTTTGTCATGTCAACTCTACTTTTCTTTTTGATGCTGGGGATTGAACCCAGGGCTTCATGCATGCTACACAAGTGCTACAACCCCAAACTTCAGCTATACTTCTGATATGAATATTACTCTACTACATTTGCTTACTCTGCAGTAGTATTATTTTCATCCTTTAGTTTTCTTGGTCCTTACAATCTCCTTTTCACCTCATTGTATTGCCTTGTCTCAACATTGATCACTTGTTTCAAAGAGTTCGGGTAATCTTTAATTTGTGAATGCAAAACACTTCTTATCTACTATTTCTACTTCCCAGAAGCATTTCATTCCAGGATGTATTCTTATGTTTCCTTTGCACAATACCCCTCCTCTCTCCCTCTCCTCCTGGTTTATCCACCTCTATCTTGTGCTGCTGTCACAAAATACCTGAGACTGAGTAATTTACAAAGAACAGAGATTTACTTCCTAGAATTATGGAGCCTGGGAAGTCAAGATCAAGGGACCCACATCTGGTGAGGGTCTTCTTGCTCTGTCATCCCATGGCAGAACATGGAAGGGCAAAAGATTTCACAAGTATGTGTTTGTGTGTGGGAACTCACCTTTTTATCAAGAACCCACTCCGATGATAACTAACTCAGTCCTGTGATGCTGGCAAAGCCCTCATGACCTGTGCCCCTCTTAAAGCTCCCACTTCTCAATACTGTTGCACTGGGCATTAAGTTTCCAACCCATGAATTTGGAGGACACATTCAAATTGTATAGTACTCTTTCCTTCTTACCTTTTTCTCATGAACTTTTGCAGAGGTACAGTCAGTCTCCGTTTGTTCCCACTTACCTTGGACTGGGAGCCCCTTCATCCAAGGCCCTATTTTCCAGAAGGGTGGCTTCCCCTTTTCCTGCACCTGTCCTCCCCTCTGACACCAGCTCAGGGGCTCAGCGCTGCTGGCTCACATTCTCTCCCCTTCACTGGTCAGCATGGGACAGAAGGGCTGGGAAAGACTCAGTCCTAGAAAGCCTGTAAGTGAGCTGGGTCTCTCTGCTCTCTTCATTTGTACTTTTAAACTTTTAATTTTGGAACAGTTTTAGGTTTACAGAAAAATAAGAGTTCCCATGTATTCCTTTACCCAATTTCCCTTATTACTTCTTATATAACAGCTTCATTGAGGCATAATTTATACTATAAAATATACCCACTTAAGGTATACAATAGCTTTTCATATCAGAGTTGTGCGACATAATCAATTCCAGAACATTTCATTGTTCCCAAAAGAAACCCCTGTGCCTAATAGTAGTCACTTTCCATTTTCTTGCAATTTTCATCTGCCCTGGATACTTCTGTAGTTTGTCTCTATTGATTTATCTTTTCTAGTCTTTCACAGAAATGGAATCATGCAATATGTAATCCTTTGAGACTGGCTTCTTTCACTTAGCAAAACACTTTCAAGGTTCATGATGCAGTGTGCACCACCACCTCGCTGCTTTTTATGGCACAGTAGTATTCCATCGCATGGCTAGACTGCATTTTGTTTATCCATGAATCAGCTGTTGAGCATAGGGGTTGTTTCCACCTTTTGGCTATTGTTAACAATGGTGCTAGGAACATTCGTGTACAAGTTTTTTGAATAGACATATATTTTCAATCCTCTTGAGTCTCTACCAATGAGTGAGTGGCTAGATTATGTGGTAACTCTACATTTAATCCTTTGAGGAACTGCCAGACCATTTTCCAAGGTGACTGAACCACTTTAATTCCCAACACCAGGCATGTGGCTTAGATTTCTCCACCCCTTGCCAACACTCCTTATTATCTGCCTTTTGAAGTGTAGCCATCCTACTGGGTATGGCGTAGTATCGTGACAGCTTGTGCTTTATTGGTCATTTGCATATCCACTTTGGAGAACTGTTTATTTAGGTGTCAGTGAGTTTTTAAAAACAAAATTCCTACTTTGCATACAAATATACTCCATTCCAGCTGGAACTTTTCTAGCCCTACCAGGAAAGCTCATCAGACATTTTGGACTGAGGGGCTTATGTTTTTGTTTGTGTCTGTGTAACTGAGCAGCTCATGAATTCCATTTAGCTAAGGTCTTGTTTGTCACCAGAGATTATTTATATAAGATAGTTATTGCTTATATACTTTCTTCCTGCCAGCAGGAAGGAAAAATAAAGTGCATAGCAGCAGCGTTTCTCTCTCCATCTGAGATGCTCCTTGCTCCTACCACAAGACCAGCACCAACTGTCACAGTGCCCATCTCTTCCCTGGGCCTCCCAAATCCACATCCCCACCACCACCACCACCACACTGGAGGGAACTACGAGGGTTTTAGATGTCTCTTTGCCATCCTTCTTTAGCTGTACTGCTTTTGGGAACAAAGAATATGTTCATTCCTGGAGTCTTCATCCAGCTTGGCCTAAATTGTGCCGCCTCTAGGTGACATTACGAAGCAGGTGCTCCTGGCTGAGATCAAGTGTCCACATAAGTGGCCCGTTCCTTGCTGCTTGTATTTCCTCTAGGTCAGTTCATTGTGCAAAATGAAACACAAATAGCAACAAGGATGCCATAAGAGTAATTGTGTTTTAGTAGCTCCTGACTCGGTTGTAAAAGAGTAAAAGCCCTGAGCAGAACCAAACGCATGAAAACCAACCCTGCAGACAGAAAACACACAAATCTGCCCTGCTATTCCTCAGGCTGGGGGACAGACAGGGACAATGCTACCTGCAAGATTCACAGGACATACTGTTTTTCCTAAGGCCACACAGCAGCTATAAAAATGCCACAATCTCCTCCTTTTTGCTTTCTTACCAGTGAAGCCCTAGAGCCACTGTTGCTAGTTTAGGTTATGCCAGGGGCACCCAAGTGTATGGCCACTTTGCCTCCTAGCAGCACCAGGCCCTAGTAATCCTCACATTTCCCAATCTGCCTCCAAAACAATCACCACAGCGGAACAGATCCTGCCCCCTGGGGCCCTCCTGTGGGGGAGAGAGGGTAAGGTGGGACTTAGAAGACTCACTCCCTCCTCCCTCTTGCCCAGCGGCATTCCACCAGGTCAGTACTTAGCTGTTATCAGACCCCAGGCTTGAGCACTAATGTGTCTGGCTGATTAGACACTGATGTTAGTAAGACATCCACATGGTCCTGCTCTGTTTTGCCCACTCAACTAAGCTTTTGTCACCTCCAGAGACCATTAACTAAGGGTAATTACTGCTCAGTCTTTCTTCCTGCGAGTAGGAAGGGAACAAAAATAGTGCTTAGCAGCAGCTCTTCCAGATCTAGTCACCTCTTCTAGATAGAGGTGGACCACTCAAAATGATAGTGTTTGGCAATTTTGCTGCCCATGCAGGAAGGTGGACAGTTGGCCAGCCCTGCCCATGGACAGCACTTGGAAGAAAGGGCAATGATTAGTGTGTACCTCTCAGGGCCACTCCTAAAAGCCTGCGAGAGATCAGCCATGGGTGGCACCTGCCCCTGGCCCCAACTAGCTGTCTGTCCCTGGGCAAGTTCCCCTTCTTTAGGCATCAGTCTATTGCTCAGTTCACTAAGACCTCTTCTTCTCCTTCCTCTTCCTCTTTCTCTTTCCCTTCCCTTTCCTCTTCCCCTTCTCCTTCTCCTTCTATGGTACTATGGACCCAAGACCTCATGCACTAGGCAAATACTCTACCACTGAACTGCACCCCCAGTCCTAAGGCCTCATCTTAATTGTTGGGTAGTCTGTGATTCCAAGTTCAAACCATGGAGTCACATGGGGTTCCCAGAAATAAAACTCATGTGTTAAATGCTTTCTATGCCCCTAAAACCATGCTTAGCATTTTGCACATATTACCTTATTTAATCCTTAAAACAATTAATGATTAACAGTTACTGATTAAATACTATTATACTATTTCAGGTAAGGAAATTGAGGCAGAGAGAGGTCAGGTAATTTGTTCGATAGCCAGTAAGTGGCCACCCTGCTCTTAGTGAGCACAGCAAACTGAGGCACAGAGAGGGATGTGACTCCCCTCAGGCACACCACCCATCTTAGTCACTCTCCTGATTGATGAGACAAAATACCCAACACCCATAATTTAAAGGAGGTGAGGTTTATCTCAGCTCACAGTTTCAGAAGTTTCACTCCATGGTTAGCAGGCTCAAATACAGAAACAGCATGGCAAAAGGGCCTGGGTGGAGAAAAGCTGCTTGTATCATGGATCAGGAAGCAGAGCAAGAAGGGAGGAGCCCTCAGTGACCCATCTCCAGTGAGGCCCATCTCCTAAGAGCACACTGGGCTGCTGAACTCACTAGTGAATGGATCCATCGATGAGTACAGCATCCCCATGTATGATACGATCACCTTCAAAAGCCCATCCTCTGAACACGAGGCTTTTGGAGGACATCCCAGATCTAAACCATAACACTACCAGAACCCAGTTCTCTTGGCTTCCCAGCCCAGGACCCTCGCCTGGCCTCCCTTTTTTCCATACCTGCTAGCAGTGCCTCTTCGGAGCTGCTCTAGCCAAGACAGGGCAGGGCTCTTCTTCCAAGACCCTGACCCTTTCATGTGGCCTGACCTGGGGCTGCGCCCCCCACTTGGAAACCAAGGCTCAGAAAGGGGGACAGAGGGGCTCCCTGGATAAATGCTCATTCCTAGAGGATCTGTGAGGGCCTCGCCCAGCAGGCTCTGTCTCCACAGCAGCTGTGCCAGCTCCTGTGCCCATTTCTGCAGGCCAGAGGCTGCACACTGTGGCCATATGCCAAACCCAGACCATTGATGGGTTTCATCCGACCTGTAGGTTATCTATTTTTTGTGAACATTTAAAAATGTGTATTTGAGTTTTCTCTTGAAGCCATGGAAACACCAGATCCTCATTCCTTATGGCATTTGTTCTCAGGCACCATTGTCTCCACTTGTTTACAAGGTTTGCCTTGAGTCAGGACCCCTGCCCTGTACACAGCCCCTTTATGCAGCATTCTCAGCTCTCCAGAGACCTCATTATTCTGCACCCACGCAGCAACAGCCTCCAAGCCCTGGGACAGCGAGAGCTGCTTTCCCCTTTTCTTGCCTGGAACCATTGCCCATTGAGCTTGTAGCTCAATCTCTCATTTTATGGAAGCAGCTCAGCCCTGGAGAGCTCAGAAGCATTTTGTTCCCAGTCACAGAGCAAGGGGAGTTCTTGTATAAAGCTTTTTTTTTTTTTTAATTGCACTGCAAGTCACAGGACATTAGCAGTAGGGATCCAATTCGAACCACTGCAGAAATTGCCCGCTGACCACTTAGTTTTGGCCAGTGGCCAGCTCTGCTGTTCCTTGGCGGAGGGGAAGGAGGACAGACATGGTGGAAGATCATATGGAGAATGGCAATGACAGTAAATGTCCCCATCCCCAGTATAAAGGGTTGCCAGGAAGGTAGACTTCCTAGGAAAATATCAGGCCAGAGCAGTTTTCTCTATCTTGCAGAAGAGTGAGGCAGTGGCCCGACTCTCAGGCAAGGATGGCCCATGCCTGGGTCTCCGGCACCCCCTGGCCCACTGCTCTGCCTGTGCAGCCTGCTGACTACTTGGTGTGATGCTCGGATGACATCAGTGATTCAGAGGCCCTCGGGACTGTCCCAGGCTCTTGGGGATATCATCATGAATGCCAATTCTTGCCATGTACACTGCAAATACGCAAGGTTGTGGAAGTGTCACCTGTCTGGATGCCCAAGACTTCGTCTGTAGGTGTCTTTTGGGGGGTTTTTTGGTACCGGGGATGAACTTGGGTCCTTGCACTTGCACAGCAGGCGGCAAAACCACTGAGCTAAATCCTCAGCCCTTCTGTAGGTGTTTTGAGGGAAGATAAGAATCAGACTTTATAATATTTAGGGTCCAATATTATTACATCACTGGAGAGACTACAATCTGAACAACCTTTTTGGAAGCAATTGGGAAATGTGCCTCAAGTGACTTCGAGATGTGGTTTGGGTACATTTTGCACCCTAGCGCACTTCTGGGAATGTTTTCTAGGATAAACCAGGTAAGTGTCAAGGGTTTTTCTTACATCACTATTTATGACACCAAAGCTGAGAAACGACCCAAGTAAGGCCTACTGCAGGGTAGTGGTGTGGGGAGACCAAGATGCTAATGGCAGGCATTGCAATGGCCTCCATGTGTGTGTGTGTGGTAGGTATATTTACATACATGCACACACGTAGAAGGATTATAAAATTGTTAGTGGGGGTTACTGCTTGGTAGAAAGATGGATTCAATTTCTCATCAGATTTTAAATTTTGTCAGTAATGAACATGTAGTTCATGCATAAAGTTTCAAAATAGAGAGAGGATTTCGGGGTAGGCCATAGAGACTTCTAGTCAGTGGCAGGTGCGTCCCTGGGCACCATCCAGTCACACTCTTACCTGCCATTTCTCTTCCCCATCGCAGCCCCCAACACACACACTCTTGGCCCCAAGCCCAGGCACCTGAACACAGGCAGGGAGGAGGGACTCTGCGGGAAGTACCCACACAGCTCCAGGTCAGACGACCCAGGCCTCGTGCCTAACCCCTCCCCTGCCTCCTGTGTATGTCGCAAGGAAGGCCTGGAGGTCCATTACTAGGGGGTTTGCAAGAAGAATGAGGCCAGAGGCCAGGCTGCCCCGTGAGGGCTGGACTGCTTCTCAGGAGCAGGTGGAGGCTGAGCTGGCCCCTGGAGGAAAGAGTCTCCTGGCCTCCACATGGAGGACAGCCATGGTGAGGACTTGCCAGGCTCCCCGGACAAGAAGGTAAGCGGATCTCATCCAATGTATGATCACACTGGAGGAGGACAGATGTCTTAGCAATACTGAGGTTTTTGATTTAGAGCCATGGGCTACTTTACATAGGTATTCTTAAGTTTTTCTCCACAATACTTTATAGATTTCAGTGTATAGTATTTGGTGTTCTTGATGCTACTGTAAATGGGTCTGTTTTTTTAAACTCCCCTCATGCACAGGGCTGCCAGTGATTCTAAAGTTCACACTCACCTACAAACATCTATTAACATTTCACTTGTACTTTCTTACCTGCTCTTATGGTGGTCACTTCTACCCATGTCTCACCAAAGGTGGGACCGACACTATGTGTGTCCTGTGTCCAGAGAGGCATGTCACCTTTTGGAAATTAATTCACTTGCTTTCCTTGTTTTACTTCTTGTTATGGTAGAGTGAATCTCTTCCTTTCTCCAGTGATGGGGATCGAACCCAGGGCCTCATATATGTTAGGCAAGTGGTCTACCACTGAGCCACATCCTAGCCCCTGTGATGCTCTCCTGTAGCGTTCTGTACCCTAAACAGAGGCAGGTGACCTGTGTTCAGAGTCCCATGGCCCAAGCCAAGCCTGGACAGCTGTAGACCTGCAGGGATGGGCAGGCCACAGTGAAGCTGGAAGCGGGACCCCAGGCTGAGGGCTGGGGGTCTGGCAAAGCTCACTGGTGTGCATAGGGAACAGCTCCCTTGTCCTCCAAGCTGACTGGTTCAGGAAGAACCCAGTGACCCACATAACTCCTAGGAGGCCCCTCATGGTCAGAAAGCACACATTCTCTGTTTTCAGAAGTCACCCAGGCAAGTCCCTGTTTCCAGGTGAGCAGATGGGCATCGGCCCCTCAGAATGCGATCACCTGAAGGCTCCCTGGAGACAGCTCACCCCACACCGGGGCCCTGTGGAGGATCCAGGGGTTGGTTTCTGGGTCCCTCCTCCTCGATTCAGGTGCTGTGATTCTGCTTCTAGGTGCTATGCTTCTGCCTGAGATGCTGAATGGGGGAAGATTTCCAGTGCCGTAAATTTAAATTATTGACCCAACATTCCTGCTCCGTGTCCTGACAATGGCAATTGTCTGTGTCCACTGCCCAGAGCACTATGTGGAGGATTCTTGGGGTGAATCTGGGCTCAGAGGGGAATGGTGCAGTGATAAATTGGCAATGTCTGTCACAGGCACAAGATAGGGACATGTGGGCATGTTTTTGCATGTGTTACTGCTGTACCAGGCAGTGCGCCAGGATCGCTGTTAGAGCAGGGCTACCAGGGCTCTTAGAGGGCCTCACTCTGCCCATACGATCAATCTCCATAGCAGGGACTGCACCAGGCCAAGAGGAAGTCTCTGCACAGGGCACACAACCCTCCTCTGTAGGCCACACTCTGGGCTCTGAGGCCACAGAATTCCTGCCTAAACCATCCTGAGACTGCTTCGGAGGCCTGCGCTAGCATCTCCCTGGCTCAGCTCCCCTGACGTATGCCTGGGTCACCTCATGAGCACCCCTAGGCCTGATGGCAGCTGCTTACAGAAGGGTAGCTCCCAAAGGGAGGTTTGGAAAGCTCTGAGTACTTGAACACTTTTGTCGCTGTGGATCCCAGAACTACCTCCCAGCCATCTCCACCCTTTGGGTGGTGACCTGCAAGGCCACCCAGCTCCTTGGTGGTCCCCCCCTGCCATCCCACCCCTCATTGTCTTGCTACAACCCACCCCAGCCCCTTACAGCTCTGGCTCCATTGTCCCCTTGCCCCAAAACAGAGAGAAAAAAAGAAAAAACACACAGCAATGCTTTTTGGGGTCCAAAACAAAGCACCAAGGGCAATGTTAATAAATATATAACATTAAGAGAGCTAAGTCTCCAAGGCATAGGGTTCACACTCCTTGGCCCAGGCCAGGCTGGTTCTCAGGAATGATTTGGTGTGTGCTCCAGCAACCTACAGAGGGAAGGGCAGCCCTGGGAGAACACCTGGGGCCTCAGGACTCCAATTCCCCAAGGAGGCTACAAGGTCAGGACCCATTGCTCCTCTTCCTCCTATCTGAGAAGGGAGTCTGACAAGCACCTCTATGAGCCTGGGTAATCTGTTGAGAGCTCAGAGATTCCTGCAGACCCTAGGATTGAGGACCCTTGGAAGGCTGAAGGCCTGGGCTACTTCCCAAGGGCCAGAGGGCCTAGGGCCATTACCTGGCCCCCTGGAGGTAGCAGAGAGAGTGGCTGGCCTGTCTGAGGCCCTGCAGCACCACGGGTCAGTGTGCTCTCCTCACCCCAGCTTGGGGGCTGAGGCCGGGCTGTCACCTTTGTCATCCCCTGGGCATTGGCTGAGCGGACTCTCTGGTCCCCAGAGCCACCCCTCAGAGCACCACACAACCCTAGCCTGGCTCAAGCCAAGCAGGAGAGGACCCCTGACTCCAGTAGGAGTAGACTTTGGCAGAGGGCAATGGCTGAAGGGCAGAGTCTGAGAAGTCATGTCTTGTGTGTCCCACCAGGCTGGCCTACTCCTAGCCCTGCAGGGCTAATTTCTGTTCCAGCCAGGGGTCCAGCACCAGTATGGAAACCCCTGATGATGAGGACTTGGGGACAAGCATACCCTGGGACCCCTTCTCTGTGGGCTGGGCGTACAACTGGAATCACCAGAAATAACAGAAGTGACATCCACAGAGTGGATCCACAGTGTGGCAGAGTGTGGACATGAACACTTCACTCCAGCCAGCAGAGGTGAACTGGCCTCTGCCCCCAGCCTCAGCTTGTGGAGCTGCATGGGGCTTTCAGCTGAGGACAGCTGGGCCTGAGGTAAACTTGTTTGCCCTCTGTGCTCACCGTACTTCAGGGAAGCTGGCCACCATGTTCGTTCCAGGTCCTTCCCCAGCCTGCCCTGTGAGCAGCCCCTACCTCCCTCTGCCTGCTTTGCCATTCTGGGGCCTGCACAGGGGTCCTCACAAGTCCTGGGAAAGTAGGCATCCCTGACAGCTCCCAGCATGAGCTTCAGATCTGCCTGGGGCCTGCTGGCTCTGGGGAAGGGTGCTGGCAGACCCTCGGCCCTGAGAGGCCCCAGGAGCCCCTGAGAGGTCCAGTCTGGGGACTGCTGGCTGAGGTATCTCTGGTTCGGGCTTTCCCTGATCTTCTTCCTCCCACCCTCTGTCACGGGGGAAAGAGCGTCACAGCCCCAAATAGGAACAAGAAGGCAAATAATTTAAAAGGAAGTCTGCGCTTGCCCCTGCCCTGCTCCATGAATCCTCTGAGCTGGGGTCGCTGGGGCAGCACACGGAGTGTAAACTTGACTGACAGGATGGCATGGCATGGCTCATGTCACTAGGGAGGTGGTGGGAAGGCTGGTCCCCGATGCCTCGATTCCTCTCTGGGCCGCCCTTGGTCCTCAGAGGCTGTCACAGCTGCTGGGGTCCAGCCCCAAGGTGGTGCCTGAGGGGTGGCAGGGGAAGTACCCCCAAATACTCTGGGGCTCAGGGTCTGTGGGACCAAGTAGGGCTGGGGGACTGAGGACCTCGTGTCTGGTGGCCCTGGGAGCTGGGTGGGTCGGCCATGCTGGTGGTCATCTGCTCCTTCTGGCTCCATGGTAGGCTCCATGATGTTGGGAGTGGCCTTGGGTTGTGCTAAGTGGCTCCCAGGAGTAGGGAAGGTGGGTGTGGAGGACAGGCTGGCGTTGGGGCCTGAGGCCTTTTTGGAGCAGGACTCACAACACAGCCGATGGTAGCCAGGGATGGCACAGTGGAGATCAAGCACTTCCATCTGGCAGAAGATGGACCTGTCCCCCACGCAGGGCTCCGCTGCACATACAGCACAAGGACGTGCCAGGGAATGCCCACCGGCCAGGTGACAGGCATCCCACCTCCCACTCACCCCCCAATCGCCCACCCTTCATCCCCAACCCTGCTGTATTCACTACTCTGCTTAGCCCAGGAGGTCCCTGGGCCACCTGGCAGAGAATGAGCCCTTCTATATGGAAGAGTAACTGAGCCCCCGGAGAAGCAGATCTCAGTGGGATCCCCGCTCACAAACGATCCAGACCTACTGCACCAGGGGATCCAATATGCGGGAAAACCCCAGAACTGGGGCCCTGTGTGATTCATCCACAGACTTGGCTGCTCCAGAATTACCTGGCAGCTTCAGCACAGGCCGTGCCTGCCTCTGCCCCAGTGAGTCTACCCTGCAGCCAAATGCAAGGACCCTGTTCTGGATGGAAACAGGAACCCTTACCCCCCCAATCAACCCAAAGGGTCTAACCCCTCCAGCCGCAGTCAGGCCAATGCCCAGGGAGCTCACACCCAGGTTAACAAGCAGATCAATGTCTTGCCAGCAATGAGTACAATCTGGATCACTAAGCCCTCCACCACTAACTTTGCAAGCAAGTAAATTGAGATTTAAGTTTAGGTTAAAATATTGTAGATAGGTAAGTTAATTAGATATCTTGTAGGCAGTTAGGGCCAGCCCACAAGGGGCCAACATGGAGGACAGTCAAGGAAGGAGCCAACATGGAAGACAATCAAGACACATTCACTGAAGGTTAGAATTGTAAAAGGAGAGAAACTACCACAGCCATGTAGGATGAATAGCAGTGATTGATATTCTAAATAGGTATCAATCACCTGGGTGGGGGACAAAGATCTTCCAAGAAAGATCCCTGACCCAACCCTTTCCACAGAAAATCCTTGCTCATTCCTTACACTCTTACTAAGTGACTTGTTTCCCCATTGGATCCCCATTTAATCAATATTACCTAATCGACTATACTTGTCATAATCTTATTGGTTGTTAATAGTTTTGTCAACCTTGTGATTTGTCATTGGATCAATGTTACCTAAGCGACTGTGCTTGTAATCTTACTAGTTGATGACAGTTTTGTCCCATTTTGAACCCGCCTCACCTCATGGTTTTGTCCCATAAAACACCTTTGAGAAGTTGGGTGAGTGGGCAATCCATTTTCCAGTCCCCCTTCTGTCTTAGACAAGAAGCTACCTTTTTCTCAATAAATTTTTCCTACTCTTAATGTTACTCCATTGTTTCTAGAATTCATTCTTCAATTTTAGAGAACACAAACTCACATTTCTCATACCTAGCAGGTTTGGGAGTTACATCTCTTCCCCCTATATCAGAAACACTGTGAGGCCTTGGATAAGTGTTAGACAAAATGGCCACAGGGAGGTCTGTTACTCAAAATGGCACCCCCCTCTCGTAAGCGGGTCATTTCCTCTCCAGGAAAGTGGAACTGAACTCATCTGCCAATAAGTTTAAACTCCGTTACCCACCCCAACGATATGACCAATCACTGCCCCTCCACAATGCTCTCCCAACTACAAAATCCTATATAAGCTCTACCTCACCAACCTCATGCTCTCTCTTGCCATTGTGTGAGACAGCCCAGCAGCTCTCCCCCAATAAATCCCTGCCTCGGGTGCTCCTGCTTCAGCTCGATTTCTTTCAATAAGTCCCCCAAATTCTCCAAGCCTCAGTTTCTTTGTTTTTTAAAATAAGTAATGGAAGATAACATTACAATTATAAATGACACTTATAAAGTGGCCAGAATAGAAGGGTGCTCATGATACTAGTTTTCTTTGCTTTAAGCAGCATCTGAACACGTTTCTGTGATTAATGCAGCCAGGGCCCTCTAGGCAGAATGCCAAGGCAAGAAACGTGGCTTTCTTCTAGTTTGGCCAAAGACAACTGGGGGCAGGGAGCATAGGGAAACATCAGAGAAAATGCAAACCCAGTGACCTCTAGGTGGCATCAAAAGTCCAGGACCAGAATCAGGACCCCAGCATTTGCTTTTAGGAGGAAAAGAAGGAAGAAAATCCAGGAAAAGGAGCTGCCTGAGCTTCAGCCCAAGGAGCAAAGAAGCAGAGGTTGAGGGATTTGCACAAAGTCACACAGCCACACCTAGTTTTCTAAGGAGGAGTTGGAGTCTAATCTTTCTGTTATTCATCTTGTCAGACCCTGGTTCTTGGCAGGGTGAGAAAGAGAAAGAAAGAAAGAACCTAGGAAAGGAGGGTGGACCACATAGCTTGCTGTATAACAGGTGTTCGGCAAATTTTCATTTGTGAATGAATGAATGGAGAGGGGGATGAACTGACCAGCTTCTAGTCACAAGACAGAGGGAAACTGCTCCTCCTATTGTGTTGCTGTTAGCAGAGCTGAGAAGTCATGGAGCAGTACAGCAGCATCCTCACTTCCCAGCTACAGACTCAGACTGCACGCCGGGTCTGTTCCACTCGCTACACAGTAGTATTTGGGACCCCCCAAAAGGTTCAGGGACAGAGAGGGGTCCAGGGGCTGCACTTACTTGGTGATCTCTTGTTCATGGGAGGCAAAGTCCCGGACTCTGACACTTGCTGTCCCTCTAGGGTCACGAGCTCCTGGATCTCTGCCGTTGCTGTGGAGTTCTGGAGATTTCCTAGAGTAAGGAGAAGCAGCCTCAGTACTGGCAGCACCTGTAATCCAATATGCTCAGGACCAGAAACATTTTGTAGTTTGGATTTTTCTTCACATTTTAGAGTATTTTTATATATGTAATAAGATAAAAGGACAGGACCCAAGTCTAAACATGAAATTCATTTGTTTCTTATATATATAGCATGAATATAACTGTATACAAATATTTCAAATCATTATTATAATAGACATCAATAATTGTTGAATTTGTTTTAAAATTTGAAATTATGAACTATACTACTTAGAGCTATTATAATTATCCATTTTAAATTTTAATAATTTTGAGAATGAAACAGAGCTTGAGTATCACAGCGGAAGGAAGAGTCCTTTTCCCTTGGGGATGCTGACTAAATTGTGTGCTCTGCATCTGTGTTTTGACCTGGACCTGTTCCTATGAGGTCAGGTATGCAATTTTCAACTTGCAGCATCATTCCAGCCCTCAAAAAGCTTTAGATCTTGGATTCCAGATGTTTGGATTTAGGGGTATTCAACCTGTATTTGGGATTTCTGTGGGCCTAGACGCAAGGGCTGGGTGCAAGTTCAAGGCCAGAGGAGCTGCGCCAGGCCTCCCCATCCCCAGCTCACCTTCACAGGCGGGCAGGCTGCAGACCTGCGAGGTGTCTGGCTTGTCCCCCTCACACTGCCTGAGGCTGTTGGCGGTGGTCCTGCACACCACCTGCCGCTGCTGGACGCCTGCTCCACAGGTGGCAGAGCACTGTTGTGGAGAATGGGGACCAGGGTGGTGTGGGGAGAGACAGGATGACCAGTGAGGTCAGAGTACAGCCAGAGCCCAAGGTCAGAGGCAGGAGCCACGTCTTCACTCGATGTGCAAGGACTGCTTCTAAATATAGCCTCAGCAGAACACCATGTCCGGCCTCAGATTCTCCTTAACCAGAGGTAGAGCTGCCACCCAAGCTCAGGGCCCCATGGGCCCTTCCATAACCTAAACAGTGAACCCCTGGCTTGGGAGGGGACTTCATTCCAGCTACACCCACCTGTGTCACTGTGCCTGGTCTGTGCCCAGGTTCTCAAATATCCCATGTATCACACGACAGCTCCTGTTGTGATCCATCATGTGGTGTGAGCTAGGGCAGGACAATCTACTTGCTGAGCCTTGTTGAGGGCAGGTAGCTGGATTGTGGTACCTGCTGTCCCCGACTCAGTTCCCAATTCCATAACCCAAGAGACCTAAGTGACGGAAGCTCTAAGGACCCTTCTATCTCTGACAGTCAATGACCTCATGACTCGATTTACCCAACACTGGCTCACAGAGACATGTTTACAGTGTCTTCTTCCTCAGAGGGGAAAGGCATAGGGCAGAAGACAGACTGTAGGTGCAAGGGCCGCTACACACCCTGTCCCCTGCACCTGACACACTTCCTACTCTGCTAAGTGGGTTGGCGGGAGGGTCCCAGGTGGCAGGACAAGGACCCTAGGAAGGCAAGCTTGCCCAATGTGACTGGGTCGCTTTCTAGGCACTGACCACAGCCTCTCTCAGTAGACAGGAAAGAGCTTGCATACTGGGGCATGTGACCCCTGAGTGAAACATCAAGATCAAGGGGCCACCATGGGACAACCATGACTCATCCTCCTGGGACAAATGACAGACCAAAGTCCCACAAAGACCAGCCCCCAACTCTGGAGCACTGGCCAGCCTCACAGGGACTCTGTCTTCCACTTCCTCATCTCTGTTAGTTTATCTCTGGCACCTTCACGGACCAGCAATCTTTCTGTTTTGTATCAAAACAAATGAAGTGGTAAGTTATGGAGGAGAATGTGAGACCTCAGTTGAGTACAGATATTTTGTTATTTATTCATTCATTCACTCGTGTATGCTGGGGATAGAACCTGGGGCCTCATACATGCTGGGCAAGTGCTTTACCACTGAGCAACGTACAGCCCCCAGCCTCAAGTGGGGACTTTTGGTTCTTTAAAATTACTCTATTATGTACTATTTAAAGCAGGCCCTCCCTGACTACCCTTGGTCTTTGGTCACATTCCTGCAGCCCTGCACAGCTCCAGCTGGCCGATCTGTGAATGCTATTTTTGTCACTGGTTTATGTGTTTATTATGTCTCCTTCACAGGACTGTAAGCTTCAGGTGGAACCATGTCCTGGTTGATGCTGGGTTCCTGTCATGCTTTGTACAATGCCTGGCATGTAAGCATTTCTAGAAGGTAAGGATGTGCTTTAGTTTGCTCCTGTGGGATGCAGGGCTGTTTCCTGTGGCTCTTGGTGCCCTGTGAGCTTACAGCAGATGTGAATGGCCTAGCACAGAGCCACGAACAGTGTATATGGGAGTAATACCATGTTGTTCTGAGGACACCCCAGATCAGATGTGGGAAGGCTTGGACAGAATCTCTCTGCCTGCACAGAGCACCAGGAAATCCCTTTGAACCTTACTCCACCCAGACCTGCCTCTTTCCTGAGTGCCTCTGGCATGCTGAAGACGACTCACCTGGGACCAGGCTCCCATCCGCCACTGGGCTGGGCAGGGAATGCGGAGGCAGGGCCTCCGGGCCTCAGGCCGGGCACCGGGACAGGCCTTGGCTGGCAAGGCCTTACGAGTGCCATTGGAGAGGGGCAGCAGGCACTGTACACCCCGAGTCTGCACCCCCAGCTTCCCGCAGCTCCGGCTGCAGGCAGCCCATTCCGCTGTCACCCACCTGAAGACAGACAGGACGTAAGTTAGAGGGGAAGTAGACCAAAAGGACACTTCCTCCCAGGTGCCACCTCCCACCCCTGGAGAGACACAGATGAGAGCTGGAGAGTCCATTTGGCATCAGAATGCACAGGACCCAGACAATTGTCCACCTGGCTCTGCAGCGACCTGGCTGTGTGACCTCAGCAAGGTTAGTTCTCTCCTGCTGCTTCAAGAGAGGCGGGATAGTATACCGAAGCCTGGCACCTACGTGTTCTTGTGCAAGCTATTAGCCCCACTAAGGCTCGGTGACCCCTCTTTGGATCAGGTTTCAACATCCCTTAGGTATCTGAATGCCTCCCACGTGCTGGGACTGTCCTGGGCACTGAGACTTGGCAGCGCACAAAACAAACCAAAGCCACACTTTCCCAGATAACCCGCTCCTATAGGGACAAGAGGGACACCATCTTCACCCCCCACCCCAGCCTCATTACCCACCAGCTCCAAGGGTCATCTGCAAGCATTTTAGTAGCCCAAGCCAAGGGGTACTAAACTGCCAAGCCAAGTCCTGCTCTTTCTCAGTTTTCTGAGACCTTTTAGTAAACGGGCTCTTCCAGGCCCTTTTTCCAAGCCAACCTGTTCCTTTAAAAAACAAAGAAAATTCCCAAACCACCAGGATCTCAGGTGGTTAGCCCGCACGCAGGCTCTGTGGTCACGTCTGTGGGGTTAGTCTGAATGGCAGGGTGAAGGGACAGCACAGAGGGTGGGTACAGGACGGGCTGGATACCACAGCCTGGGCTGGGCATAGCATGGCCACAGCACACTCATGCTGGCCACCAGCTCCCACCCTGACTCTGGATTATATGTCCACTCCGGCTCTGACCTAGTGTCCATCGCAAGGCAGCGCTCTCACCGCTCCCTGAAAGTCCCTCCAAATGACCCCCAGAACATGACCCTGTGCTCAGAAGAGCCTGGATCCTCAGGCTGGGGAATCCCGAGTGTGGGATAGATGACGCTGGGGGCTGGCAGGCCAAGTGTCCTTGGTGGACAGCATCCTGGTCTGGGGACTGGCGTCAGCAAGCACAGAATCCACTGTGTATATCTGAGCTTCCTGCCTGGGAGATTCTTCCTTCTTCTAGGAGTGGAAATTAGTGACCCAGAAACCCCAGAGGGCGAGGCTGCGCTTGGAGAGTGGGTGCTGCCCGAGGCAGAGCCTCTGGCATGGGCTGCTTTCTGCTACCGAAGCCTGGCTGCTGGGCTGTGACTCTGGGAAGGTGAGCAGCCCCTCCTCCTGGGTCAGGACAGTGAGAAGCAGGGGCCAAGCTCCAGAGCGCTCACCCAGGCTGGGGGCACGGGTGCTGGTTGCAGCGTCGGCGGATAGGCTTGGGCCTCTTCCGGGGGTCACACAGGTGCTGCTGCACCATGTGGTGGTCCCGTCTGCGCCGGCAGCCGTACTTAGTGAACTGGATACCTGTGAAAGGTAGGCTGCTGTGGGTCCTTTCTGGGTCCTCCTCTGGCCTGTCCAGGTCTGCAGGCAGGGGACCTTCTGGAGAGCCTGGGGGGCAATCCCACCTCCCTGGTGCCTTTGCGCCCCCTCAAGCCCAAGGCACTTTCTGCCTGCCTTGATCAGGACTGTCTCCTGCTCCCTGGTGCAGCACTGGCAGGCAGTGGCTTTGGATGGCTGCCTGTTCCCAGTGGGCCAGCTCTCATAGGTAGAGACCCTGCCCAGGGCACCCCAGCCCATCCCTAGCCCCTGTCCACACACAGATCTTCCAGGGGAAACAGAGGCATGAGAAGGGCCATGTCAAAAGGAGACAATGCCAGGCTCCCACCCCTCCTGGGTCCTCTCCTCCCCAGAGACCCTGCTGCCCCACTGGGGACTGGGGGTTAGGAGAGCCGGCACCTCCTCCGCAGGCCTTGGTGCAGGGGGCCCAGCTCTTGAGTGCCCACTCGTAGGTGTCTGTCTCCTCCAGGAGCACGTTGTTGCTCCCGATGAGGGGCAGCAGGTCCTCGTGAATGACGTACTTGTAGGCCAGGCTACCTCGGGGGCTACCCTCAGCTGGGGGGAGCACCTGAGGGCAGACGGGGAGCAGGTGGCACAGGACCAGAAAGAGCAGCAGGGCAGGGATGGGGCCAAAGAGAAGGATGTGGGTTAAGGACAGGGATGGGGACAGTGCCAAGTATGGCTACGATGGGAGGTGGCAGCCATATGACAAACTCCTGCTGCCCAAACTAAGTACCTGCTATATGCCAGGCCTGAGAGCAGCTGGTCAGTACCAGGCCTGTGAATGCTTTTCCCTCCCATACACCTATGTCCTAACGAGGGCAGGACCCATGCATGTCCTTGGGTCTTTTTCTCACTCCCTGACTTTGAAAGATGTCAAGAAGCACAGCATGGATGCCAGACCCTTGTCAGATACATGATCTGCAAACATTTTCTCCCACCCTGTGGTCTTCCGACTTCTTAAGAGCATGTTTTGGCGTACATTTTCCATTTTGGTGAAATCTAATTTATCAATTTCTTCTTTTGTTGCTTATGCTTTTGGTAGTATATCTAAGAATCTAAGTCATAAAGATTTACCCCTCTGTTTTCTTCTAACAGTTCTATGGTTTCAGCTCTTATATTTAGGGCTTCGATTTGCCTTGAGTTAATATTTGTGTTAGGTATGAGGTAGAGATCTAGCTTCATTCTTTTGCGTGTGAATATCCAGTTGCCTCAGCACCATTTGTTGAGACTCTTCATTTCCCTTGAAAGACCTTGGTACCCTCGTTGAAAATCAGCTGCTCCCAGATATATAGGTGGTCAATAAATATAAAATGAATAGAAAATAAATGTTGGATGGAATTAAAATGGTGACACAATAGCCACAGACCCCACCCTCTAGGACCTCCCTGATTGGGGAGGGCAACACTAAGAACAAACCCTGTCCAAGGTCTCCATGGTGCTAACCAAATCTGAGGGCATGTGGACAGAGTTCTCACGAGCTGGTCTGCTTGCTTAACCATCCTGGCTCCATGAGCCCTGGCCCAGGCTGAGGAAGGGGACCTGGGCAGAGATGGGCCCTAGCCAGGACAATGGCTCTGTCTCCTTCTTAGAAGGTTGGTACTGCCAGATGGCACCCCCAGAGCAGCTGCCTTAAAGGCTTGAGAAAGCCACTTTAGGACTCACTCATGCCACAATGCATCCTGATGCTGAAGGATGCCTGATGACCTGGGGCAACCACCCTGAGCCCTGCCTGATGCCTGCCCCAGGCCCCATTTCCGACCCTGGGTGAAGAACAGACTTCCTGCATGTGGCCTCCCAGGGTCTAGCAGAGGGGACAGCCTCTGCCCTCCTCACCTGGCATGCTGCCAGCTTTTAAGCACAAATGAGGAGCTGCGCAAGAGTCGGTGCCTTGGCCTCCTGCAGGCATGGGAACTGGCAGCTTCTACCAGGCTGTGCAGGCAGCAGACAGCACAGGACAAGGGGCAAGCATGGTCCACTGCCGGGAATGGGGCTCACCAGGACAGCAATGGCTTCGGGCAGGGGCCCACTGGTCTTGAGGCTGTCCTTGGCATCTTTCACCTCATGCTCCCACTCCAGGCCCAGCGCAGTGAATGTCCGGCTCAAGGCTTCCTTGCCCTTGGGGTTGAGGATGAAGCTGCCGGTCACCTGGTTCTTCACCGCTGGCCGGGGGAGAGGGGCACACAGATTTCTACTTCCTCCTAAAGGGACTGGTGAATATGACAACAAAGACCTTCCCAGCAGGCCCTTTGAGGCTCCCCTGTCTGCCTGCCACCCCTCCCACCTGAATCCTTCCACTGCACAGGTCCACACAATGCCTCCTGCACACACTTGTCCTGCCTCTGGACCCCAGAGGTGGTGTCCACCACTGCTCCCACACTCACTGCCTCCCTTCTTCCTGACTATGCTCCAAATAGTTACAGCTCAACGTAATCTCCTCCTCCAAGAAGCCTGCTTTGATTGCCCCACCCTCAGGGATGCTGCCCTCCCTGGAGCTTCTGTAGCAAGGCGTAGAGGTGACAAGTTCAGGCTCTAGAGTCACAGACACCATGCGGAGTGACTTAGGCCCCCAGGCTGCCTCAGTTTTCCCAACCATAAAATGGGATGACGGTATCCCTCATAGATCATCGTGAGGCTTAAATGAGATCATGGATAAAGTGTGGTTTCAGTTTGGGCAGGGCTATGGCCTTCACTGCCAAGGCTGCCACCACCCTGGGCTTCTGCAAAGAGCACATACCCCAGTAGACACACACACCCAGGCATGCATCACACACACACACACACACACACACACACACACACACTCTCACACTTCACACATGTGCAGAGGGCCCACCATGTACCTCACACAACCCTGGGCAACTCCAGCTTCCAGCTCGCAGTCACCTCTGCTCCTGTGCCTGTAGATTCCCCACACGCTCCCACTCCACCTGCCCCTCTCCAGACAGCCTTTTACTTCTCCATAGGAAGCAGCTCTTGGCACCCAAGGAATGTTCCCCATCTATGGGGGCCAAGGAACCAAACTTCTGTAGGCAGAGCAGGTGGAAGGGGCTGGCTGCTAACACTCAAGAATCATCATCCCAGGGAGGCAGCAAAATCAGCGTCAGAGTAATCCCCCTCCCTCCCACACCAATTTCAGCACAGCCCCCCACAACCTGGCAGGCACAGTGGGCAGGAATTATCTGAACCAATGTCTTACAAACTCATGCTCACTGTAGCAGAGGGCCAGGATGGGACACAAGAGTCCCACGCCAGCTCTGCCCCTAGCCCGCAAGGGTGAATTAGAGCACAAGAGGGCCTAAATTCATGGCAGGCCTCGGTTTCCACCTGTGCCTATTGCCTGTGTGTACCATGTCCTTCCCACTGCCTCCAGAGCAGGTTAGGAACCAATCAAGTTGTGCTAAGGAGAGACAACAATGCGGACGTCTTATCCAGGCAAGGCACATTCTCCAGGAGGCTTATTGATAATGATCTAAAATACAACTGTCAGCATTTTTATATTTGAGCTTCCCAAGACATGTCATGCTTCGTGTTAGTGTTTATGATGGAGCAGGTGCCACGGCAGTGTGACTCGGTGGGCATAATAGGTTAGTGGGGACCATGCCAAGGTGACAGCACAGCCCACATGCCTTCTGGAAGGGATCTGAACACAGATCCCCATGGGAGATCCCAGCTACTGCAGAAGCAGCCCGCTGCCCACAGCCCACCAGGCCCTGTTCCACACCATGCTGAAGGGTTTGTAATTGAGATAAAATCCACCACATACAATTCACCCTATTAAAGTGTGCAATTCAGTGATGTTTTAGTACATTCAGCCATCATCACTATGCAATTCTAGAACATTTTCATCACCCCGAAGGAAACCCAATACCCATTAGCTGTCACCCCATCTCCTCCCCATAACTCCTGGCACCCGTGAATCTATTTTATGTCTCTGGCTTTGCCTCTTCCTCCAATTTGCTTTCAGCAAAAACAAAACAATAAAAACATCTCTCACATCATGTTAATATTCTTGTAACTGGAATTTTTTGTTTAATTCATTTTGGGGTTCTAATTTTTAACCTGTCTTGGACCTGTAGCATACAGAGTAGATACCTGGATTAGTGACTCTGAGTTTAAGTAGCATTAAAATGGGAATAATTGAAGAACACATGTGGTGGACTGCAGAAATGGTCCTCAATTCCTCCCATTCCTAACTGCAATGTGGCAATGCTCCCTTTCATGGCTTGACCATTTCTTCCATCACGGGATTGGAGTTCTACAAGGGTGTGTGTGTGTGTCTGTGTGTGGCTACAACCCCAGTCATTTTTTTTTTTTTTTCTCTTCAGACAGAGTCTTGCTAAGTTGCCCAGGCTGGGCTTGAACTTGGAATCTTCCAGCTTCATCCTCCCACAGTGGCGTGCCCATGTGATGTGGGCCAAAGTAACATTAGAAATGAATGCAAGCAAAGATTTGAAAAGTGCTTGTACTCTTGTGCTATTACTGAGGACCACATGACAGACACCAGGTGAATATCCCCTGGTTAGCCTGTTGGAAACATGGCTGTGCCACCCTAATGACCTGAGCTGACAGCCAGTACTAACCCCATGCGTACTAGGCCAGCCAGCTCCCAACAGACCCACCAGCTGACAACATCTGTATGGGTCCACACAGGGAGCTCATAGAACTAGCAATTATTCCAAGACCTTACATGCTGTGGTGGTAAGTCATGTAGCAACAACTGACCCACGCACTCTGTGACAATGACTTTCCTTTAAAAGCCATCTATGTGCATGGGAAATCTGAGCAGTGGTTGCCTAGGGGAAGAAACTGCCCCTGAGGGACAGAGATGGGGGGCTGTTCACTAGATCTTCTTTTAGACCTCCTGAAATGAGAATCACCATTCAGCACAAATTTAGAAATAAGAAGGGTCCTCTCTCCATGATTCAAGCCCGTGGAACTCTACCTGCACTGGAACCCTGCCCTGGGCTGTCCCAGGATCCCGAACCTCAGGGCACCCACACTCACCAATGCGGTGGGGGGCCTTTTCCAGCGTCTCGATCTGGATGTGTCTGGCACCCGCTGGTATCTGCACCAGTTTGAGAGCTGCTGCCACAAAGGAGGACACGGGATAGCAGGGAATGTCCTGAGCAGGGAGCCCCTGCCCAGCACCCCACCCCACTGAGGACCCAGGAGCATCTCATTAGCAGATGCTCTCCAGTCCTCTTTCCTAGTCTGCAGATTGCGGGTGGGACCCTGCAAGGGCCATGGCATGCACACATGTGTGTCTCTAGGATTCCGCACCTTCCTGACTCTCTTCTTTCACATCTGCTCTTTCCCCTCCTTCTTGCTCCTCTGAATTCTCTCTCCATCTTGCTTCTCACACTTAAGCTACTGTAGGCATTTAGATAAAATAGGCCATGGGGATCCCGCATGGCCACCTTGATTCAAGACCTTTCTAAGAGTCATCAACCCTACAATGAGACAGGCTCCAGGGTTCCTCTGCCTGTCAGAACCATGGCCTGGATCAAGGGGAGAGGCTACCCGAGGGTCACCCAGCCCCAGCCTGCTCACCTGCCTGCTTGGAGGCTTTGCCCAGCGTCCCCTTCACAGTCCTGCAGTGGGAGTTGTCACCGCCACAGACTCCGCACTTATCATCTGCCTTCATGGACCCCACCTCCTTGTCACAGCCGATGGGCTGAGGCAGAGGTGAGGCAAATGGGAGGAGCATTCCACCCAGGCTGGCAGCCCCTGCTCCCTTCCTAGTCTCCAGGCCCTCCCTGGAGAGGAACCCTGGCCCAAAGCCCTCCCAAGACAAGGCCCTCCCCCAAATTCACCATGGGACCTAAACCTGGCCAGTCGATTCCTGCGGTCTCCTCTCCCGGAAATGGGGCTGGGCAGTAAGTGACCCCTTTCCAGTACCCCAGGGCTGTACAGGGACCCAGGGGCTTCCTGAGTGCAGCAGACATGGCCACACAATCTCCTATGGAGCATGAGGACAGCACTGCAGAGCATCCCCCGGATGGCACCCACCACACACTGGCCGCGGGCACAGACACTGTACGGGTCTCGGTAGCTGCAGCGTGTCCCGTCGTGGACCACCTGGTTCATGTATACCACTTCACCCGTGTCCACCGACTGGCAGATCAGCTCACACTTCTGAGTGTCTGTGGGAAAAGGGACCACGCTGAGCCTCAGCTGGACTGCCAGAGAGCAGGCAGCCCAGGATGACACTGGTGCGCAGCCCAGCTAAGACGGTCTAGGGTTGGCCTGGGGCAGGAGAGGGAGTACTCTTCCTGGAGCAGAGACTTAAGACCCCTGCTGAGGCACTTACTGACTAGGTCAGGACCTGGGCCAAACGTTCTCATGTTTTCTATTACTCTTATTCCTGATGAGTAAAATGCCACATCACTTGGTTACTGAGAAAAATCAAGTGACAAAATAGTAAGAATCATAGTAAGCCAATGCTTAGTGCTTACTGTGTACTGGCTATTTCCAAAGCCTTCACACACCCTTGATATGCAACCCTAAATGCTTTTCATGAATTAGTTCATGTAACCCTCTCAACACCTCAATAAGGCAGATTCTAGCACGACAGAGGAGGAAACTGAGGACCAGAAGTTAAAGAACTTGCTTGTGGCTACACAGTGAGTAGTTCAGCGGGATTCTAACCTGGGGGCTTGAGGGGCAGACCTCTACCCCACGTCACCGGGCACACCCATCACAGCTTTGGTGCATCTGAACGTGTTCACACACACATAAGATGGCAGTGTCAAGGTCAAGCCCAATGCTGCTTGGATGAGAGCTGCGAATGGAGCTGTGATAAGACAGGGGAAAGGTCCCTTCCCGTTCTGCAGTGAAATGTTCTCCTACTCAGGCTGCTGATGTCCTAAAAAGGAGGTTCCAGAGAACATGTAAACACTCGCTGTGCTTCTTAGAAACAAGGCCAGGGCTTAACTGATTTCCTGTGATTTGTCTACAAGTCCTGGGAAAAGCCCAAAGTTCAGCTGATTCCCCAGCCTCCCTGCTGCCCTCCACACACCATGGCTGCTTGTTCAGGTTCTGATGGGACCAGAAGGCTTCCAGAGTGACCCTCTCCTGCAGCCCATTCCTAAGGAACTTAGTTGTTCCTGCTCCAGGTCCCAGACCTCACAGGACACCTGATGAATTCTTGCCTCCAGCACTCGGGACTCCAGGCTGGAGCCAAAACGTCCAAGATGGCCTTGGATCTCCTGCACAGGACTCAGATTCCCAGTGGGACCTGGGCCTGGGGCTCCAATACTCTGGAGGTCAGGCAGGGTCCCGACCAGCACACCCAGGCAGGTGATAGCAGGAGAGTGGTGAGCTCCTCAGAATGGGAGGAGTCCAACCAGAAGGAAGAACACTCCCAGCAAGGGTGCCCAGAGGAGTCTGCAATGACAGGCCCCTGAGGTCCCTTCCAGCTTGAGCATCCGGGCATTCTAAGCCTGAGTCAGAGTGTCCTTTCTGATGCCTTGATATCCCTCCACCTTTACTGGTGGGAGCACAGGAGGGTGGCCTCACATGGCCCCAATGAGTGCCCAAGACACTAGGGGTGGGGAGGCACTCACCATCATCCGGCTCATAGGGGACCCAGCTGTGCTTGGCATTCTGGTGTATGTAGTAGGAGTTGCGCTTGGCACACTGCTGGGCCCGGAAGTCCTCGTAAGGCCCAGGGCAGTCCTCCCTGTTGCAGATCTGGTACTCGAACAAGGGTCCTGAGCATGGGCGGCCTCCATAGGCTGGGCTGGATTGGCACAGAGAGACCTGGTGACCTAGCTGGCTGGGAAGGCCGGGGCTGGGCTGGCTGCCAGGGGCAGCATCACAAGAGTTCCACCAACTCAGGGGCTAGAGAGGGACCTGCAGTATGGCTGCTGAGCTCAGAGACTGCAGGACACCTCCCTCAGGAGGAGGGGTGTCCAAGTCCTGGCTGTGCTGTGCCTTAATTTCTCCTTAAAAAGAGGGACCATAATATCTCTTTTTTTTGGTAGCAGGGATCGAACTTGGGTCCTTGCGCTTGCGAGGCAGGTTGCCAGAACCACTGAGCTAAATCCCCGGCCCACTCCTGGTACATCTGAGAAGAATGATAAGAAAGAGTGTTCTATAAAGCAATTTATACTCTTCTCTCTGTTAAACCAAGAGCACTAGGTGAGACTCCAAAGTATTCAAGTGCTAATCGATACAAAGTTTCCAAGGTTAATAGGTGCTGCTCACAGATGCTGAGAATCATGCAGGCTTATGCACCTAAGTGCTTAGCATCCCGCCCGGCTCTGACAAAGTGCTCCTCACACTTTGTAAAACCAATAATTATAACAGCAGCTATCATCTATTATATGCTCCCCCTGTGCTGGACATGGTGCCTAGGCCACACATATTCTTTCATTTAAGCTTCATAAAATAAAACAGTTATTATTATAGGGAAGCTCAATCACAGCTTTGATCAAGGACATAACTGTTAGTCCTGACTGCAGGGTGGGTGCTGCTATAGATTCCTATCACCTTGACTTTTGTTTCTTCAACAAATGAAAATTACAAGGCAGACTATTTGGCTTCTATTTGCAGCAGCCCAGTATAGCTGCTTCTTTAGGGAGTGAGCTTCTTATCTCTGCAGAATATGAATGGCCACTACTGAGGATCCTGTGATCTGCCATTCATCACACTACAGGAGGGACTGAGCCGGGCCCTGTCAGTATAGAGGTCCCTAGGGCCAGCTGACACGTAAGGCAGCCTCAGCCAGTCTGCTGCCCTAAGCGAGCTCCTTCAGCTTAGGCAATGGGACTGTGGTGAGTTGAGGCTCACGAGTTCCAAAGCCATGGACTGGGGGAGGAGGTCCTGCAGAGCAGATGAGGAGGGACCAATAGATGTCACCCCAGAATGCTGACATTTGTGTGGGGACTGAGGGGATTTGATGTTAGAGGTAGGTTAAGAAAATTGAAGGAAATTTTGCCCCATGTGATAGAAGATAAAGTCGAGGGTCACGTCCAACACGTGTTGATCAGTGTTCACTCAGAGTTTAGCTGGAGGATCAAGGTCACTGGAGGACTGGTTAACTGGCAGTCTCGGGCCCACCCAGGTTCTGGACATCTGCACCACAAGCATTTGAGCATCACTAGGTTGAACACATTCATAGAGGCCAGATCTGATTGGTTACCAGCAAATGCAGGTTGTGTGATCAGACCCACCCCAGTTTTGGGTCCTCATCCATACAGTACATGACATTTGGGGGACATTTGCTCACTCCCACACCCTGTCTCCCCACTGCCTTCCCTTCCATGCCCTTCCGCCCCAGAGAGGGGTCCCCTGCCCTGCCCAACCCAGGGAAGCACACTCACGGCGGATTGTCACAGCTCCGACTGCGTGATTGCACTCCGCCCCCACACGACCGAGAACACGACCCAAATTTGCTCCAGGAGCTCCAGCCTCCATCCTGGCCATAAGTCTGCTCCGGTGATTTCCAGATGCAGTGACCTTTGAAGCACCACTGGGGTGGAGCAGAGGGCATGAGGTCACCCTGGGCCACTGCAGCAGAGCCTGCCAGGGAGGCTGCTTGAGCAGGCAAACAGCACAGCTAGAACACCACAGGGAGTCCAGAGAAAGAGATGCCAAGAGAAAGAGCCTGGCAGCGGACAGAATCCCACCGCTCCCATGAGCTGAGTAACCTCAGACCAGGGGCTCAGCTTCCTGAGGCTCCTCAAGGGTACAATGTGGAGAGCTACACCCACCCATAGCACTCAGTGCCTGGCACATGCAGCCCTCCAGAGGCAGATATTATTTCACGAGATTAATGATGATAATAAATGTGCAATTATTTTATTCATCACCCCAGGAGAAATAAAGGACACAATTTTTCCACACTATCTAGAGCTGATCTTGGCTCTGTGCCTTGAGTCACCTTCCAGAAGCTACAAGCAGATGTGTCCCTGGGAGGCAAGAATCTGTCCCTGCAGTGGAGTGAGTGTATACATTAAGTCAACAAGGCCTGCATTTGAATCTCGGCTTGGCAATTACTGGTTATGTGTGGCCACTTCACCTTGCTGAGCCTCAGTTTACTAACCTGTTAAATGGAACTGTTCTGTAAGAGCTGAAGGCACGAACTCTACAACAGCCTGAGGACTGGACCAGGTTCTCAAATAAGGGCTCAACTAAAGGCAACTCCCTTCCCTTTTGCTACAAGGTAACATGGATGCAATATAGAAAGCTCTCTGGGATTTTCTGGTACCAGGGATCGAACTCAGGACCTTGCACTTGCCAGGCAGGCATGGCGCCACTGAGCCACATACCTGGCCCTTCTCTGGGATTTTCTAAAGAGAAGGCAGCAGTTCTCAACCTTAGAGCCTCAGGGGAACCATTAAAACTCCAGGTGCTGTCACTTCCCCCAGCCCAATGGAGTGAAAATCTCTAGAGGTAAGGGCTTTAGGAAGCTATGAGATGCCACAAAGTCCCCCACTTCAAGTGTACAATTCAATGATCTTTTAAAAAATAAATTCACAGTTGTGCAACCTTCACCACATCCAATTTTGGAGCATTTCCCCAAAGATCCTCTCTGATCATCTGCAGTCATTCCCTGCTGGGGCGGGGGGGGGGGGGCGTGTGTTAAACTCCCCAAAGACTCAAACACACAGCCACATTTGAGAACCACTGACTAAGCATTTGTGCAAAACCGACTGGGGAGCACCTGGGACTCTGAAAATACCCTGGAAAATGTCAGGGGTGGACAGACCGGGAAGAGGGCCTACAAGGTTTGGAGCCCACTGGACTGGCTGCCCAGGCCCACAGGAAGCCACACCCATCTATGAGGCGCAAACCAGAAGACGCCCAGCAGGACAGAGGTCAAGTGTCAGAGGGCCGAGGGCAGGTGCTCCATGCTGGGCTCACAGCTGAGGCTAAGCAAAATCCCTGCCTCCCGCTTTCTCTCTCTTCCTCTCTCTTTTGGTGCAGTACTGGAGAACAACCCCAGGTCCTCTGCACTGAGCTATATCCCCAGGCCTTTTTTCTTTTTTTATTTTTGAGGCAGGATCTCACTAAGTTGCCCAGGCTGGGCTGGAACTTGCGATCTTCCTGCCTTGGCCTCCCCGGGTGCTGAGATGGCAGGTGTGCACCACCACACTTGGCTGCACAAGCCTCTTAGCACTTGCATCTTCTCAGCTCTCTCACTTGCTCTGATGTGATCCAGTCGCTTCAGAACCAACTTGAGGGGCGGGAAGGATGCTTGGTCAGAGGTATGCTGGGTTGGAAGGACTGGGGAAGTTCAAAGACTGGCTCGAGGTCACCACATAGTGGTCAAGGACAGGGCTCAGCTCAGAAACCAGGCACGAGATCCCTGAAAACAAGCTCTGGGACCCACTATGTAGGAAGAAAACAGATCAGGAAACACTTGAAGGGCAACGAGGAAGTGGGGGGCGACAGCTCAGAGGCAGGGGTGCAGGGGGGCAGGGACACCTGGAGGCTTCCCTTCGTCTCCTGTCTGCTAATCTCTCCTGTGTGGCCCCGAAAAGTTCTGTAGCCTGTCTATTCTTCTCATCTGTGACACAGGAGTCACCCTTCCTGCCACATGGGCTCTGAGATCACACTAAACTTGGCTGACTTCAGAGGCAAAAGCTGTGGCACGAGAAGGAAGGGAGTGTGAGGTCGTGGGCAGATCGACCTCACACAAGGCCTGTACCTGTGTTTTTGCACTGTTCCCCTTCAGATACGCACAGGAAGGGGGGCCCCTGGGGCCCTGCACCCATGCCAGAATGGATGCCCCATGCCCCAGGATGATACTTCTGCTGCAGACCCTGCCGGTACCTTGCCTGGTTCACACTCGGTTCCGTCCAGCGGGGGCCCCTTCTTGGTCTTGCAGAAGTACGGGTTGTCAGGGTGGCTGCACCACAGCTGCTTGCAAGGCTCAAAGGTCCTGAACTGGTGGCAAGGGGAAGGAGTCACAGGCTGCACTCTCCAGCTCTGACCAGCTGTCCGGAGGGCAAAAGGCAGTGACAGAGAGAGCGGAGGGTGTGGCAGAGGCTGGGGTCTGGGACTCTGAGAAAGCCAGAACCCCGTAAGTCCTCAAGCTCAACCCCCGCCCAAGTATCCCAGGGGCCCTCCTCCCTGATGAGGGCCCTGAGAGGGGGCCAGCACAGCCTACAGGCCCTTTGTCCTCTCTCTCCTGGCCTCCATCCCTACCTCAGCAGAAGCCACTTTGTCATGAGCTGGGACCAGGGTTGGAGGCTCTGGGGAGTTCTGGCCCATGATGCTTCAAATCCCTGTGCACAGGAGGCCCCTGAGGGGACCCAGTGAGTTTGAACCCCCCCATCTCCCTCTAATGTGGACACTCAGTGAGACCAGAGGTTGGTCACTCCATGCACCAGCCCTTCCAGACAAGCCCCAGGTTCCTTAACATCCTCTCTCAGCACACCCTGCCAGCCAGACAAGCATCCCCCTAGCACAGCATCTGGGCGCTAGAGCCCCACCCCCTGTTCTTCCACCCGCAAAGCAGTGCTTTGTCAGACCACATGTCCAGCGTGGCCTGGACAGCAGAGAAGGTGACCACACGCAGGAGCTTCTCATGATACCAAACAGGACTTCCATGGAGGAAGGGGGGACACATCCCCTCGGTGTGGGATATAAAGGCCTGGGCCATCAGAAACCCCCTCCTGTGAGCCTCAGCCCGGCCCCAGTGCCACTGCTTGGTTCTACTGACCTCCAGGCTCAAGGGTATTCCCCACCCCATCCTCCAGGGCAGGGACAGAGTTATACTCACTCGTATCCACAGCCTCAGGCATGGGGATAGGGAGCCAGAAGTGAGGCCCCAGAGAGAGGTGATGTGCACAAGTGGAGTGTTAGACCCAAATGTCCCCCAACCCCCCTGAGAATGAGAACTCTGCTCCCCTGGGCACAGCTCCTGGTCTGACACCCTGATGCCTCTCTGAGCTACTCATTCCATTTCTCCCAGGACAAACCAATGTTCAAGCCTCTGCACATCTGACCCGCAGGTGTTTTCCCTGCCACCCCCACCATGGCGGCTGGCTCCAAGCCTGGGGACTCACGCCCAGGGCCACTGGCTGGCCAGGTGGAAAGTGTCTCCTGAATGACTAGCCTGGGTCACAGGAGGACAGGGACCTTGTGTCCTAGCTTGGCAGAGGCCAAGGTTACTCACTGCCAAGCAGGTCTGGTATCCAGTGCCGAAGTCAAAGCGGCACTGCTCATCCATTGAGTAGTCGATCCCAGGCAGCTCTGGGGGCTGGGGCCAGGCGGGCTCAAAGGGGTCATCGAGGAGGCAGTCGTAGGACCTGCAGTAGAGACGGGAGGTGAGCCAGCCTGACGACAAGGAGTCCCGTGGACTCCCTCCCCAGGGATTGGGGCTTTGGATGAGCAAGGAACCTGCACCCACTTCCCTGAGCAGGAGGGTTTCTTCCAGGGAGGAAGGCTGCCCCGTGTCCCCCTCACTCAGAACTTGGATTCCACCAGTGACTGGGAGGACTCCGTTTGCAGCGAGGGGCAGGGACTAACTAGGGTTAGCAGCTCAGTTTGTAGACTGTTTACAAGTCAGTTTTGTCCATGTTAAAAGGAAATACTCTTAGCCAAGACTAAGAGTTGATGCTTGACAAGTTCAGGACTCATTCTGGCCCGAGGGAAGAGGCAAAGCCAACTGATGTTGCAGGGTACGCTGGGCAGGCTGCCCCAGCTGGCAGCCTTGGAAGATCAGCGACTCCATCTCTCTTCTACCTGCCCCACCCAGATCCACTCTGCTCATTCCTAGGCCTCAAGCTCCTGAGTCTGACATTCATGCTGTACCCAACAGGCTCTCCTTGGCATCCCCCTTCCCTGGGGCCCAGGGGAAACCAAGATACCCCCACTCCAGCCTGGTGACTACTAACCATTAGCACGAGCATCACCTGCAGTGCTGGATGAATGCAGCTACCCAGGCCCAACCCGCAGCAGATTCCCAAGGGTTTCTTGGGTGGGGCCAGGAGATCTGGGGTGTTAGCAGGAATACCATGCACAGGGCCACTTGGGCACAAGGGGGCTAACCCACCTGTGATGTGACGGGGCTGTTTTCAGCCAGGTGGTGGGAGTGGGGGCTGGAGGAGCCACATGAGTCAAGCCAGGCGGGGTGATGACTGGAGGGTGACAGCTAGCTGGGCAACCTCTGCCCAGAGTAGCAGGCTGTTTGCTCCCCCATCCCTGGCCAAGGGCAGAAGTGACTTACGGGAGGTAACGGCTGAGCTCCAGCTTGCTGCAGCGGGACCAGTGGAAGCGGTGGAAGGCAGCCTGCACCAGGGGCGCCATGACACTGCCCAGGCTGGTCTCATCCGCACAGCCATTCCCCTGCCCATCATGTTCCATGCCAAGCCTGGGAGCAGGGTGGGGTGGGGGACAGAGGGGAGCCCCAAATCATTCTGGGGAGTCTGCCCTGGGAAGGCAGGTGCAGGAGAATGTACTCCCTACCTGAATCAGGAGCTCAGATTCAGCCTCTTCCATGGAGCCCCTCTTTATGCCAGACCCAGAGAACTCAGCACAGCACTGTGCATATGACAGGCAACAACCCCAGTGATAGATTAAATTCAAAACTGTGCTCTTTATAGATAGTATGTAATGCTAAAGCCCAACGGTGCCAATTTCTTAACTACTCCCAGGTAGATGCACCTGGCCTTGACCCCTAGACAAACATAAGGACCTCTGAGCCTGAGCTTCTCTGTCCACAGGAAGGGGCCTCTGCTCCATGAAGAGTGGACACTCCCATCCTGCAGACTTCTGGGTCCAGAATATATAGAGCCAGCAATTCCCACAGCAAGGAGGGGACCAGAGATTTCCCTGGGAAATCCCAGGAGGAAACTGAGGCGCAGGGAGAAGAGCCACCACTGGCCCTCTGGTGTCCCCTGGCTCAGCCCCTATATTGGCAGGGCCTTCTGGAGGGTGCCTCTGTCCTGATCTCTGCCATGGCGCCATTCCTAGAGCAGGGCGTGGCACACGGTAGGTGCTCAAGAACTATGGCTGAACGAATGAATGACTGTGCACTGAACAACCTCCAGGCCATAGATCCTGCCCACCAGCCTCGCCTGGCCCGCTGGCAGGGCTCTGAATGAGCCTGTTTACCATGGGCTGCGACCAGCTCCTCTGCACAAGGAGCACCAGGGCAAGCTGGACGGGGTCTCAGAAGGGTTAGCACGGGGCAGAGGGAAGCCAGGGATGGAGGCCACCCAGACAGCAGGCCTGCCTGTGATGGGGACACGGTCACTGGCCTGCCCAAAGCCAGGGCCACAATCTGGTCTTCATGGCCACACAGGACAGGCCCAGAATTGCCGAGTGCTCCTTGGCCCCTCCCCTGTCAACCCACAGATCTGTGACACTGGGCCAGCCAGCTCTGCTGGCCTCTCCTGAGACACTGGCACCAGAGCCCGATCTGGACAACACCTTTCACCCCCGGGACTCCTTGGAGCCCATGGCACAGCCCATGGCCACAGAGCCACCAGCCCTGCCCATCCTCCCAATGCCACTTACACGTGGCCGGTCTCGTGGGCCACCACAAAAGCCGAGGAGAAGCCATCCTCATGGTTGAGGGCACAGCTCCTCAGGGGGTGGCACATGCCAGTGACAGGCGCATACCCTGCCAGGGAGAGAGGGAGAGAGGCCATAGGCAGGTTAGGTGGGACATGCTGAGGTCTGAGCCCAGCCAGCCACTGAAGGGACATCGTGACCAGGTCAGTGCTAGAAGCCCCTAGAGAAGAACGACACTCACAGAATCCCACCCATGCACAGCAACCCTGGGCCTAGCTACCCCTGTGTCCTAGGGTTTGGTGGCTTCCCTCCTGGCCTATAGCTTCTCACACTCTATTGGCTACTTCTCCAAACAAGCTGTGGAATTTCTGGGCTGTGTATGAACCTGTGCACACTCCCCTTCCACACCATCTTTTTCCTACAGTCAGTCAGTCAGTCAACAAACAAGCTTGGAATGCTTTCTATGTGGAGGCAGGGGGTGGCACTATGTTGACTACTATGGGGAGCCAGGCACATTGGCATGCATCTCTAGTCCCAGCTTCTCAGGAGACTGAGGCAAGAAGATTGTTTGAGCCAGAGAGTTTGAGACCAGTTTGGACAACATAGAGTGGCACTATCTCAAAAAAAAAAAAAAAAGAAAAAAGAAAGAAAGAAAAGAAAAAAAGAAAGTACGAAAGAGAAAAAAATTTCTCTGGATACCACGGAGAAAACAGAGACAAATCAGACTCATTCTCCTACCCCACGTGGCATTAAGGAAGGTCCAGTTTGGCAGGGAGATCATGTGATTGGATTAGAGGTAGGCCTGAGGGGCCAGAGCTCAGGAAGCAAGGTGGGAGCAGGGGTGGCCTGCAGGAGGGTAAGAAAATGGTTTCGGCCGGTGGGATCCAGGGGCACAAGGAATGACTTACGGGGTGGCAGAGACGGGTCTTGAGGACAGGTAAAGTGACTCTCCAGAGGTGGGGACACCAGCAAAGGTGCAGACGGCCACAGACACTGCAGCAGGGCAGCAAGGCTGGCACGGAGCAGCACAGGCCACGGCCACCATGCAGAGTGTTGCTGTGTGTGAGGCCCATGCCTCAGGGCCTGCTCCTCAAACCACCCAGGGCTGGACTGTGCGCTTAAAGTGCTTGAGGTCCTGGGTTCAATCCCCAGCACCACCAAGGTCACACATACACACACGCACACACGCACACACCCACGTGCACCTCTGGGAGGGCAGACTGAGCTGGGGAAGGCTGCGAGGAGGGGTGCCGGTGGGAAGCGCTCCCTCCTGGACCTACAGTCAACTACAGCAAGCTTTCCCTGTTGCAGTGTTACTGAAATGGTCCTGCATCTCGCATGGTTTGGGGGACATAATGAGGCTACAGTGTTTGGAGGTTGGGGCCTAGCATTTGCTGTCCATGCCATGTCGCACACGCGTAAGTGTGTGTTTGTGTCTCTATGTGTGTCCAGGTGCCTGCAGGGTATCTGTGCACATGCCTGTACATGCGTGTACAGTGTCTGTGTGTGCACATATCTCCGTGTATATGTGTGTGTGCCTGTGTGTGTGTGTGTGTGTCCACAAACCATGTCTGGAGATTCACTGGTTCACACAAGAAGCCCTTTGGGTGGGTAGGGCTGTCTGACTAATTTCTAGCATTAAATGTGAAAGAACAGCCCTCAAAGTGGTGTCTAGAGAGCCAGTTTGGCCTCAGACCTGCCTGCTGTGGGACATGGCCAAGCCTCTTCACCGCTCTGTTTCAGTCTCCCCATGTGAATACTAGGGGGAGGGAAGCTGCACACATTTACAGACACATACAGTTGCCTATACTCTGTCATGGACATTTCATGCTCCCCTCACCCTCTGATCAGCATGGCAGGGAGGAAAGCAAAGATTATGACTGTCCCCACTGGAGAACTGGGAGAATCCAGGTGTTGAACTGATCTTGGGTCCCTGAGCTGGGCTACTAAGGCATCGAGTGGAGCATGAACTTTCCTGCAGCCCACACAACCATCCCCAAGACCCCACAGTCTGCATAGGACACAGGACATGGTGTGGGCAACAGCATCTTGAGGTTCACTGGGGGGGGTCTTCGAGCAGCCAGTCTCTGAGCAGCTGGGACATTGAGCACAAGACCCCAAACCTGGCTACTCACAGCCACCTGCAGGCTGGACCAAGACAGCAGGCACCTGAGTGGGGACCCTTTCACTTGCCATGCTCTCCAAGAAACCATGCCAAAGCTCACCCACCTATCCACGCAGGGACAGCTCCCCAGACAGCCCATCCTTCTCCAGGCCCAGCCTGAATCCCCAGCTCTGCCCTGCAGGCTGCACACACCTGACCACAGCAAATACAGTACCTTGCATACCTGAGGGCCCAAAGTTCTGCCGGGTGAGGAAGACGACGTGGTCGTGGTGCTCAGCATGGTCGGGGTCCTGGCGCTGTTGGGAGTGCGCCCAGCGACACACCTGCTCCAGGCTTCGGGCAGGGTTCCCGCGTTCAATCAGGCTCAGGGACTGCAAGGCCGGGAGAGTGGCAAGAGGGAAAGGTCGGAGCCCGGGGTACTGTGGTAGCTGTCCTCCCACCCACAGGCCCAGGGAACTGCAGTGCCTGCCCACACAGTCTTCCTTGCTTTGGACACTGCCTTGAACACATGCTACTGTACTTCCAATCTCCTGGACTAACCTGCAAGGCAGGCACTGCTCTGGCTGTTTTCCTAACATCTCATTCACTATCCAATCAAATCGTTACAGCTTAGATGTAAGTTGAGTTGTTACCCTCGATTTAGGGAGAATAAGTGACCCCTTCTAACACTGTACAGCCTGGGGTCCCCAGGCTCAACGTGACATGACTTGTCTTGGTCACTGCCCCTCTGGAAGCCCATTTCCCTATCCATTCCTCAGGGAAGAGTGGCCACTCTCCGTAAGGACATAGGGCTGTCAGCTTCCTCCACCAAAGAACCCATGACTTCCTGCTTTCCACTTCAAATGCCTCCACCCTGAGCTTCGAATCTAAAGGGCTCAGGGTTCTGATTTCGGAATTGAAGTCTCCTGAACACATGTCCCTCTGGACACATTGTAGCAGGTCTCACACCGTGGCTCCATGGTCCTTCTTCCTCCCAACTCTTCCTGCTAAGCAGTCAGCAGGGGCTCACCTGCCGGTAGCCAACCATGATCAAGCGGACAAGGGCAATGTTCATGTGGGCACCCAGGGACTCATCGTGGTAAATCTCATCCACCTGCAGGGGGAGGAGTGCATTTTAAGGGGGCACAAACATTCACCAGGGGGCAGGTTCTGAGTTAGATGCCCAGCGTACAGCACCCCATTTCACCCCACCATGACTAAATCAAGCAAGCATTCTCACCTCTACTTTACAGATGTGAAAACCGAGGCTGAGAGAGGTGAACTGGCTTGCCCAGGGACATGCAGCTAACAAGCTTCAAAGCAGGGCTTCAAACTGTGGACTGCTGAATCCCTACCCTGAGCTCTTTCCATGAAGTCAAACAAAGTCTTGGGGTGGGAGTGGGGTCACCTGGCTCAGGGGACCCTGGTTCAAACTGCTGGTCCTAACATTCTGGGTACTTTTCCAATTACCACTGCAATCTTGCTGTTCCTACAGTGCCTGGGCACTAGGGAGGCCATGCTGAGCCCTTCTCCAGCTGAAAGTGCTCCAGGGCCTTGGACCAGCAGCAGCACTGCCCTGGAGCCTGTTAGAATGCACAGTCTCGGCCCCACCCAGACCTTCCCAGCCAGGAATTGCATGTGAACAGGCTCCCAGCTGTGGCTGAGGGTTAGACAAGCTCTCGAGGAGCCCTGCTCAGAACTATCCCTTCCTCTCCTAGACCTGGGAACCTGTGGAAAAAACCTCACACCATTCACCGAAGGACCCAATCCAAGGCACTCCCCTGACCAGGGAGCCCTGGACAGCAGCCACAGGACAGATGCTAGGCCTCTGCCCCCAAGGGCAGGGAGCTCACCCTCACCCGAGGACACTTATGTCCTGAACTGTCCCAATAGCCACTCTAGGTTCTGTTTTTAATAACTCTTTGAAAAATAAAAAACATTTCACTGTAAAAAAACTTTTAAGTACCTCCCTACAAAGAAAACTAAATTATCTACATTCCTATTAGCCCAATATATAATCACCACCGTTAACAAGCTTCCTGCCACATGTACATCCGTGTGCACGCATGCATGTGTGTTATTTTGTAAAATTGAAGTCACACTGAGTATAGCTTGTACTTTGCTCGTTTCATGAAACATATTCTGTATCGCTAACAGTATGATCTCTGATGTCGGCGTGGGACGTGCCATCCCTCCTACAACTAATTCCTGAGTTTTCTCTCTGAGCGACTCAGAGAGAAGTGACTTGCTCAGCCAGTCAGAAGAAGGACACAGCAATGGTGAAGCAGTTTCTGAGAGTCCCGGGTTCCAATCCCAGCTCTGCTATTTATGAGCTGGCTGACCTGGAGCACAGCAGAGAACCCCTAAGAAGCTGTTTCTTTTTTTTGCAGAGTGGGGGTGACTTTGGCTGTCATTAGAGCTGCTGGGTATAAATATTCGGGAACCACGAGCGACCCACACAAGCCCACAGGCACAGGCAGCAGTTAGTGACAGGCAGCAGAGCTCAGCCTCCAGTTCCGACCCGTGTCCACAGGCTTCCCAGGGGCTGGCATGGGCTTGCATGCCTGCTCTTGTTCTCCCTGTGCCTTCAGCCACCACTTCTTTCCCATTTGTAAGCAAAGCCACCAACCTACAACCCACAAAGGGACTGTTGTCCACCAAATGGAGAGAACAGCACTTCCAACCACATGTGTGTCTCACACAAAGGCTCAGGCTGGGAGGGGAACTAGAGCGCTGCCTCATGCTCACGTGCCCCTCCTGGGCCAGCCAAGGATGGAGCCAGGTTGTATGGCAGCAAAAGCTGCAGGCATCACAGGCCCCGGCCCCAGCCCACTCATCCTGGTGCCCGGAACCACCAGCTGCCCCAGGTCCTAGATGTGCAGACTTCTGAGCAGCCAGCATCAGGCTTCCACCATGGACCTTCCTAGAGCTGAAGCCCAGAGTGGGAGACCGAAGGCAAGCACCACTGCAGGCAGGCAGCACCCTGTGGATTCCCATCGCAAGGCGTGACGTACAGGCCATGGTGGCAGGCTCCCTCCTTCCTGCCCTAAAGGACAAAGGCTCCATGGGAATGAGGGGCTCCGGTGTGGAGAGGCGCTGTCCTCTTCAACCCGCGTGCCCCACATTTATCCTAGGAGGTTGCCCATGCCGGCACGTGGCCTTCTTTGCACTCTGGGTGTGGTCAGTGCCAGGGACTCCTTGGTGTGCTCTGCAAGCAGACCGTGGTGGGTTCACAGGCACAGTGCACTCTACTCAGCCACATCCACACCCCACATGTGCACATGCAAACCCACCATTATCCCCAGAGAAGTCACTGGAACACCAGGTGGAGGATCTGGAAATCCCTCAGGGCTGTGCCTTCCTCACATGCCTCTCTCGTTGGCTGGAACATGCAAACTAGCACCAGAATCCTGCCATCTGGCCGTCAGCCCTCAGTAGCTACAGGCTTTCCATCTGTGGCTCCAACCAACCCTGGATAGAAAATCTTTCGTAAAAAACTATATCAAATAGATACAGGGTTTTCCTTGCCATTTTTGCCTAAACAATATGGTGTAACGACTGTTTGCAGAGCATTTACATTGTATTAGGCATTATAAGTAAGCTAGAAATGATGTAAAGTTTACAGAAAGAGCAGACAGTTTAGATAGGGGCTTTGAGCGTCCACAGATTTTGGTATTCACAGGGTCTTAGACTCACTCTCCCGTGAATTCAGACGGATGGCTGTCGTCATGTCTGTCCCTCACTCAGTGAGCCTTCAGTGACCCTTGCTCCAATGGCTGCCCTCACTGGCCTAGCACACTGGTTACTAGGGTTTGCCCATTCTTTCTTGGGGCCTCTCACTGCACATGCCCCAGTAGCCCCAGCCTATGAGCGGCACCCTCAGTGTCTTTGATTCACCTGGAACAGCCTTGAGGCTTTGCACAGGTCAAGGAAGTGGCAGCATGGGGCTTCCCATGCTGGCCGGAACTGCAGGGCCTTCCTGCCAGCTGGTGCCATAGTGAGGAGGTGTGGCTAGCAGGGAGGCCTGGAACCCCAGCTCCTCTGGAACACACGCACAGGGACTCCCTGACAGGCTCCAGTCTGGCTATGTACCTAGGGCCGGGCCCTGTCAGCCCATGGAGGTCTCCCAATGCCAGAGGGAAGTCCAGGGAGCCAGCACGGGGGAGAGGAGGAACTGCTACCCATGGTTGGCCACAAGGTAGGACGGCCACAAAGCACACTCACAGGGCAGAAAGAACAACATGTCCAGTTTCCTAACTTCTCACCCCTGAGCCAAGTTCAAGGTCACCTCTGCTAAGAACCCCAGGTTAGGACTTGACATCACATATTGGCCTGAGATAGGCACTGGGTGTGTAGCAGAAAAACAAACAAAGGTCAGGACATTGGCCAATGAGAGGGGAGAGGATGGGCTGAGAGCTGCTGCTCCTTGAATACCTACTCTGTGCCAGGTACTGAGCTGAGGGCCTTGCGTACAACCTCAAGAGTGCCTTATGGGAAGAAGAATTATTCCCATCTCACAGGCAAGAAATCTGAGGTTCAGAGAGGTTAAGTGACTTTCCCAAGGTCCCCCAGCTGGGAAGAGGGAAAGGCAGGATTTAATCTCAGGTCTCTGTGACTCTATGGCCTCTGTTGCTCAGAACCAGTTTCTGGGCCAGAGTGGCTGGGTGGGCTTTCTCTGACCTGGGTTAGAAGATGAAGAGAGTTCCCAGCTCAGAAAAGGAAGGCAAGTCCTTGTCCTGGACCCACTGCCTGCCTCATCTGACTGTGACAACAGCAGGAAGCAGAAACTGTGCTCCTGGGGCCTGGGGCTGCAGGGCAGTCCTCATCATGAACTCCCATCCAGCCCCAGCAATGCACTGTGCTTTTCAAGGTCCATGTCCTTGTCCTCACTTAGAAGTGTGGATTCCCAGCAAGGGTGAAGACACGGAAAGATCTTTGCCCCCAAATGAACCTTTTGCTCCTGGGCCCTAGACGTGGGTGACTATGGAGAGGCAAAGGTGGATGCTTTCAAAGTCTGGGGTCGGGTGAGAAAGGAGAGGATTACTCAGAGGGCAGGGGGCAAGGAGGTAGGAGAAAGACCCTGATGCCTCTAGCCTTTCTGGAATATGCTTCCAAACTCTCGCCTACTGTCAAACACACATTTACAAACAGTAAAATGGCTACTGTGGGCTGGACATGGTGGCATACGTCTATAATCCCAGCACTCTGGGAAGCTGAGCCAGGAGGACTGCAAGTTCAAGCCCAGCCTGAGCAATTTAGCAGGACCAATCAAATCAATCCATCAGTCAAACACTAGACACTAGAACCTCCCATTCCACT
This sequence comes from Heterocephalus glaber, assembly GCF_000247695.1. Next base: position 4,764,954 of record NW_004624754.1, on the reverse strand, counting down.
GTAACCCAGCAAGGTCTAGGCCCCTGGATCCCTGTGGTCTCCCACCCACCCAGAGCCCTGCACTCAAATTTCCTTGGTGTGGGATCTCCGCATCCGTTTTCCTGAACAAGGGAAGCCAGGCTCAGTGTCTAAGGCAGGAATGCTGGGCTTCAGGCTGGGGCTAAAGGAGGCGAGCTGCTCTCAGAGAGCCCATGAAGGCAGCTGGCAGCCTGTGCCAAGAGAGACCAGCTTTTCTCCCGCAGAGTAGGGGCAGGGGAGCCCCACAGAGGCTGGTCTCTGGAAGCCACAAGTTCCCTGTCTCCTGGGGATGCTCCCCCAGAGCTGAGTGAGCAGGACCCTGAGGTAGTAACCCACCTGTGTCACAGTAGCGGGGACACTAACTGCCATTAGCAGCTCACACGCCACACACATGCCTCTGTGTCACCTCACCGAACCTCCCAGCAACCTGCCCAGGTGGAAAGTCCTAACCCTCTGTTCTTTTTAATTACAGCTTAAGCATCTCTCATCCAAAAACCTGACATCTGAAATATTCCCAAACCCCAAACTAGCGCCCATACAATGCCACAAGTGGAAAATTCCACCCTGACCTCATTTGATGGGGTGCAGTCAAAACACAGGTGTGCTAAAAATTTGTATAAAATTACCTCCAGGCTCTGTATCTAAAGAGAACATGAAACATCAATGAATTTCGTGTTTAGGCTTGAGCGACGATAGCTGATAGATAGCTCACTACATATATGCCGACATTCCAAACTCCACAACAATTCTGGTCCCAAACATTTCAAACAAGAGATACTCAACCCGGAATCAACTTTTTCATTTGAGAACAGCTTTAGATTTCCAGAAAAGTTGCCAGGATGCCAGAGAGACTTCCACTGTGCCCTGCACCCAGTGTCCCCTGTGATCAACACCTGCTATTACCACGGAGCATTTGTCACAACTCATGAACATCACCCGTACCTGTAGTCCACCCACTCCCTAGAAACTAGATTTCCCTAGTTTCCCTCTAATGTCCTTTTGGCTCCAGCTTCCACCCAGCCACAATGATGTGCTTACATCTCCTTTGGCTTCTCTGGTCTCTTTCTCTTCTGTGACAGTCTCCCAGACCTTCCAGGTCTCTGATGGCCTCGATGGATTTGTGGAGTACTGGTCAGGTATCCTGTAGTCTGTCCTTCAATTGGGGTGTGGCTGAAACTTTTCTCATGGTTAGACTGGGGTTACAGGTTTGGGGGTGAAGACCATAAAGGTTAAGCATATTCTTGTCATGCGTGTCTGTCCATGACTTATCTCTGTTGATGTTGACTGTGGTCACCTGGCTGTGACAGTGTTTGCCAGGTTTCTTCACTATAAAGTTTCTCTCCTTCTCCCACTTCCCATTCGGAGCTCTTCAGAAAAAAGTCATTCTCCACAGCCTACATTTAAGGAGTGGGGGTTCAACTCACCTCCTTCAGGGTAAGGGGCTGCAGACACTACTTAGAATTCCTCTGCACAGGAAATTTGCCTCATTTCCCCCACTCATTTACTTAACATATGAACTCACGGATACTTGCTTTGCACTTCGAGCTGTAATTCAGTGATGAGTTGTTCAAATGGTCCCAGTTTTGGCCAGTGAGAGCTCCCTCTATTGATTCCTATGTCTCTTTAATACACTCTATAGTATCTGGGCTTTTTCTTTCTCTGTTTTTGTTCTTTTGTCTGTTTGTTTGCAGCATTGGTGCTTTCCGGAACTCCTGGCTGTTCCAGGCTCATCCTATATGTGCCAGCCTTGTGTCCACAGTCAGCCTCCAGCCAGCCATCTCTCCCAGGGCTCAGAGGAGAGTGGTATATCATCTCTATTTTCATGGTGCAAGAAGAGGCCCCAAGTGACTGTGATGTTCACCTAAGGACAGCAACCACAGCCAGAGTGAGACCCAGGCACCTGAGGGCCTGAGCGGCTCACGTGTCTTCCCTGGTCACTACTGCTTCTGAACGTGGACAGAATGGGAGAGGTTGAAGGCAGGGGATTGGCTGCAATGACCTTTTTCAGGTCCAGGGAGATGACAGCAATATGGAGAACAGACCCTTGGCTCCATAGCTCTGGCCCCTCTGACAACAGGACACAGTGCCCAGCGTACCTGAGGCACACACTGCCTTTCATCTGCCTCAGATGCTCCTCTCTTCTCAGGTTTACAGTTGCTGTGGCCAGGTGGCAGTTAGGCAAGCAGGAGCCCCTCATGATTCCTGGTGGCTTCATCTTAGGCAATGACCCCTCTGAAGAAGGAACGTGAGTTCTGGTTGCTGTCTGAAAACCTCCCGACACCTTCATGCCAGCATTGGCATCAAGCCTTGCAGAACGGGGTCCATGGCTTGGATGAAAATCCAGAGATCACAGTGCATCCCTCACACATACTGCCCTGCCCCCCAGCACAGAGGACAATGCCATGCAGAGAAGCACACACTCTGATGACTGCTGAAAGTGACCAGAAGGAAGGGCAGGACTCGAATGTGGAAAAGGTGTGGGAATTCCTAACTTCCCATGCTCTGCATGTGTAAAAGACCAACACAGGAAAAAAATTCCAACCCCATATGAGGCAAAAGGGCTCTTCTAATAAAACACAAAAATACTAAGTGATAATAAAACATTATATCAGAGTTTAATTGGTGTTGCTTTTTTCTTTAGTACATAAAATAATGGGGCATCTGAAAATTAAGCCACAGGTCTTAGATTTGATGCAACAGGTTAAGAAAATGTTCATACATATGTGTAAAGTTTTTTGGGTATGCACACCCGATTTGGCATGGTACACACAGGTACACGGTCCTGTGCAAATACATGTGTATTCCACACGTGTACATGTGTGTGCATGTGTGTGGGCACGTGGGTTATATGCATGCATGTGTGTGTGGTGTGCATGTATAATAAGTACATCAGCAATGTACTGCTGCCTGTGGTCGGAGATCCCTACCCTCCTGGGCTCTCGTGCTGACGCAGGCAGTAGCCAGGGCTGGGTCCCATTCCCGCTGGATTGAAATCTAACCCTTACCAGTGTTCCACACTCCCTCATAGGCCACATTGGCAGGCCTTGTCTCAACGGTCTTGGAGTGGAACAGGATGCTGAGTCTCCTGATTTGTCTTCTGTTGCTGCACCGACCCTCACCCAAGTTCATGACCACGGCCTTGTATTCCAAAAGGCTGATGTGGGCTACCCGTGAACAGTGTTGTACCTATAAACCAGCCCACCTCCAAAAGGTGTGGCTTTCTCCAAGGTTATCTGGAGCCCAAAGTCTGGGCTCGGCCATTTCCCTAGGCTCTAGCTTCTTGGCCCATCTTACACCTAGGCAGTTTGTGTAGACCATTGGGACAGACCCACCCAGCCCAACAGAGTCCCTTTCATGAGTCCACAATGCTCAGCATTTATCCCCCCTGACCTATTTGCAAATGCAGCAGCCTTTATGCTCGGGGCTGGCCTTCCTGTGTGTAAACAGAGGCAGGGTGGAGGCCTGGAAATACCCAAATTCTGCCACCTCCCGCTGTCGAATGAGCTCACCACTCTGAGGCGGACCTCGCTCATGGACGGGCATGGAGGAAACAACTTGCAGAGGCAGGAGAATGGAAGGGAAGGACAGATATCAAGTTGGAGCAGAGCCTGGAACAGAGCATGTGCTCAGTCAATGGCATCTGTTAGTTTAAAACAGTGATGGCAAACCTTTTAGAGATCGAGTGCCAAACTGCAACCCAAAACCCACTTATTTATTGCAACGTGCCAACGCTGCAATTAAACCAGAATATTGGGGTTTTAGTTTAGAAAAAACAACTATATTAATATCTTTTGTCTTTAAAAAATCACAATAACACACATGCCACAGGTTTTCCACCACTGGTTTAAAACATCTACTTTCCATTTTGGGAAGCCATGGGATCAACCCAAAAATAACATTTCAGAAGTCTTCCCTCCAGTATGTCAAGTAGAATGCTGTATAAGGAAGACTGCTGTGGACCATGAAGTTCTCTTCACTCGTGAGGGCTATGCATTATTATTATGTCTCTCACGCGAGGGAGGCAGCACCTGTCCTTTCTTTTGTAGTAAGCACTGCTCCCTTCCCAGAACTCTGAAAATATAAATACCTGTGTGCAGAAACGAGTTAATACCCCAGACCAGTGGTCCCCAACCTTCTGCTACAGATAATTTGACAGTGCTCATTCTTGGTGGTGCCTGTCCTGTGCCCTGTAGGATGTGTAGCAGCAACCCTGGCCTCTACCCACCACATGCCAGGAGCACCCCACTGCTTCCAGCTGTGATAACAAAAAATAATCTCCAGGTATTGCCAGTGTCACCGGATAAGAACTGCTGCCTTGAACCAGGGGTGTAGCCCACGCAGAGCTCCTGCCTAGCACACGTGTGGCCCTGAGCTTGATCCCCAGCACCACAAAAACAAACAAGCTACTGCCTTAAAGTAAATGAGATTTTGCCATTAGCAAAAGTGGTGGAAGGTTTTAGGGGCAGAAAAGAGGAAAGGGACTAAAAAGAGAGGAAGGAGGAGGATTCCCATTCTTCCTGCATCAGGGAAGAGAGCTGCTTTGCAGACAACTCTACCCAAGAAAACCGAAGGCGTGGCAGAGCATGCTCTCCATCAGCAGGCAAGGATTTCTGCATTGCTCCAAATCAGCCTTTATGGTGGATATTTAATGTGGCAGGTGCCAACAGAATGTCACCTTCACAGCTGAGACCACCAAGGCCCTGCTCTGAAAGCCATCTGCCTGGGTCTAGAAGGGCACCAAGCTCTTCCAAAAAGGCATCTGAGCAGCCCAGAATGGGAAAGGGCTCAAGGCAGATCACAGCTAGGAGGACTCTATGGTTGGCGCTGTCTCCCTGGAAACCAGCCCCAGCACCTTTGAACTGTAAGCCAGGTGAGGTAGGGTGGGGAGTGGAGATGGGCAGGGGGCCTATCTCCCAGACAGGTGGGATGCCAAGAGGGGTCCCAGAGAAAACAGCCCGGAAGCTTCAGGCTACAGACTGACTGGAGGATACAAGGGCCTCTTTGTATCTCTTCCCCTCCCTTTGCTCCAGCACCAGGCCCCAGGAGGATTCTTGCATCCCCACATCCAAAGGGCTCTCACCCAAGATGATGTACATCACCCTGGACAGGAGAGAGACCCTGCAGCACCTGGCAGGCACGGGCACACGCACAGCCCCAAATCAAGAGCAGGAACACACCCAGGGGAGAAGCTTTAGGAGCCTGACTGCCCAGGGAGACCCTCGCAGGCAGACATTCTTAGAAAGCTGCAGCATTCTTCCCACTGCCCAACTGGGCAGCCAGGGTCTCACTTCCCCCTCTCCAGAGCTGCCTATCATCAAGTTCTGCAACAGTAGCAGTGAGGAGAGGGGTATAAACTTTGGAATCAGACAGACCTAGGTTCAAAGTCGGGCTCTGCCACTTACGAGCTGTGTAGACTCACCACATTGCTTAGGTTCCCCAGAGCCTAAACCTGAACAGTGGGGATCCAATGGGCCACCTGCAAAGTGCTCAGCTCCATGGCAGAGTCAAGGCAGGTGCTGGGACGATGCTGTGATGGCTGCAGGAGGCTGCAGCAGCCTTCTCCCCAGGGCCTTTCCACTGGCCTGCCCAGCCTCAGCTGCCCTCTGGGATACCCTCTCCTCCCCAAAATCCACCCAGGGTTCCACATCAGCAACTATTCATCCTTCTTCTCCACCCAAGAGCCTATGCTGTCCCACATAGTCAGGCCTCCGCCACCTGTCCTGAACAGCCATGTGCCTCCTTGCTCCTGCCTCCAGAGCCCCAAGTGCTGCCTATTGCCACCCTGCTCAGCCTGCACCCCTCCCCTGGCCCAGACTCCCTCTCCACCAAGGCTGGCTTGACACACCCCCTCCAGAAAGACTCATCTCTGCTCCAGTCTGCCTCCCTTAAGCTTTTTCAGCACCATCCCAGTGGTTCCTTAATTATTCCTGGGGATTGAGGCTTACAGAATCAGTCTATCTAATAATTAGCATACAACTAATGCTCACTAAATACTGAAAACAACTATCCCTTATGTTTTAAAGGACTCCTATGATTTCCTAGTCCTGAGATTTGAAGAAGTCTTAAGGGAAGTGACCTGGTAAAATGAGTAAAGAGGCACAGAGAAAGATAAGTCTACCCAAGGCCTACCAGCAGGTGAAGGGGGAATGAAGAGAGGTCCTTGTCATCAACTGGAGCTGTGAATATTTATAGTACATCCCCATGTTGGTGCAAAAGGCAAATGGAAGACAGGACAGTCCTGACTGCTCTTACAGCCATCCAATGGCTCCAGCACCTGCTTCTGCTCCTCCTCCCCAAGTGAGCACAATGGGCCCATGTATCCTGGGAACCAGAACTCTCTGATCTCACCAGGCTAGCCCTGGCCCGAAAGCAGGATCAGGCAGGTCACAGGTGGGCGGGTGCTCCAAGACAGAGCAAAGGGACACCCATTCCACTGGCTCCACAAAGTCCCCTAGGAGAATCCATGACTCAAGTGTCCCAGCCAGACAAAAGCTCCCGCACAATGGACAGGATGAGCTGCAGGTCCCCTGGGCAGAGAGGCTGTCAGCTGCCTACCCGCTCACCTCCAGTGCAGCAAGCTGGGCTGGCCATCCTCTGCCCCAGAAGCCACAGCCCCACATGGCCCATGTACCCCCATGACAGCAGAAGGTCTGCAAGGTAACAGCTCCTCAAGCCATAGCCCATTTCAGGGCTGCAGGGGCACTGTCCCCAGGAGCCTGGCCTCATGGGAAGCTGTCTCAACTGTACCCGGCCAAGCCCCGGTTCAGGATTCACAGAGCAAGCTGGTAATGAGCAGATGACCCAACCTCCAGCCTTGGGAAGCTCGGATAAGACACCTTCTATCCTCCTCACCCACTTTTTGGCAGGGGAAGGACCAGACCCAGTCTTCTGGGCATAGTCTGCAGGGAGGCTGACAAGGTGTATGCTATGTCATAGATTAGAGGTCAAGGGTCAAAAGTCTGAACATGGTACTGGGGCCAAGAGGGCTGGAGTGGGCCATGGGCTTACCTGCTTCCAGCAGTAAAGTCCTGCAGACATGAGGAGGGGCTCTGGGAGGACAGGTGGGCAGCTGCCCCCACATCAAGGACCTCAAGGGCTTAGAAAAAACTTCCCACTTCTTCCCTGTGCTGTCCGAAGTCTCACAGCTCCAGTTCTGAGGGATTTGCCAGGCCCTTCTGAACTCATTTCGTTTCAATTGGGCAAGTTCCAAAAGTACACTTTGGCCTGTGGAAAGAAACTACTTCCTTTTATGACCCATCAAAAGATCCCTTCCTGTTTCTAAGGGAAGCCCCCAAATTCTGGCTGGGAAACAAAGCTCTGTTTACCCCATAACCTGTCCTGCTGTGCTGCCTTCAGCCCTATACCTCCAAGGCATGTACGATTTTTGCCACAGCCCCAGAGGGCAGACCCCCTTCTCTTGAGCTGACCCCCTGAGAACCCCCCAGTGGGGCTAAGACCCAACAGCCGGGGCACCTATGCGGGCCCTGCCAAGGCCACAGTGGCCCTAAACCCTCACATGTGAGGTCACACCTCTAGCAGCAGCCTCAGCAGGAGGCACATGCACCTCCCAGGGTCACTCCTGGGGACCCACCTGGAACCTCAGAGTCGGGACAGAGATTATCTTAAGCTGCAGACACTTGAAATTCAACAGATACAGAAAGAAACCTTCTCAGAGATCCTCTTACTGACTAACAGCAGGAACTTCAAGGAAATAAGGCCACAGAAATCCCCTCAGGGGAGTTTCCTGCCATAAAAATGTCTGACCCTTGGAGCTTACATAATCAAACATCACCACAAACTTCCTCATCTCTGTCTGTGCTCCTCAAAGCCTATCTGTCTAGCCTAAAGAAACTTACCTGTCCTTCTCATCCTTCTCTGTCCTCTTCTCCTCTCCCCTTCTCTCCATCCTCAGTGAGGAATTAAGCTCCCAGTTTCAACCACCCCTCTGAGTCACTCCCTGAGCACTCCCATTCCAGGACGCTCTGGTAAATAAAGTCTCTTGCCAGTCTGTCTTTTGTCAGTTTAATTCACAAGCTCTCCAGGACCGAACATAAAAAGGCAAACTTTTTTCCTCCCTGACACCTGGGTCAGCAGCCAAAGACAGCTCCATCCAGCATGAGGCCACCGTTAGAGGGTGAGCTCAGAGTAGACAGGGCAGCTTCCCGATCCCAGCCCTGTGGCTGACCACATCGGAGACTAGCAAGGGACAGCCAGTCCTCCACACCCCAGTTTCTACTTGAGGACATGGAGGACACTCAGGCCCCTCCTAAGGTTATGGGGAGACCTAAGTAACTGGGGTCAAGCTTAACAACCCTGGCTCCTAGGGGACCCTTGAAAATGGTTCTAATGATACAACAGGGATGCCATGTGCAATTGCCCATGGAAACCCTGGTATCCTTTTCCTATATCCACAGGTGCCAGCCACCTGTTTCTCTCAGACATCATTCACTGCCACATTTACCAACCACCCAGCAGAGTTCAGATACAGTGCTGGGTTTCAGAATGGATCAGACAAAGTCCCTCCACTCGAGGGACTTACATTCAGAGACTCAAGTAAAGTGCAACCCATTCACATATACACAAAGACAAATAATATCATTAATAGTAATAAGACAGTATTACGAGAGTACTTACTATGTGTCAGGCACATGCTAAATACTGTACATATCATTAGCCATCACAATGAACTAAAAAACAGTTGCCATTGTGAAAAAGTAGGGGTGCTGAAGTGTTAAACATTGTAGCAGAGGGCCGGGGATTTAGCTCAGTGGTTTCACTAGCGCAAGGACCCGAGTTCGATCGCTGGTACCAAAAAAACAAAAACATTGTAGCAGACACAAATTGGGGTGCCTGACCAAGTCTGTGTCTCATCCCTCTCTACCTTTGGAAAACTACCTGGCTCTTCTCTACCGTATAGTGATTGGGCCAAAGGGTGATCATGTGACCCAGGCTAGGCCAAGCAGAGTTCTTCCTGGGAATTTTTGCCTGGGAACTATAGGGGAAACCTGCTGTGTCTCTGGCCGTGGATGTAGGCTGATAGGAGGCGACCTTGTGTTTCTGGTGGCCAGACTCTGTCTTGTAGAGAAGTCTGTCAGAGAGAATGTGGATGTCACTGAGGGAAAGGGGCCCTAAAAACCGAACCCATCCAAGACTCTTAGTTCCACTCTTACAACCAGCTCCAACTGCTCCCTACTGCAGTTTGACCCAGCAGCTCACAAATTACCTTAATGTACATAGAGCTGGTTTTTCATCACTTGCAACTTACAGAATCTTAGGCAAAGATGGTCCCCTTGCCCGAGTCCCAAGGCTATTTAAGGGCTGCCATCCCAGCAGTCACTTGCATGAGCTTCGGCCAGATTATGGACCCCAGGCAACACCAGCAGCATCCTGCTGTTTTATTCTCTACAGATGTTTGAGAGGGTGGCTATGGGCTGATGATCTCAACTGCTCAGTTCCCAGAAAGAAAGGCACGGCCACTCACAACCACTCCATTCAAGTCACATCATTGCCATCAACAACAAATTCTTCAGTGCTTCTGCTACATGACGACCTTGCTATGCCCTGTGTGCCTCATCCAACCCTCCCTAAAACCCTCCACAGGAAGGACTATTGCTGTTTTAAAAGTGCAAATGGAAGCCAGGTATGCCAGGTATGCACCTGGTACACCCACCTGTAATCCCAGCATTTGGAAGGCTGGATCGGGAGGATTAATGTGAGTTTGAGGCCAGCCTGAGCTACACAGTGAAATCCTGCCTCAAAAAACCAAAATAGATAGACAGACAGACATAAAAATAAAAGTTCAGGTGGAGGGGCTGAGGGTGTGACACAGTGACAGAGCAAGTGCCTATCTTACACAAGGTTCTGGTTCAATCTGCAGCACCTAAAAGCAGTTTTTAAACAAAATTTTTGATTAAATAAATAAAAGCACAGAAGGGGGCTCTCAAGAGGGTTAGCAACACCCCCCTCACACAAAGCCACAAGGGCAGTGTCAGAGCTGGCACTCTCAGCTGATTCTCTAATAGTCCCCTCAGCACAGTATCACAAACAGTTCCATGCCAATTAGAATCTCTGAACACTGCCCACGCTAGACTAGGTTAACTCTGTTGCAAACTGGGCCCACATAGAGTCACCTTTTGGTCTGTATGAGAAAATGGTCAGCCACCTTCCTCACTCTCTTCAAACAGGTCTGAGGATCCTAATCTTAAAGCAAAAAACCCTCAACCTTAAGGCCACCAGGCCAGTGTGGGGCTGGAGCCTTTGGCTTTGTGTATGCACACTTACACACACATGTATGTCTTCTTTTTCAACTCTCAGGTTCCAGAGGACTGTTTATCATGAGCCTCATGATAAAGCCTCATGATTTATCACCTGGTCACCCTGCCTGTATCCTCGAAGGTGAAGGACACTTGCCCAGCCACCTCTTGCTGATGTGGCACTGGCCCTTGCACTCCACTGCTTACCTCCTTCCTGTGTGAACTCCAGTGTCCCCGCTGAGCAGGGTCTGATCCCACAACTCACCAGGCATGGGAGGACCTGGGGTACCACCCACCCTCCCCACATTGGGCCTCAGTCCTCACTATTTCCACCTTCATTCTCACATCACCAGACTGGTCCCATCTTTCCTGGCCCCGTAGCAGCAGGCACCAGGACGAAGGTATCCTGCAGTCGCAGCAGAAAAGGCCCAGGTGCCACCTCTAGTGATTTCTCCATTTTTTCCTCCCTAGTCTCTGCCCCTTTAGCTCCAAGGTGCCAAATGTGGCCTGCAGGTGTGTTTTTGTTTAGCATTCCCAGCAGTTTTTTTTTAAACATTTACAAGTTGGAATTTTCACTTAGATATCCGGATTTAAATTTTCCATAATATTTGTTTTGTACCAGGGTTCGAACTCAGGACCTTGCGCTTGCAAGGCAGGTGCAGCACCACTGAGCTAAATCCCCGGCTCATAATATTGTTTTAAAACCCACCTTTAAAGAGGAACATTTCTGATTTTTTTCTTGCAAAAAAAAATGGCCTTTCTATGACAAGAACCCTGCACCTCTGCCGGACAGCAGCATGGGCCTGGCCACAGTTCAGAATCCACCCTGTCCCTCAAGTCTCTGTGAACACCCAAGGCCCACACCAAGGTTCTGGGGACCCCCTCAGAGATGGTAGGCTCCCCAGCTGTCTCCCAGCTGGAGTTGGGCATTTTTCTGCTGGGATGAATCTCAAGGACATCCCTTCAACACCAAGGCAAGTGAGGCTCCAGACTGTGAGTCAGGCTTTGAGTGTTTCCAAGCCACTGTCCCCAGGCTCCCACTGATGGCCTTGGGGGCACAGTCTGGGCTGGCTATCAGGCCAGCTTGAGCCTACTGGACCTTGGCACACTGCTGCCAAGACTATGCATAGGAGCAAGCAGTGACTCCCTGTGTACCCTCTGGGAAGCACCGGCCTGAGCAGTCAACACCAGTGGCCCGCCCGGCCCCGTCCCTGGGCACCAGACACTCACGATGTTCATGAGGGTGAGCAAATAGTTCTGCACATGCTCCCTGCCGTGGAAGCGAACCACCGAGTCATCCACCGCCAGCAGCACCTCGATGCTGTAGCTGCTAGGCTTGGCATGGCGCCGCTTCCGCTCTGTGTCGCCCAGCTGGTCCCCCACCAGGCCCAGGAGGTTGGGAAGGTCACCCAGGCCGAAGGCTGGAACAAGACGGACAGAGAGTGAAACTGTGACACTTGCAGCACTGGCTTCTAATGACACTCATTTATCCACAGTTATTGGAGGCCCCTAGACTGTGGGTCAGGGGCTGGGGACATAAAGATGTCACTACTACACCTCCAGCCTGCATCAGGAGGTGGCTGCAGGAGGCCCCGTGCTTAGCAGGTGCATGGTGGGTGGGTGACAAAGGGGTTCCACTCTCAAGTCCACTGGCTAGTGGAGGTGACAGGTACGAAATCAGATGGTAGCAGCATCTGTAAGTTGAGGATCCCTCATCTGAAACCCTTGGGACTAGAGGTTTTCAGATTTGGGGATATTTGCACAGACTTTGCCAGTTCAGCATCTCGAATCCAAAAATCTGAAATGAGAAATGTTCCGAAATATGACATACTTTGAGTGCAACAGCTCCTGACTGCCCAACTGTCTAACGGCGAATCAGCAGCTCATTAAAATCGGGAGAGAAAGAAAGAGGGGCCCAAGAGGGAAAGAGAAGGGGCAAGGGTGCCCTCCATGGAGTGGGGAAAATAAATGTCACCCCAACATGTAAGCAGTGCCTGGAAATTTAAATGCTACAGGTAGAATACGGAGCCTTCCCTGCCAGGTCTGCCAGATGAGGCTCAGAGAGGTTACGTGACTCACCCCAGGTCACACAAGCAAGTTAACGGTAAGAACCCAGACTGTAAACCCAGGTATCCTCCTCCTCTGTTAGGCCACATCAGGAACCCCCCGATTAGCCTCTCCGCAGACAGGCGGGGAATGTAGGACAAGTGGAGCTGACATCAGCCACAGGTTCTGGGGGTGTCCCAGCTGACTGGCTTCTTTGTGTCTTTTAGGCTGGGAGCAGATTTCCCTCTAGACCAGATATGGCAAGGGTACGGGGGCCCCAGGCAGCACTGGGAGGCTTAGATGAGCCCACCCAAGGACCCCACAGGAATGTAAAATGATGCAGCTGCTTTGCAAAAATAGTTGGCAGCCCCCCAAGAACTTAAACCTAGGGTTACCATGTGAGCCACGAAGTCCACCCCTAGGTACCCACCCAAGAGGCCCAGAAGCCTATGGTCACATAAAAACTTGCACACAGATGCTCAGAGCTGCATTACCTTAACAGCCAGACCAGGAAACCCCAAATGTGCACGGACAGATGAGTGGGTAAATAAAAGACAGTACATTCACACCATGGAATATTACTCTGCCATAAAAATGAGTGGCTCCATACACAGACGAACCTTGAAAATACACTGAATAAAAGAATCTAGTCATAAAAGGCCACATATTACACATTTATAGGAAATGTCCTGAATAGGAGATCCTTAGATAGAAAGTTGACAGATGACAACCAAGGAGCTGGGGAGGGGGAGACAGAAGTGACAACCAATGGACATGGGGATTTTTGTGGGAATAACAGAAATGTTTTGTTTTATTGCAAGACAAGTTCTTGTTAATTCCCAGGCTGGCCTCACACTTGTGATCCTGCCTTAGCCTCCTAAAGGCTGGGATTACAGGAATCTGCCACTGCACTCAACAGGCAATGGAAATGTTCTGGGATTAGACCGGGGTGATGGGGAATATAGCAAGAAACCATTGCATTGTCTACTTAAGCATGGTTGGTTAAAATGGTAAAATTTTATCTTTTTTTTAAAAAAAGCAACAGCAGCAGCCCTGGCCACAGACGCAGATGCCTTGACCACATCCGGCTGCCATCTTAGGAGCAACCGGGAGGGAGAAAGGCTACGGAGAACAGCCTGGGTGGGAGGAGAGGGCAGTGTCGGGGCAGGGGTGTCCAGAGAGCAGCTAGAAAGAAGGCCAGGGTGGCCCACAGGGGAGTCGCTGAGGGCCTAGGAAGCCCAGCTACAGGAGTTTACCTCGAAACTCTGAGCGGTTTCATTTCCCACCATGCCCTTGAGGACAGAATTGCTTAAGTCCCCTATGCGCCCCTCAGAGACACGTGTATGCGTGAGAGTGTGCGTGTATGGTCTGGTCTGCTGTGTGTATAGAGTATGTGAGAGTGTGACATGTGTGGGTGTGTGGGCAGGCATGTTATATGGGTGTGAGTGTGCAGAGTATGGGAGTGTGTGCAGATGCATGTGAGCAGGGGTGTGAGCGGTGCGGATGCACAGGTCCGTGTTTGTGTACGTGGAGACGTGGGGTGGGGTGTGTGTACTGGTGAGTCAGCGTGGGTGCGTGTGTGTGTGTGTGACACACATGACATCTTCAGGAAGCAGCAGCCAAGGCCACACCTGAGTGCCCAGCGGGACAGTCCGCTGCACTCAAGTCCATGGCGTACACTGGACCCCGTGCCTTGGAGCCGGGGGCCAGGCAGCCCCTCCACAGCCGCAGCTGGCTAGGATGCAGGTCTAATGAAGCCCGAGGCATCCTCCCCTCTCTTTAGAGGCCAGACAGCCCATGGGAACAGGGGCCACAGCAGTGACACAAAGATGATGCCACCTTGCGGTCTATCCTCCAGGGTCTTGCAGCTTGTGTGGGGCAAGGGGTCAGCTAAGAGCATCCCAGGGTCTGAGGGATGAAGGGAGGAGACAGGCAGAGGTAGGTTAGATGCCCAGGCAGGGAGAGCCCTCAAGGCTGTGTTGCTGAGCAGGCTCAGCAGATGCCCCTCAGGCAAGAAGCAGAGCAGAGCTGGGAGGAGACTTCTTGCCTCCCTCAAGCTCATCACACTGACTTTGGCACACTGGACGCTTCTCTGCACCAGGGTTCATGCCCACTGCTCCCTCCATTCAGAGCTATGGGTGTCCAGGAAGTCTCTGATTGTCACCGCTCTTTCCAAGGAGGGACCACAGATAGGTGGGCTGGACCCCACAGCCTGCCCCCGGGAGTTTCAGGCAGCAGCCTTAGGCCAGGAGAGGAACACCCCTATCTCCCTGAGGCTGAACTCCGTCTCCAGTAGCCCACTGCTGCCACAGTGTGGCCCAGACTTTGGTCCTGGAGCTAGACCTCCCTAAGGCCTCTCCTCAGGAGGGGGATTCATGGTCTTTTGGTTCAGAACTGGCCTCAAATCAAACAGGGCCTGAGGGAGACTTATTCTTCTTCCCAGCCACGGTGGAGGGGTCTGTGGGCCCCACCAGCTGGCTCCTGAAGTGACACAAGGAGTCCTTGGAGCATCTGCCCAGGCCCTCGCTCCCCGCCCCCAGGCCTGCAGCACCCTCTGCGGCTGTCTTGTGAGTGACACTAGGGAGCAGCTGGCGCTTCGGGGCAGTCATTGTCTTTGGGAACAACTCGTTTCCAGGCATTCCTTCACGCAACACCCAACCCCACAGGGCCCTGGCACGAGGGTGTGGCCCGCTCACCACCAGATTCCACCATGCCTGCGTCATGTCATGGCCTCTGAGCCAGAGGGGCTGCGTGACAAAGCCAAGATTGACTATAAAGCTGGCCATCGGCCCAGGACCATCACCCACCACATGCCCCCCTTCACTCGCTCAAGCGTGGGTCCTGGATGTCGCTGGTGTGCAGGCTCTCATGCTATTTACCGGGGCACAGGACCACCCTGCCTTCCAGGAGGCTCCCACCCTACATGCCAGTGGTTACCCCGTAAGTATTATGCCAGCTACCACATACATTCTCACCAATGCCTGCTCCGGCCTTGGCAGGGAGACACTGCTTGTCCCACTTCACTGATTAGGAAAATGAGGCTCAGAGACGTAAAGGAACCTGCCTGGGTCACTGGGTGGCCAGGTCAGAGGCAGGAATGAAGACAGTCTGCTGAACCCACAGCCAACCCTGCTGTCCTGACACCAGAATTCCCATCCTGAGGAATTCGTTCGTGTGGCACCCACAGCATGGAGCTGGTGTGTAGGGGAAGAACTAACTGCAGCCATTCTGCCTCTGCCTTGGCTTAGAAACAGCCTTGAGAACCAACACTGGGCCCCTCAGAGAAACCTGGAGTCCTGAAAACCACATGGCAGGACACAGGTGGCCCCTTCTAGCCAGGTACAGTAGCCCCTGACATCACTGCTGGTACAGAAGCTCTTGTGGCCCACTCCCATTGTACAGATGAGAAGACCAAGGTCAGGCACTGTGAGCTCAAGTCACTCTCGGGGTGTGGACAAAGTCAGCACTTAGGGTCTCTGCCCGAAGCCTACCTTCATTGTGAAGGTCGTGGTGCGGCTCTGCTCTGTCCCGCTGGATGGCTTCCCGGCGGTACACCACATGGGTCCTCCCGCCAGCCTCCTTCTGCTGCTGGCCCCGCTCCAGAGGCTCAATGAAGTAGTCAGTGCTGTCTGTGCGGATGAGGCCGGCCTGCAGGAAAGGAAAGAGGAGAGGTGGGAATGTACAGTGTGCGACAGGGCAGCATCTGTGACCGAAAACCTGTGTGACCATGTACATGTGTCTGTTCTTCCTCCTGGGCCAGGGGCTTTCAGACTCAGAGTCCTGGGATGCCAGTAAGCAGGGGAGGTGGGGAGAGGGGGAGGGGTGGAGCAGCTGAGCACCCAGCTCACCCCAATTCCAGAGAAGCACAGCCACATTTTCTGTGCCTCGTACTGGGGAGCTCCCTATAAAATTTCATTTGAACAAAGGGTTCTATTGGTGTAAATGGAGGGGAGGCACAAAAGCCACTGCCACAAGGGATGTGAACACACCCAGGCTCCGCATTCCGACCCAAAGCACGTCAGGTGGACTCGGCTTTACCTACCAGCAGACAGGAGGGGAAAATAAACCCTAGTGGCAAAGGTTAAACATCCCTGTGGTGGGTGCTGACCCCCACTCTCTAATACAAAGTGCTATTGTTTGAGATTTAAAGCATATGCGTGCACACCCCCGGGGACAACTAACTACTGACCAGAAAGAAGCCAGGACCTCGTGCTCTGTTCCCAATCTTTAATTTGTTTTGCCTGCATCAAAATACTCCCTTAAAAAAATCAGGTGTTGGCCTTGGAAATAAAAATATAACCTTGGCCAAGCCCAGCAAATGCGCTATTGGCCACTAATCAGAGATGTGTGCTGGCGCCTGTGTGCCTGCATTTGCGTACATGCACACCCACCCACACACGTCGACTCTGCAAAGTGGTGAGCAAGCCCCCCTACCATCAGCCATGGAAAACAGTAGGCAATATTTGATAAATAAAATATTTGTTGAATTCGTTCACTCATTCAACAAATATCTACTGAATGCCTAAACATACCAGGCCCTGGGAGTACAGCTGTGAACACAAATCAGTGAATGGAAAAACATTTTGCTAAATTGACCAGACTTTCTCCATTTCCATTTAACCAAGACAAGTTCTCACTACATAAGCCTTGAACTCGCTATGTTGCCCAAGCTGGCCTTGAACTTGCAGCTCAACCCTCCTGCCTCAGCCACCCAGGTGCATGTGCCACCAGACCCAGATGAACTCCCGTTCTAAAGCAGCCTCTTCATGCAACTCAATTCCACCCATTTCCCCAGCTTGGCCTGTTCTGACCACTGAACACTGACCAGCAACAGCCAGCCTTTTTATATCCCTTCACATTTGGTGATGAAACAGAAAATACTATTTCATATCAAAACCAAGATGGGTAACCTCAGTACCTAATCACAGACCCAGTTAGGAGGCTACAAAACGTCCTGAGGAAAATGGCAGCATTATTGGAATGAGTCTGTAGCTTCCCCAGAAACCATTCTGTCAGTCAATGGTCTGCAGAACTCCTTGAGGAGTTGTTAAAATGCCAGCATCCAACTTTATATGGAGCAGAGTCACTCATTCAGCCAGAGCACTCTGACTTTAGGCCTGCTATGGGCCCTGGGCAAGGAAAACAGCAAAGCAGGACTCAGCCTGTGGCTGTGAGTTGCTCACATCTAGAGGAGTCAAGGGTGATCAAATGCAGGGTGTGACCTGGAGTCTCAGGGGTTGTCATGAAGAAAAGGCGTGCGTCAGATTCCTGCTTGCAAGGGCTAGAAATTCAACCCGAACCCCCTGGCCCAAAGAGGAGTAAGCTGGCTCCAGGACAAATCTCAGCAGGGGCAGGGACAGAAGGAGGGACCCAAATGCCCTCAGCTGTCCCTGCATCAGCTTAATCCCACCTGACGAGACACGTGTCCCTATGCCTGCAGGGACATTTCCACCCAGCCACCAGAGACAATAAGGGGGCCTTTCCTCCGTAGTCCCGCACACAGTCTAAGGGAGAGCCAGGCTGGGTCCAGGCTGAGTCACACAGTCACCCTGGAATTGGCAGCTGCTACTGGACCCTCACAGCCAGAGGAAGGGGTGGCTGCACAGGAAGAAGGGAGAGATGCTAGGGTGAAAGGGTCAGGCCAGGTAGAGGGACCCCTTGGGCAAGGGTGTGGAGGCCGGAAAGAGAGTGTGGGGGCCTCAAGGGCAGAAGCTGAGCGTGGACAAGAAGTGATGGGCAGACCACTTGATAGAACCCCCCAAAGGGAAGCCTGCCGCGCAGGATACAGTGCAGAAGGTCCCCAAGACTACTGCAGCTCTGTGGCCGGGAGGGCTTGGGAGGAGACCCTCAAGCAAGCCCCTCGCCCATCCACTCTACTCTTTCCTGCACCCATCCGCTACCCAGAAGGCCATCCTGGAGCAAGCAAAGCAAGAGACCTCTCAGCCTGGTCCATCCAGCCAAGGTTATACAGCCAGGCTGGTGCAGGGTCGTGGCCTGTGCGGTCTGGGCCCCTCTCACCTCTCAAAGCAGCCTGCAGCAGGGAGTTCTCCAGACAGGAGGCAGAAGACTCTGCCAGCCTCTCCCACACACAGGCCCCCAGCCCTGGTCCTCCCCTATTCCGGGACTTAGTTAACCAGCTGCACAAAAAAGCATCCTTCAAACCCAGCACTCCCTGCCTCTCGGCTGACAACTCCACACGGCCTCTCAGGAAGGATGTGGGCTCCACAATGATGTGGATGGTGTAGGGCTGGCCCGTAAGCCACTGCCTTCCAGCCCACAGTCACGGAACACAAAGTTCTCAAGAGCTTTGCATACCTCCCGGTCTGACAACAAAACCAGCGAGAGCACCTCTAACTTTTGCTTAGATGCCTCCAGTGACAGAGAACTCCTTCCCTCACCTGCACAATGCAACATATTCTACGTAGGGCACCCCTAAAATTCACTGAGCAGAAATACACATTGCATCGTTCCATGCTATATAGACAGTCTTATAATCCCTGTTATTATAATAGTACCTGCCACATATATTGACAATATATTATCTTACAGTATTTCACCTCCATATTCCTACAACATAGACACTAATATGAGACCCATTTCATGGATGAGGAGGCAGAAGGTCAGAGAGGTTCGGTACCTTGCCCAAAGTCACCCAGAGAGGGTCAGCATCAGAACAGGGGCCCAGGGCTCTGTAGCTCTAAACCACCACACCCTATCTATCACCTTGGGTCACCAAGGGGCCCATTTCTGTTCTTGGGGACACTGGGAGTAAAGAAACATTCCTTTCCCGGTCCCATTTGCGAATCCCTGGGCCTCTGTCCGGTCTGCCCTGCATAGCGAGGATGCTCACATCCTACCTCTGCATGTGAGAACCCAGGAGACAGGCAGAACACGGCGACAAAGGGAACAACCCTCCTCTGCCCAGGTGACCTCCCACCCTAGGCCTAAAGGATCCTCGGCCCCACACAAACCCTCTTGATTACACCTTTGGCCCCACCAAATGGAATCCACAGGCCCCTGGGCCTGGTCAGCCTCACCCTCACCCCAGAAGAGTTAAAGAATCTGCCTTTTCCTTCCCCAGCCCTGTTAACTGTTTAGCATAAAAGAACTAGGCCCAGCAAACTGGGACAGAAGTTTCCAACTCCCTGTGACAGCCCATGCACACAATCCCAGGGACCAAAGGCAGAACCTCCAAAGAGACTGCCCTCACCCCATTTTGTGCATTATGTCAGGCCTTGTGCAGGTCCGGGCCCTTCACAGAGATGAGGGAAAGGCAAGCTTGGCCTTTGCACCTGGCTCCAGGTATGCTAAACTTCATCAAGATCTCCAAAGTGTGACCCACCTGGGCAACATGGGCCCAGTTCCTTCCCGGGACCTCAGGCTCCTCCTTTGCACAATGAGAGGTTTGGCCTGAGTTCCTCTGAATCTCTGCCCTGGCCAGGAAACCAGGCACTGTGCGGGGCAGACAGACTGGCAAGGAGAACCTTCTGGCTCCCTGCCTCCTCACTAAATTACTCCCGTCTCTCAATTTATGAGATGTTTATATTTCTGAAAAGTAGGGGCTAATTTTAAAACTCTAAAATCAAATCAAATTTCTGGATAAGACACCAAGAAAAAAGCAGAAAATAAATTCTGGTAGGCTGGAAAATAAATGTCAGCCCTATCTATTTCCTCCCATTCTGTATTCTTTCGCAAACAGTACACAAGTGGGAAATATATACTAGAAAGGCTCTTCGAGCAATAAAAACAAAACAGAATCACTGATTATATCCAATGGAGCCACACACCACATGGGCCCTTGGCCAATCCCTCCGCATGGAAACTCGCCAGCGGGCAGGCCCAGCCATCCCAGCCTTGCTGTAAACTCCCTTTCATGTGGCTGCTTTGGAGGTGCCCTTACTGGGAAGCGTGGGGCTGACTGGGGGTGTCGGTGAAGGACTGTTTGAATTTTCTAGTGTGGCTGGTGACACTGTTTGGGTGGCAAAGACAACTTCTGCTTCTTCATCCAAAGCCCTCCAGGCCATGCTCTCTGAAGTTTTCTGACCTAGGTTCCCCTGGTGGAAAGCTCCCGAGTTCAAAGTATAATTCTAGGGTACCTGAAGCAGACAGGTCACATAGCACCTGGAGAAGTGAGTGCCATCTTAGAAGTCACTTTGTGACCTGATATGCACCTAACTGAGCAAGTTTAGTCGATCAGCAGCAGCTGCACACTATCTGGGTGAGGTTCCAAATATTTAGTGGATAATTAAAGCCAAATTACTTTGAAAATTGTCTGTGCATGTATAAATGTGTTTATTCTCAACGTGCATGTTGGCACGTGTGTGAGGAGGCAAATCCAGCAGATAACCAAGTGCTTCCCACTGTCCTTGCACCTGGCTCCAGCTTTTATTAAACTTCACTGACACTGCCATTTGTGACCCACAGTTCACCTCTACCCCCCAAGTCCCAAGTTCCCTTTTCATCATCTTGGACCTTTTGGTCTACACGTACAATAATTCTCTTCCAAATACCCATCACTCACTCACCCCTGCTCCCCCAGCCTGATCTCCCAGAGAAGCTCCTCTTACCCTGGTCTGGCCCAACCGTCCAGCCACTCCATGGTTGCACACTGACAGAGACAAAACACACAATCACTTTGTTAATCAGCTTTCCACTGCTGGAATAAAACCCCTGATGTACACAACTGAAAGGAGGAAAGATCCACTTCGGCTCAGGGTTTCAGGGGTTTTGGTCCATGGTAAGTGGATTCCAAGGCAGAAGCACTGTGGCAGAAAGGTGTGGTAGAAGAAAGGTACCCACCTCATGGCAGTTGAGAAGCAGAGAGACTGGGAAAGCATCAGGGACAGGATATGCGCTTCAAAGGCCTGGCCCCAGTGACCTCCTTCTCCAGCTAGGCCCCACCGCCTATTAAGCCCATTCAGCTATGATCTTACTGATGGACTAACCCTCTGATGAGGTCAGCACCCTCAATTTCCAGACACTTCTCTAGACCCCACCTCTGCACTGAGGATCAAGCCCTCAATATGAGGTAGGGCAGAGGACACTTCATATTTAAACCGCAATAGGTGCCCACTGCTCATACTTGAAACAACTGGCCACACACCTCCATGTGCATGGGACTGCACTTTCCTAGCACACATCTGTCCCTGGTGTCCCAAATGGCCGGATTCCCAATACTGCCCCAGGCCCATACTTTAAAGTTCCCACTGACTTCCTGTGAACAGCCCTCCCACAGCTGGGGATGCCCCACCACCACCACCTCAAGGTGTTCAGGGTCACCTCCCTCTCACCTCCTCAGCTCCTGTACTCGGTATCCTCTGTCCAGCATCACCATACTCTCCCTTGTAACTCCTTCCCTCCCACCCATGTCCAGGTGTGGCCCCAGGATTCTGCTTCTCTCCACAGCAGGAAGTACTGTCTACACTCACTGTCTCCTTATCTCATGGCCTTTCTACCCAAGCCAAATGGTCTTCTGGAGCCACCACTTCCTGGAAGCTGCTTACCTGTGACCACTAGGTGGCCAAAGCTGGCAATCACTTTGTCCTGCCCTCCTCTAACCACACTCTCTTCCTGGGCATTTCCCCAATCCTGACTTGAAAGATTGCATTTGCAGATAATTCCAGATTTACATCTCCAGCCCAGAATTCCTTATAGGATTATCTGACAACCTCCATGATAAAGATCTCAATCTGCCCTGAGCATGGGAAACTTTAAAGCAGAGCTCTGGGTGTGACTCCCAGACCCACTCCTCCTCTTGCTTTTGCAAATGGTACTTTTTTCCAATTGCCCAACCCAATGTAAACTGCTAGGGCCAAATGCTCTAATCAGGGCCGCTGTTCCTGATTTGTGACAAGTGAGGGGTAGCCCTACCATACAGACCCCCACAGTCCAGGTCCTGCCTGAACTCCTCAAGGTGGCCTGAATCCCTTCTTCCCTCAACATGTCCTCATGTCTGTATGAAGCACCCATTGCCCTAGGCTCCAATGGGGGATTGGTGCAGAAGACACAAGAAACCTGCCTCTGCTCTGCTGGTAAGGGACTTGTATCTGGAATCATTTTTTTAAACTCTTACAACTCAATAATTAAAAGACAAATAATCCAATTTTAAAATGGGCAAAAGAATCTGAACAGACATTTCTCCAAGAAATATATAAATGGCCAACAGGCACATAAGAAAATGTTCAATATGAAAAGTCACCAGGGAAATGCAAATCAAAACCACAATGAAATACTACTTCACACCCGCTAGGATGGCTAGAGTCAAAGTCAGATAATAACAAGTGTTGACAAGGATGTGGAAAAAACTGGCACCCTCATAAATTGGTGGTGGGAATATAAAATGGTACAGCCACTTGGAAAACAGTCAGGCAGTTCCTTAAGAAATTAGAGCTACTGCATGACCCAGAAAGTCCACCACTAGGTGTACACCCAACAACAAAAAAAAAAACATATGTCTGCATAAAAACTTTTACTGTGCCTATAATCCCAGCCCCTTGGGTAGCTAAGACAAGAAGATTACAAGTTCAAGTCTTGTCTGGGAAACTCAGCAAGACCTTGTCTAAAACTAAGAAATCTTTAAAAGGGTTGGGGATGTAGCTTCATAGTAGAGCACCCCTGAGTTCAATCTCCACTATTGCAAAGCAAAGCAAAAAAACAAACTTATGGATGGACATTTATAAAAGCATTATTCATAACAGCCAAAACGTGGAAACAACCCATATGCCCATCAACATAAGAATGGCATATCCATACAGTGGAATATTATCCAGCCAATAGAAGGAATACTGATACACATTACAACATGGATGAACCTAGAGGACATTATAACAAATGAGAGCAGCCAGGCACAAAAGACCACATGCTATATGGGTGCATTTAAGCAAAGTGTCCAGAATGGGGAATGCTATAGTGACAGAAAATAGAGTAGTGGGTGCTAGAGTTTGGGGTAAGGAGATAACTAAAGGGCACACATTTCTTTGCAAGGTTATGAAAATCTTCTAAAATTGACTGCGGTGACAGTTACACATACATCCACAAATTTAATAAATATCCACTGAATTATATACTTTACATGGGTGAATTACATGGTTACATGAATTATATCTAATAAGGCTGTTAATAAAAAGATGCTACACACACAGGGAGATGAGAGACACGAAGGCTACCAGGCGTGAGTCAGCGTGGCTCAGATGAAAGCCTGCAGACACTGAGATTCCGCATAACTCAAACCTGATGTGGAACCAACCACAAGAGCTCTGCTGGAGGCTGGGGCAGCCAAGGCCTTGGCCCAAGCCAAGGAAAGTCTGCAAGCTGATTCACCCGCACTGCAGCCTTAGGGACAAACAGGAGCACAGGGCCCCTGGAGGATGAGGTCAAGAACAGCCAGGCTTGGGCTCAGCTGGGCCACTCTGCCGTGCCCCACACAGGCAGCATGAGAACGCCTAGAACAGATCAAAGGATGCCAGAAACACCAGGAGTGAGTGCCTCCACCAGCAGGACGTAGTTATCTGGGATGACCACTTGGCTTCAGCTCCCAGGTCCTGACCTCTACAGACCCAGGAGGAACTGTGTGAAAGGCAGCTGAGGGCTTGCTGGGTACGGTCCATCTGCAACAAGAATCATTTTCAGGGAGGAAGCAATTTAGTGGGTATGATGAGAATGGTGGGTAAATGCAGAGACCCTAGAGCCAGAGAATCCCTGGCTCAAATCCTAGCTCTGCCATCCTCAAATCATGTAATCGTGGGCAGTTATTTAGCATTCCTGTGCTCTGGAACTACAACAGCATCTCTCTTGTGGAGATGCTCTGAGAAAGTAATGTTCCTAGGGTAACTACAGTGGTCCCAACCATGCAGCAAGGTAAGGCCACATGAGTACATTTGCTGCCATCATTGTCATTGTCACTGTTTAAATATGCCTGGGAATGTCAACGGCTCAGGAAGGGAGAAGTGGGCTCAGGGCTGGGAGCCACATTCTGGAACCATGGGCAGGTTTGTTCCTAACTCCTGGCTTTGCTGTGACCCGGATTTGACCTAATCAGTAAATGGCATGGTATCCCCAAGGGAGGAAAACACCAGTGGCTGAGCATCCTAAGGGAAAAATCTGGTAAAGGGTGATTTTAAAAGGTGAAAAAGAACCTGTGCAGATAAAAGGTGGGGCGGAAATATACCCAGCTGTTAGGGAGTTGTTTCTGGGTGGCAAAACCATACGCAATTTCCCTCTCCTTAAACTTGTAGGTGCTATCTAACTTTTCTATGATGTCCTTATCTCAAAAGGAAAGCTCATTCTGCCCAGAAAGTCTGCCTACAATAACCAGGCAATAATTATACAACACTCTTTCCTCTAAAACAGCTTAAAATGAGGAAGCAAACTGTTTAGGTTTTGTCACTGTGACAAAATACTTGAGATAATCAACTTAAAAACAGAAAAGGTTTAGTTTGGCTCACTTTCAGAGGCTTCGGCCCACGGTCACTTGGCTCCATTTTAGTGGCGGCCTGTGGTGACACAGAACATCACGGTGTAGCAGAGAGGAAAAGAGGAAGAAAGGAGGGGGCAAGGCCACGCGCCGGCGACCTCACTACCTTTCTCCAGGTCCCACCTCCTAGGAGTTCCGTGCCTCCCGACGGGACCACAGACTGGGACCAAGCAAGCCCCTACTTAGCACACGGGGTTCTGAGGGACACCTCAGACCCGAGCTAAAGCACAAACACATTGCCAGCCCCCCTTTCTGTCACCTGACTTTCCTGTCCATAGTGTAGACGCTGCACTGAGGAGCTGGACACCCAGGGCTCCATCTTGGATTACACAAGCCCTCTAAGCCTCAGTTTCCACCTCCAGACCCAAAGGGTTGGGAGGATGAAGGGAAACAAGGACTGAGACTGCTGCTCAGGGGACCCGGCCCACAGCGGGGTGGGAGCCTCCTCCTTCCCTTCTGTCCTTGGTCAGGCTTTCCTGGTCCCCGTGGCCTGACCCCAGTGTCACTGTCAAACGCAGCATTTCCAGAAGGCTACTGCAGTGGTCGGTCCTCATGCCTCGATGCTCATTAAAATCACCCAAGGGATTTGCAGAAGCTCTGCCACCTGGGCCTCACCCCAGAGAGCATCTTCCTGGGCTGAATGTGAACTGGACCCTCGAGATCACACACGATCTGCACCTGGGGGCTGTCTCGGGCTGTCTCAGGCTGTAGCTGTCCCCACCCCCGCCCTGCAGGGTGCACCTCCTCAGTGAGTGAAGAATAATGTGCCACAGCTGTCTCGAGCACAGGGAGGGGCTGCAGGGTGAGCGGCTGTAATCTGCAGGTGGCCAATGGCAAGTCAATAATGACACTGCCACCCAAGTGCTAAGTTTGTGATGCAGAGGGAGGAAAATCGGTAATACCTCTCTGCTGATGTTTTCGATGATCATGGTGATGAAGGTGGTAATTAACTCTGTCCTGGAGCACCAGCTAGAACTAAGTGGGTTAGGTCTTCAAAAGCTGGTTTGTTGGTAAAGGAGGGGTGATCACTTTCTAGTTCTACCCCTGTCCCCTCCCCACAGAGGCAGGTCCTGGGACAGAGGCAGGGTGGGCTCATAACCTGCAGGTGCTCAGAGGCGTGCTTCCATGCACACTCACCCTGGAGCCCAGCCAGTGTCAGGACAGACTTTTCAGGGCCCACAGCCACCCCACTTTCCATTCCCCAGTGTCCAAGAGCCTCGTGGCTCAGAAGTTCCCTCCTCCACCCCGATCACCACCACAGCCCACCATGCTCGACCGGGCACTCTCCCTGGCCCTCTCCTTGGCCCTAAGTCCTGGCAGCAGTTGTGGCTTCAGGACAAGGAGATAGGAAGCAGCCTTCGAGCGCCAGGAGGCAGGGTGGCTGCCAGCCCTGAGCTGGGGAGTGGCTCCCTGCACAGAGGCCTTACACTCTGAACCCCATCTCAGATGCCAGCCAGCAGCCGGTGGGGCAGCACCAGGGAGAAGTACAGCCAGCCTGAGAGTGAGCCCAGGAGTCTCTGTCCCAGCCAGGCCTCCCCAGTGACCCAGCCCTACAGCAGCCTGGCCCAGATGTGAGCTGCCTTGGCTGTATATAAGCCTCGCGTCTGCTACAGGAGATCATGCATGTAATTCTCTATCACTGAGTCCCACACATACTCAGGTGTGCAGTGACAGATGAGAGATTCAGTGGTGGCCGAGGAGAAGGTTCCTAAATAGAGCAGGTGAGAACAAGAGAATGGAGAGGTGTGGCCCCAGCCCGAGCCCTTGTGCCACCCAGCTCTCGCCCCACAGGGTCCCTGACAGCACACTGGCCCTCCAGGCGTCGGGGGCTCCTCTGCACAGGGAGGGGGAGCAGACGCAGTGCTGTCGGGTCTTGCCCAGGGACCCACCACTCACATGTGTGCCTGACTTCCACAACTCTGACACCTGCCCACAGGCGCCCTTGTTGTTAGCAACACAAGTGTGAATACCAAGACCCACTCTCTGCACAGGGTCACAGGGATCTCTGTCTCTCCCTGCAATACCACTCATTCACTCATTCACCCATTCATGCATGCATTCATTCATTCATTCATCAGAGTGACTGAGCCACCCCAGGTCTATGTGCCGGGGACATGCTCAAATATTCCTCCTCGTATGAAGCTACCATCCTACTGAGGGTAAGACAGGCAACAGGTAAACAGAACCGCAGAACCTCAGCATCCCAAATGGAAACACCCATGCAAGAAATGAAGCAGAGCAGAGAGAGAGCCGGAAGATGACATTTTAAGTACAGAAGTCTGGGCGGATGGTACTGCCAGACATCTTTTTTTTGGTACTGGGGATCGAACTCGGGTCCTTGAGCTTGCGCAGTAGGCGGCGAAACCACTGAGCTAAATCCCCGGCCCTGAATGGTACTAAGAGGTGATATTTGAGCAAAGGCCAGAGGACGCTAAGGAGCAGGACCTGGGGAGGGCATTGGGGAGGCCCAGGAGCAGGAACAATGACCCAGGCCCAGCCAGCTTCTCACCAAGTACCACCCTGTGTCATGGGATGGGGATGTTAAAGGATTGTGCTGGCTGCCACTGGTTAACAGGCTACGAGGCAAGGGCACCCAGTGAGAGAGGCCATCACACCTCCAGCACTTGTTACTCCTTTCCCATCCTTGTTTCCCCTTTACAGGGGCTAGCAATAAAATTCCCTGTTCTACACCTGGAACCATGCATGTTCCCAGGGCCTCCACACCTTTGCCCCTGCTGTGGGCTCCCCCAGAATGCCTTTTCAGCACACCTCAGATGTCACCCCATCATTATCCCTTTTTCAGTGCCCTCAGGGGCTCTTAGCACTTGCTGGGCCCCTAACCAGATATCTCTGCTTGTCCCTCTTCCAGACTAGCTTCTCACACTAGCTACCCACTTTGTTATGGAACCACCTTAAACAGCCACCTTTGGGGCTAGGCCTTCCAACTGTTCCCTTGGAAATGTGGACCTTGGGAGAGATCTGTTTTCCTCAAGTGTAGCTGTGGGTCAAGGGATGGCACGTTTCACCCACAGTGTCCCCACCCAGGGACTTTGGTGGCGATGTCTCCAACGCCCTCAGCCAGCAGGCTGCAAGGTTGGAGAAGCTGAGGCCGATGTGGGGGTGGCTTGGGCCAGGGTTTGCACTGGGACTAACCATGCTTGACAGATGCCCTTACCTCCAGCCCTTTCTCCAAAGTCAGCCAGGTCACTGAAAGCAGATCAGACTTGGGGGCAACAGCAGTCCTTTGTCCCTCTCATAGTTTGAAAATGGATAAACAGGAGCCCTGGTAACTTGAGTCTGAGAAATACCAGAAGGTTCCGTTTGAGTTTCAAATCCCACTAACTAGGCCATTAACATCCACGCTTTCTTAGTTGACCACCGAAGTTTTAGAGAAGACAATGGTATGATGAAGTTGAGCAGCCCACCCTACAGTAGAAGCCTCAGAAACACCTGCCTCAACCTCCTACCCTGCAGGTCCTGGGGCTCCCAGGATGGATCCCAAGGGTCACCTGATTTCATCATTCATCATGCTGAAGCTGTTCCCATGGCAACCATCTCATGAGACATCTTGTGGTTTGCAGGTTTGAGTCACTGCTTACAGATACTTGGTCCTCTTCTTTGGACTCATGACAGGTCACTGGGCTGGCAGGAGAAGTGTGGACCATGATGGGACATTCACTGCTGCTCTGCGACCATGGGTGAGTCCCTTTCCTCCCCTGAGCTCAGCTACCTCTGCTGGAAATGAAGAAGGGTGTAGAGGCCCCCAGACCCTCTTTAGCTACAGCTGTCCCCAATCAGGTCAAGGTCAGGGTGGAGGGTGGGGACCATGCTGAGCTGAGGCTCACCACTGGGGGTGTTCAAATCAGAGCCTGCCAAAATCTCCCAAGTGTGCGGCCGGCAGCTCCTAGGCTGTCAAGGACAAGGCAGTGTGTGAGCCCCATTGCCAAGGGTTCTGTTTTGAGGGCTTTGCAGGCGGGGCAAGGCCCACACGCTGGGAATGGAACGCTGGGCCCACAGATGGTTTGAGAACTTTCCACAGCAGAGCCTGGGGAACTCAGAAATTCCGTGGGCGCTCACTGAGAGCCCACCCAGGCTGGGCCTCTTGGCACCCCCACCCGAGGCCAGGATGCAGATGGGAGGGCAAACACAGCCCCTCCACACTCACCAGCCCGCCACAGAACAGCCCCAGGCCACCCTCCCTCCAGCTACGGCCTGAAGACAGTGCCGAGGAAGAAAAATAAAACCAGCCCTTGCTGGAAGGGAAGGCTGCTCTGCTCCATAGCAGCAATAGTGAGGTGATGTCTAGCTTTTATTCCATATCGTAAATAAGTTATTAATCCAGGGCAGACATCAAGGCATGGCTGAGGGGGAACAAGGGAGGCAGGATTGCAAGACCAGACTGCCTTAAGGATGGGAAAACCACCAGCACCCAAGCCCCGGGCTCCAGTGAGTCAGACGTCCAGGCAGGTCAGCCCTCTGGGAAGCAAGAGGAAGCCCCGGAGTGGCTGCCAGGGGGCTGCAGGCTGACCTACTGTTTCTCCTCTGCAGCTTCCTGATTCAGTCCAAAATCTGAGCAGTGATAATAGTACATGCCACCATTCTTTGTCCCAGCCACTGTGGCAGCCGTTTAAGTGTGTGATTTCTAATTACCAAAACCACCCACCTTACAGATGCAGAAACTGAGGCTCTGAGAGATCAAGTTGTTTGCCAAGTTCAACATGGAAGAATACTATTTGCAAAGATGGCCACAACCATCCCTCCTGTCCCTGAGTGCAGCCTCCCTGCAATGGCAGTTGGCTGTTCTACCTCTCAAGAGGCAGAGTCCATGTCCTCAACCTGGGAAACTTTCTCCTCTGGCCTTGTGGCTTGTTTTACCAACAGGATGCCCAGAAGCAATACCATGCAACTCTCAAGGCTGGGCCTTAATTTGTGCAGCTTCTGGCTTCTATCTCCTGGAACGCTGCCCTGAGATGCTGAGAAGGAGCCAGTCTGCTACTGCAGGAGGAGAAGGAGGCCACAGAGGAAGGAACTGAGGCCACCTGCCAACACCCAGCCCCACACTGGCATAGGAGTGAGCCAGCTGGGACCCTTAATGCTGCGGCCACAGGAGAGAGCCAAGGGGCAACCAGGAGGGGGGCCACCAGTCAGTCTACAACGTGAGGAGGAAAGACAGTGTTGGTGTTTTGTGCTCCTCCATTTTAGGCAGCTTTGTTACACAGCAGCAGATACCTGACAACTGCTCAGTTTCCCCGACACTGCCTGCTCCCAGGAAAATCTGTGCTGTCCCCTCCAGGGATCTGGCTGGAATCAAGGCACCTCCGTGCTAGCCCCTGCTCTGCCTATAGCCCTCAGGACCTCGTCCCCACAGGCAAGAGGCAGGCCACTTTCCAGGTCACCTGGTGGGGGGGGCAGATCATGGGAAGTTTCCTTTCCCTGCAGAGTCTGATTTTTGTTCACATACTTTTGTTCGCAAGCTGAAATTCCAGAAAGGGACCTGTGTTTCTCTGGGAACTGGGTCATCTAAGTAGCAAACATGATAAACCAGCTCACACCCTTGAAGCACGTGTGAGCCCTGGGAAACAGAGACTGGGAAGAGGGAGTGCTGAGGGCAGGGACACAGATGGGCTTCCCTCAAACACCTACTCGGCCCACAGGGTGGTTGACTGGAAACCACACTAAGGATTCCAGGCTGGGACAACCTGCCACCGCTCACCTGCAGTCCTGCCACATTGCAGGAGGGCAAATGGTAGCACTCATGACATACCTATCACAACTGGCCTGGGGGGAGATCAATGATTTGCCTTAGACAGGAGGTCAGAAGTGCTGCCCCTCCCTGTCTAACTGAGGCCAAAAGAGCCGATGGCAGCTAATGTCACCTCTGATCTCAAGCCTGCACGTCCCCTCACCCAGGTGATCCTCCCAGCATCTGCTGAGAGCTGGCTCTGTGGTGGCCCCAGGCTGGAGTTGGAGGGACACACAAGAGTGATCATGCTCAGACCCTCCCCTCCAGGAACCGGTGGGAACATTCACAGCAAGAGCACCATCTTGGCAAGGAGCAAGCTGCAGCATGACAAAAACAACAGGCCTGGGGGAGGCTGTGGCCAGTATGTGGCTGTGGCTGTGGCTCTGCCCACCTAGCTGAGGGCCCAGAACTCCTCTGGGTGGCAGTCAGGCAAATGGGGATTCTTCTATCTTCTATCTGCCACCAGCCTCAGACCCATTGAACTCAACCAACAAAGCCACACCATATCATAGCCACAGCTGAAGTATCCTGAGTGTGCTGCATGGAACCCTTCAAACACTGACAATTCTATAAAATGATGACCATTATGATCCTCACTTTCCAGGTAAGGAAACTGGGGCACAGACAGGCTAGGGAGCTGCCCACAGTCACACAGCATGCACAGGACAGAGGTGGGATTTCAACCCAGGTGGGCTGGTTGCAGGGGTCACTGCTCATCGCTGGCACATACTGCCTTCCCTGCTGTGGCCTGAATGTGCCCGCCAAAACTCCTATGTTCAAACCTAATCCCCAGTATGATCATACCAGCAGAAGAGCCTTTAGGTAGTGATTAAGTTGTGAAGTGGCACCTTCATGAGTGGGATTCAAGACATTATAAACAGGCTGGAGGGAACTAGCTCAGCCCTTTTGCCCCTCCTTCCCTTCCATCTCTTCTGCCATAGGAGGACAGAGCATTTGTCCCCTCCAGGGGACACAACAACAAAGACCATCTTGGAAGCAGAAAGCAGCCCTCCCCAGACATCAGAGGTGCTAAAACCTTGATCTTGAATTTTGCAGCCTCCAAGACTGAGAAATAAATTTCTATTGTTTATAAGTTACCCGATCTAAGGTATTTTGCTATAGAAGCACAAAAGGACTAAGATACTCACTGACAACCCAAGGCCTCTAGCAAACAGCCCTGTTGTGTTTGGCTCATACACTCACTTAAAAATTAGAAGACTTTAGTTTTTAAATCCCTATTTCTGATTTCTCCTAAAAATACTCAAAGCTCTTGCAATACCAGACCAGCCCCAGAGACAACAGGTCCTCTCCCATGCTCCACAGCCCCAGCTCCTCCCACTGTCACCCAGGCCTCTGCTCTTTCTCCTGTCACCCATCTATTCCTGCAGACATCTGAAACATCTGCCTCCTGTCCTTCCACCCCAGGGGCCCATCCTTGTCCTCTACCACAAATTTAAGACAGTCTCTGGAACCAGAGATTTAGCTTAGTGGTGCCACCACCTGCCTCAAAAGGTCCTGAGTTCGATTCCTGGTACCAAAAAAAAAAAAAGTCTGTTTTCCTGGAACTGAGGTTTGCAACAGGAGCTGCATCAAGTGAGGGAAAGGGAAGACACCAGGGAGGCGTGCATGGCATGAGCAAAGGAGGGGGCTGGGAAGTGAGGCGGAAGTGGACCAAGTGGAGTAGGGTTAGGAGGGAATATGGAAAGCTGAGGACGCCAACCAGGCTAGAGAGGCAGGTCAGCAAGGCAGAAGGCTGCCCCAACAAGGGGTCAAACAAAAGGCTCCAGTGCCCCTGTCCCCAGGCTCTCCTTCACAGACAGGTGAGGGCAGTGGCCAGCAGGTCCAGATGTAAGGGGTCAGGCCAGCTGGGGGTCCAGGAGGGGCCCAGTCACAGTGGCAAGGCCAGGCCTGTACATGTCACATTCCCAGGGCAGGGGCAGAATGGAGGACAGACCCTGAGGCTTCCCGAGGGGCCTCCAGGACATCCTACTCCCTCAGCCAGCAAGGAAAAGCCCCTGGGGTGAGGACAGGTGTTTAGCACCAGGACGCCAATAAGCCACAGGCAAACCAGCCCGCCCACCCGCCCCACCCCGTTGCACCAGCACTTCCACGGAAAGATGAATGTCATCTCACCCAAACACCAAGGTGGCTTTTGCTTAAAACCTCCTGTGGCTCCCCATGGCCCAGGCTCCGTGGTGAGGTGGGGATTTTCCAAATTACATTTCCACAGTTCCCTGGCTCCATGGAAAGCTGAGAAGACTTGCCATTTCCCAAATCTTGTGAAGCCACAGGATTTCTTTCCCTGCATGGGGCCTAAAATTGCTCTTCCGTGGCTTTAAAAACTCATACACATCCTTGAAAACCTGGCCCAAATGACCCCTCTCCTAGGAAGCCTTCTTCCTTCTCAGTGCTCACCTCTAGGCCACCTACAGAGTGTATCCTGCTCCTATGCACTACCATGCATGACTGGAGCAACCCGAGGTCTACACAGCTTTGTACCACCTGGTGTGTGTCAGCCTCCTCTTTAAACTGTGGGCTCCCTGAACCCAGAAGCAGAGGACCCGGGACCCTGGCCCTGAGCAGGGGCCACGATTGTTAGAGGAATACCCCACTGGCATCTCTCAGCACCTCACTATGCCAAAAGGTGCCTGGGGTTGTTACAGAGCAGTGGTCACGTGCACACTCCGCACCCTGAGGAAGCACCGCTCAGCCCCTTCTGCATGGAACCGTGCTGCGGTGGAGGCAGAGGTCAGGAGAGGGAGGCTAGGCCAAGCTCGGAACCAGTGGAGGCCCCAGGACTCAGATTTGTGTCAGATACCACTGATGGGCTATGTATGTCTGCAATATAAGGGACTCAACCAATATTATAGTAGTATTTATCATTATTCATTATTATGGCAAATTACTAAGTAACAAATGCAACCATTCATGATTTCTGGAATAATCCCCATTTCTCAAGGGCCCACCATAAAACCAGATACTTTACAGGATCTTACTGGACCCTGTGAACACCCCTATAGACGGTTACTCCACTCCCCTCCTCCCAGATGAGGAACCTACACCCAGAGACATTTGGAAACTTACTCGGGGTCACTTAGCCGGTCTGCACCAGAGTTGAGGAGCTCCGCATTTCCCACACCCTAGAGGCCTGGATGGGCTTCTCCTAACGACTACTAGCAACGGCTGTCTGGCGTCTGGCCCAGCCCTTTTCAGAACAGCTTCACTGAGACACAGTTCGCACCCGCTCCAATTCTCCACTTAAAGTCTGCCCTGTGCTGGTTTCCCACACATGCACAGTTGTGCAGCCACCACTATAACCAGGTTTACAGCCTTTGCTCCAATGCAGTGCCATTTTCAAGACAAAAGGACTGCAGCTCAGAGGGCTCCTGGGACTTGGTCAGTGGTCAGAGGCAAGGCTGGGATTTGCCTTCCCCAACCTCTTCCTGCCGTCTGCCAGGGACTAGTAAGAGTAACCCGTCAAAAATGCAGGATCTGCAGAGAGTGGAAAACGGAACCAGATGTGACAAATCTTACACGTGTGGCAGCTTCTGCGCCAGGCCCTGACTCACAGAAGCACTGAAGGCAAAGGAGGAGCCCAGCGCAGCCAAGCCCCCCTCAGCCCAGCACCACACGTCACAAAAAGGACATCAAGGCCCAGGACCCAGGAAGGCAGAGATGACTGGCCTTCACCTCCTTGGAGGGAAAGCCCTACGGGAGGCTGGTGGCCAGGGCCTTGCACAGACGCAGTGAGTCCTCAGCCCCATGGAGAAGTGGGGACCCCACTCTGCTGATCCTGTATCCCACAACCCTTGCAGGATTCACGAAGAACTGGTCCCACCCAGGCCTCCATCCAGATTCCTCCCAGGTGCAGAGCATTAGTGGCTCTGAAGAGTGTCCCACTGAGAGGTCAGTGCTGCCTCCCGGACACATTTCCAGTCCGAGACCCTTGGGTGTGACAGTCCCAAGCCAGCTGCTCCCGGCACCAGAGAAAACACCGTGTAGGCGGGACAGAGGACCCCAGGACCAACATACCCCTTATTTCCTGCCCCAAACATCCTCCACACTGGCCAGGTCAGTTGTGCTATCTGCTGGCCGGAGGCCTGGCACTTGCATTCCTGCTTATGATGTTTGAACAGTCTTGAGCCAGTCCCACCTCCTCAGGGAAGCCTGTCCGGCTCTGGCACTGGAGCTTATTTTTGAATTGAAGCTTATTTCTGAAGCCAGGCCCTGTAAACCTACAACTTGCTCCTTCCCTGGTTGGTACCAGGCCCTAGCTCCATGCCAGGCCTGGGCTGGACTGGGCAACAAGGTCACAGAAGAGCCAGACCAGTCACTGAGCACCTTCCTCATAGCCCAACAAACCTTCAGTTACAAGACGCTCTGAAGACTCCAATCCAACTCCCCTCGGGCCCCTACCCCCACCCCATGTGGACAGACTTGCTGCCTTTTTTCCTATCCCCAACTCTGGCCAGAAGTGCGATGTCTAACAGGGCCCCTCAGGCCTAATTTGCAACTGGAACCTACAATGGGGACAGTGACCTTGATACTCTGCACTCCTTCTGCCACCCCACAGAGCAGCTGACTGGGCACCTGGGACAGACCCTGGACACTGCAGTTAATTCCCATCTAACGCGGGGATGTTAGACACTCAGACACCTTATCTTATTGGTGCTACTGTCATCTTCCTATGATTTCCCAGCGGACCTTGCCCATGGCCAGTGCTCAGTGCATACTTTTTTAAGTAACTTTGGAATGAATGACACTGGTATTTGAGATCCTTGAGGAATTGAGGAAATGGGGTTAAAATCTAGAGACCACATAAGAGTAGAGTTAAACCTTATCATCAGAAATGCTGCAGCGTGGCTTCTGAGTCCAAAGGTGAGCTCCTCTGGGTGACATGCAATGGCCCCTTGCCCTCTCACGACGCAGGGCACTTCCTGGCTGGGCTAGGAGTGAGGAAACCTTGCCTGGAGAGGCCTCTGGGTAGGCCTCAGACAGTGTGCTGAGTGTCCCAGGGGACAGGCAGCCAGAGAGTGCCACCCTGGCCTGGAGGGGGAGGGCATCTGGACCCTGGACTTCAGAACTGTCCTCTGGAGACAGCTGAGGACCCTAGTAGTGCCCTGGTGCTGAGCAGTGGCCCAACCTGAGGTTTATTACAGTGAAGTCCATTTTTGTCCCTAGCCAAGAGCTGGGGAACTCACAAGCTTGTCCAGGAGCCTCAGCTCTGTGCAGGATGCAGAACAACACTCCGGAGGCCCATTGACAGACAGCCGCTAAGACCTGACCCAGCTGCAGCACATGCCACCCAGAATCCACTCCCATCTTCCAGGGACCCTCGAGGCCACACAGCTCATGAAAATAAGAGAGGCCACCAAAAGTCAACAACATCATCCCAGGCATGCCTGGCCACAGGGCCTCCAAACAGCCCCACCTCCGCCATCACCAGCCCCAGCAACTACAGCATAACTTGTCACCCAGGGCACTGCACAATGCAGCCACAGGATCATGGCTCATGGGCCCCCGGGTCAGGGTCGTTTATGGAAACTACCTGCTCCCTGCAGCATCTACAGGTAGCAGTCAGTCAACTTGTCAAGACTGCTGACCGGTTCAATGACAAGGGAAGTTTCAGGGACGTTTTAATGGTGATGGTCCCCCATGCACACCTTCTTTGAGAACCCCAGCATACACTGATTTAGCATCTCCCCCATGCCTCACCTAGGAGGGCAGCCAGGGAAATGGAGGAAGAGTTCATCATGCCACTGAGCTGAGTCTCAGTTTGCACCAGCATTTTCCGACTGTCCATCTGCACAGACACTGCATCCCTGATGATTCCTTACATCACTTGGGATTTTCAACCAAAACTTGGGGGCACAGCACGGCTCTAGCCAGAGAACTGCAGGGCCAGGAGAGGCAGGCAGTAAGCCTTCCCTGGAGTCCAGGCAAGGTCTGAGACTTCTCTCCCTGAATCTGCAGGTTGGGTTCCTCAAAGTCTGTGTATGGAAACCTTGCCACAGATCACCTGGAGGGTCTAGTGGATGATGCACATGCTAGGACCTTCCTCGGAGAGACAGCTTCTGAGAGGGTTCCTGGGTAATTCTAGTGAACACTCCATTTTGAGGGCCAGACACTGCCTAAACCACAGCTCTCAGTGGTGGCCCTACTGCTTACAGCGGCATAAAAACTTGAAGAAAGTTAAAAAAAATTAATCTTTTTATAGATAAAGGCAAGATATCCACACAGTATATCAAGATAGCATGGGTATTAGTGTGCCTGGGGTTGGCATACATGATACACTATGGGGAGTATAATCATGGGGGAGGGTGACGGGGGGAAACAGTGTGTAGCATGGTTTCTCAGGGGGCTGATATTGAAAAAGGCTGAGAAGCATGGGCCACCATGATATGTGACAGGAAGATACCCATAAGGCTAGGAAGATGGGGAAGAACGCTCTCAGCATTCCCCCTTCCTCCCTGTCCAAGTCCCACTATCACAAACCTAAAGGGTACAGAGAGAAAAGAAGCTCCCTCGTGGGACCTATCGGCTCATGCCTGATGTCACTACCAAAGTAGACTGTGGGAAGAGCCTCCCCACAGGCCCTGAGCAGCCATCCAAGCTCTCAAAGGGAGCAGCAGGGGAAGTGAGAGTCAGCACCTGCTGACAGTGAGACAGATGCCATTCACAGCTGCCTGGTCTGCAACAGGGAGCCAACCCTCCAAGGCCTCTCAAGGCCTGGGAGGACAGTGAGGGTCCTAGGAGAGAGGGCTTTGTGAGGCAGACAGGGGAGAGTGGGCTGACTTTGGGAGGAAAGACAGGTAAAAGATGAATAAGAGGAAGGACGTAAGGTGACAACAGCAGTAACAATATCAGCAGCTAACACTGGCTGAGCCTGGATCACACACCAGTCATCCCCAAGCACCGCTAGTGAGGTGGGTCACAGAGTATGACCAGTCTGTCGGCTCCGTGAGGCCAGGGACCATGTCTGCCTCAGGGACTCCCATGTCTTCCACATCCAGAACAGCAAGTGTGTGCACAATGATTGAGCCCCCACTTTATGGATAAGGGTTAACTTACCCAAATCATTATGGCCAGCAAGTGGCACAGCCATAATTTGACACCCAGTTGTCAAAACTCCAGAGCCTGCCTTCCTCAGCCTTGAGTTTGTCACATCCCAGCCAAGTAGCTCGCAGTCTGGATGTCTCTGGACAGTGAGGGGACGTGAAAGATAAAGGTGCCAACCCAACTCAGCCACTTCACATCTGGCAGGGCGTGAGCCTGGTGGCCAGAGAGGGCATGTGGTGCCCTCTGAAGGCAGCACAGCCCCCAGCTGGGCCCACACTCACACTGTGCCTATAGGAATCCCAAGCCCAGGGGAACTAAGGGAAACCACGTGAACCAGGGGCTGGGGGTGGGTGGTCACAGCTCAACAAGAGTGAGAGTTAAGTAGTGTCCCTTACCAATCCATCACAGTTGCTGATGGCAACAGCGGCCCCTGGCATTCCTGTGACACCGCCAGTGTATACACACTCCTGCTGCAAGGGATGCCGCAACAGCTCCTGAAAATCCTCCTGCCACTCCACTGAGGCTCCTGGCACCACCAGCCTCCGGTTGGGCCGAAGGCGCAAATGCAGCTCCTTCCCAAAAACGGTCACATTGAAGTAGAGGAAGTAACGCTGTGCCTCACCAGGTGGCAAAGTCCCTCTGTCTGGGCTCAGAGGGCTGCGAGCCACCCGGAGGTGCCTGGAGTGCAGTGGTGGGATGGGTGTCCTGTCCACTACCACACTCCCTGCAGATGCTTCCGCTGAACCAGACACTACATGGGAGAGGAAGCGTCCCTGAAAATCTGTGCTGCAGGGCACGGTCACAGCATAGTCACTGAGCTTTCCAGAGAGGCGCGGCTCTGTTGGAGGGAAACAAAAAAGTCACTTTAATGTGCAGAGGTAAGGGGACATTGGAAATCCCAAAGGGCAGGCAGGGAAGGCCAACCCTGAGTATCCTCTTATGGACCACTTAGTCCAAGTTCATCCATTTTCCACTCTTTGCTTCCTGAGCTCCTAGATCTCTACATTTGGAAAAATGATGATCGGGTACTTTGCAGACATAAATCACTCCCTGTTGCCTGCCCTCAGGTCCTTTTCTAATTTAGCAGAAGGAAACAAATGATGCCAAACAGAATCCTATCACTCTAGCAACAGGCCCTCCAACCTTGGGCACTGCCTAGGAAAGGACTGAATTCTCCGAAATCCCCCAGGGCACAAGAGGGAAAGCCAGATCTGCCCAAACTCCCCAGTGAGCTGAAGTCACCAGCCGAGCCTAGGGCAGGGCCCTCCTCACCAAGCTCCCAAGCATGCAGCTGGCAAAACAAACACACCTAGAAACCCCGGGGATGGCAGGATGATGTCAAGGGGAAAGGTGGGGCTGGAGAGGAGAGGGAGGGAATAGTGGTTCTCTTTTCCAAGGTTAGAAAGAGAACTTTTTTAAGCAGCACGGTGGCTGCTGAGATCTTTGCATGGCCCAGCCCCAAGTAGGATAAATTTAGATTTTCAAAAATAAAAGGAGACACAGGGGTGACCTGCCCACTTGGGCTGAATTAAGTGTGAGGTCATGGCCCATGCTTCAGGCCACATGCCAATGGCCCCATCCTCACTGCTCTCTGTGTGCCCAGCCGGGCCAGGCCGAAATGACAGCTCCCTGGCTGCCAGGCCTGGTGATTCATGGATGTAAGTCTGGGAGGAATTTTCATTTCCACTCAGCAGCATCTGTCACCTACCCAATTCACAGAGCTGATAAAACAGAAAACGATGTGTCCTGAAAAGCTCCCAGGCCCAAGGCAGTTACACCGGCCGGGCGATGTTCCTGTCTAGCCTCACCTATAACAGCAGAGGACCCCAAGACTGCTACAAGAGGGATCCCACTCTGGCACATGAACCCCGCTGGGAAATGGCCAGAACCTCCTGTCCATGCTCAAAGCCATCAGGGAAGCCCAGGCTGGAAGGTGAGGGGAGTAGGGGAGTATCTTCCTCCGCCTGAGATGCTGGGGGCGGGGACGACAACAAAGCCCTGAGGGCGTTTCTGAGCAGACGCGTGCGTGCACCCAGGGGTCCGCCTTGGGAGGCAGTCACATGCCGGCCGGCTTCTGTGTGTGACCACGGGACACACAAGTGCACACGCTCCCATACGTATGAACACAGGCTGCAGGCTGAGCCGACACTGAACGAGAAAGACTCAGGGGAGAAAGAGACAGAGGAACACGGAGGGACAGATAATACAGCCCCCAAGAAGAGACTGAAGTGCACAGATCCCCTCCTGGGTTCTCTCTACCCCCAGTGACAGGGAGGGAAAGGAATCACAGGCAAGCAGAGACAGCAGCTCGGACCCCAACCGAGCGCATCTCCTCCCACCGGCTTGAACTTTGCCCAGGTGGATCGGGGGCCCTAAAACCACCCTGACCACGTGCACCTCGGACCCCACGAGTCCCCGCGCGCCCGACCCGCACGCACCTGGGGTCTGGCTGCCCGCGGCGGCGCACAGCGCACAGGGCAGCAGGTAGGACAGCAGCGCGCGGAGCGGGGCCATGTGGCCGCGGGGACGCGGGCCGGGCAGGCTCGAGTGCCGAGCCACGAACAAGGCTGGGGCGCACCCCGGGCCGCCCGAGCACCGCCGGCCTCCGCTCCTCCCCGTTGCAGCCCCTCGCACTGCGCCGAGCCGCTGCCTGCACCGCTGGCTCCAAGCGCCCGAAGCTCCGACGCGCCAAAGCCCGCGGGGCCAGCTGCCGGCCGGTCCGCCCGCGCCGTGACGCTCAGGACGCGGCAGGCGCTGAGCGAGGGGGCGGCGGGGCGGTCCAGGG